>JAHIAM010002135.1:0-84820 GCA_021605205.1 Aegilops longissima
GGAAAGTGTGTCCGCCGAGTTAAGCGTGGTGGGTAAGTTGGTGCACCCGCAGGAAGAAAACATCTATCGATAGCCTGTCCCACGGCAACGGACGCTTGGAGTTGTATCCCGATCGATACAACTAGAACTGTTACTTGAGATGAGACATGGATATGAGCTTTGATTGTGATAATAATCGGATAGTATGGCTTTCGGGATTTCTTTCTCGCAGGAGTCGAGAAAGGATCTCGCCGAGGTTGATAACACTACTGCTACTTTAAGTTATGTTACTCTACTCCCTCTTGTTTGCTGCAAGATGGTGGTTTCAGGAAGATGCTAGTCTTCGATAGGACTAGGTCTCTCTATTCTCGCATTTCGCAGCTCGGTCCACCGATATGGCCTTTACACATATATCCTTGCATATGTAGTGTAGCTCCTTGTTTAAGTAGTACTTTGGATGAGTACTCACGGTTGCCTTGTTTCCCTTTTTCCCTATCTCTACTCGATTGTCGCAATCGCACGATGGGGCTCAGATCCGACGCCCCGACCACGATTTACTACTACTCCCGAGGCGCCTACTACTACGTGCAGCCCACCGACGACTCACTGAGAGTGACCTAGGAGGATCCCTGCAGGAGGCCTGTCCTCTTCGATCCAGATCCCGGTTTGTGCTAGCCATCTTATGGCACCTTGTTTAACTTATGTCCGTGATCAGATATTGTTGCTTCCACTGACTCGCCTATGATCGAGCACTTGTATTCGAGCCCTCGTGGCCCCTGGCTTGTATTATGATGCTTGTATGACTTATTTTATTTGTAGAGTTGTGTTGTGATATCTTCCGTGAGTCTTGATCTTGATCGCATACATTTGCGTGCATGATTAGTGTACGATTGAATCGAGGGCGCCATGTAACTCCTTGCTCTTGTGCTTCAAAATGATAGTATCCCCAACACTCAAAACTCTCTCATAGGATAGGATTTTGTGGAAAGATGATTTGAGTGGAAAGTGTTGGAGAAGGCTAGAGATCAAGATTTATGTGGTTGGAATGGAATATCTTGACCTCAACACATGAGTAGGTGGTTCTCTCTCGTAAAATGTATCTTTGGAAGTGTAGGCATGTTCTCGATGGCTCTCCTCACGAATGAAGAGTGGGTGGAGGTGTATATATAGCCTCCACACAAAATCTAACTGCTTACACAAATCACCAAACTCGGTGGGACCGAATCGAGAAAACTCCGTAATCGATTCAGTTCATAATGTGATCATAGGCATTTCGTGGGACCGACATGATCAACTTCGGTGGGACCGATGTGCTAGGGTTAGGGTAAAACCTCATCTCGGTTTGACCGGTTACACAAACTCGGTGGGACCGATTTTGGTAGAAAGCTAACCAGAGAGTTGGTCAAGCAAACTCGGTGAGACCGATTACAAATCTCGGTGAGACCGAAATAAATGCAACAGGCACCAGAGAGTTTGCAAGCCCATCTCGGTGAGACCGGGATCCCATCAGTGAGACCGAATTGATTAGGGTTTGTGGCACTGGCTATGTCAAATGAACTCGGTGGCGCCAGATAGAATATTTTGGTGGGGCCGAGTTTGACTTTTGGTTTGGGACATATGTGTATGTGAGAAAGTGGTTGAGTGCTTTGGAGCATATCACTAAGCATTTTGGGCAAGGAACCCATTAAGCATAAGCAGGAGGAAGACAAACAGACTGAAGAAATTGAACTGAGGAAATTGAGAAAGTTTTCAGTCAAAGTCTTCAAACAGATATGAATAAGTGCATAACATAGTAATGAGGAAATGAAAGAGTTGAGGAAATAGAACCAGTTGGCTTGGTGAATATAATGATTTGGTAGATTAGTTCCAACTGTTGTGACAGTTGTACATTTGGTTGGAGCGGCTAGGTATTTAAACCTGAGGACACACATCCGGACACACATCCTCACAGATTCTCCTTGAGCTAAGGTCACATGCACTCGCCCAATCACTCATGGTAAGTCTTCAGGTGACTTCGAAACCTTCACAAACTCGGTCACTCGGCGATCCATAATTTCCTCTTGGATGCTCTAGACCATGGCACCTAACCGTCTGGAAGATGCACAGTCTTCAAAGGTAACAAGCGTCGGACCCACGCAGGATCAATATCTTCAGTGATGCTCAATCACTTTGGGTTTGTAGGTGTTTGGGTTTGGGTTTTCCTCACTTGATGATTTTCGCTCAAAGTCCTCGGAGGATGGGATGCTCTCAAATGACTAGTGTAAGTTTCTCTCGGAGCAGCCAACCAACTAGTGGTTGTAGGGGCTGGCTATTTATAGCCTAGGGAGCAGCCCGACATGATAAGACATAAATGCCCTTCAATGATATGACCGTTAGGTGGGTAGATATTTTGGGACAGCTGGCGCATAGCACAGCAACGGTCGGAAATTTGAGGTATCAAATTCCTCAGGGCTATCATGTTCCTCACTTGTAGGCAATCCACACTGGCGAATTCCTAACTCCTCAGCCAGAACAAATTCCTCAGAGACCAGAAGATCTTCGTCTCTGTCACTGAAGAAATTGACTGAACTGTATGAGATTTCCAATGGCTTCACTCGAAGGGATTGGTAGGTGAAGGATTTTGCGATGAGCATAACTTGGAAAATTTTCCTTAGTATTTCCTCGACCCCCTTTAACAGTACGGTGTTTCCTATGACTTAAGAAAGATAAAATGAAACTACGAAAACAAAAGTCTTCACGCTTCATGTTCCTCGCATGAATACCAAGTCTTCATGGTCACACCAATTTCTTCACTTTCAAAGTCTTCAGAAAGTCTTCAGAAATCCAAAGTCTTCAGTCGAAGACATTCATTTTTAGGGGTCGATTTTCTCTGTAAATATCAAACTCCTCATAGACTTATAGACCTGTATACACTCACAAACACATTAGTCCCTTAACCTATAAGTCTTCAATACACCAAAATCACTAAGGGGCACTAGATGCACTTATAATCTCCCCCTTTTTGGTGATTGATGACAATATAGGTTAAGTTTTCAATGGGGATAAAACATATGAAGTGTAAATACAGATATCGAGGAATTTGATTGCAAGATATAGAAGAACTCCCCCTGAAGATGTGCATAGTGAGGAATTTGCTTTTGAAGCAATGCACACTTGAAGAGTAGAATCATGGAGAGCTCCCCCTATATCTTCTAATTCATACACGCATTTAACATATAATATGAAGAATTTGAAATGCGTGATGAAATATGGTGACTGATGTAATTCAGCATGCATGCATTAACATATATGAGGAATAAGCATGCAGAAGAACATAGCAAAAGTATCAGACCACCATCGGGTTTAAGTTTACAACTCGATCCAACAAAGTCTTCAAAAGAACGAGAGTTGTAACTTAGCAAAAATACGCCCATATATAGAGACCCGCTTGAAGACTAACTCAAATTTCTCCCCCTTTGTCATCGAATGACCAAAAGGGTCGAACAGTGAGGACTAACGCCCCTGAAGAATGTCATGTTGGTGGAGGAGCGCCAGGTTGTTGGGGTCGGTTGTTGTAGTAGGGCCTGCCGCAGTGTCGTCAAAATCTTCATGTTCATCAGTGTCGCGAGATGAAGAATATGAGCTGGCCACCAAGGAAGGAACTTTGACTTTCTTGAATTTCTTCGCTGGTGGCTCAGACCAGTCAAAGTCCTCCTTGAAACCCATTTGCTTCAGATCTTCTTCGCCATAAAGATGAGATAGAACAGCCCGGGTGCGATTGAAAACTTCATGGAGGTAGTTGTGGTTCATCTTCGCTGCATTGTGAGTAGCAGTCATGTTGTGAAGAATTGAACCAAACTGACGCTTAACCCATTTGTGGTTGCGATCAACCTTCTGGTGAAGACTGAGGAGAAGCTCATGTTCAGTCATCACCCTTGGAGCTGTGCCTTGAGGATTTTTCTTTGAGGCATTGGCGGTAGAGTCATGAGTGGCAAAGTCATCATTGGTGGAGTAAGATGCAGCTTTGCAGAACTGACCATCCAATGGACGAATGCCTTCATCAATAACAGCAGTGGCCTTGCCCTTTTCATCAGCTGAGGAAAAAGTCTGTTTGAGGACTTTAATTGGGGGCAAGTAGCTGCCATGGTTGAGTGTGTCAGCCTTGTAGTTGAGTGAAGACCTTGATCTGAGGAATCTCATAATCTAGGGAGCGTAAGGCTTCAACTCAAATGGATATAATGAAACATTGGCCAGAGTCCTCATGAAGAAATCATGGTAGTTAACAGGAATGCCATGAATGAGGTTGAAAAGCAGATTCTTCATGATGCCAATAACCTCTTCCTCATTAGAGTCGTGGCCTTTGATTGGACTCAATGTCTTGGTCAGAATTCGATAGACAGTTCGTGGCACATATAGCAATTCCTTCATGAGGAATTTGGTCCTTGGGGCTTGACCGGGCTTCAGTGGTTTCATCAACACTTGCATGTAATGATCTGTAAGCTCAGGTTCATGGTATATACAATGAGCACCTTCAAGGGGAGGACTGACAGGCAGGGCATGAAGCAATTCAGAGGCCGGTGCTTTGAAGTGAGTATTTTCTGTCATCCAGTCCAATACCCAAGAGTTCACATCTTCAACATTTCCTGTGATGTGCAACATTGCATAGAACTGAAGAATTAGCTCTTCATTCCAATCACAAATGTCAGTGCAGAAGTTGAGCAGTCCAGCATCGTGAAGAACGCTGAGGACTGGCGTGAAGCAAGGCAACGATTCCATGTCCACGTGAGGAATATGCTCATGATCGAAGACTTTGTCCTTGTTGAAAAGCAGCGAAGAATAGAGGTTGGCTTGGCTGGCAATCCAGAAATGCTTCCTTCTAAGACGAGCAGAGTCATATGAGTTGTAATCCGTGAAGAATACATTCTCGTGGAAGAAGTCATCAGCCTTGAAGTTTTTCTTTTTGGAGAAAGGATCCTTCGGCTTGGGCTGAGGAGTATCAGTCAATTGCATCACAACCTCAGGAATCGCAATCTCAGGAACCCCGGGCTGAGGAATTTCAGTTTCTTCTTCAGTTGCAGCCTGGGTCTTCAATTCTTCAGCAGCAATTTCATAAACACTAGTGGCTGGAATCTCTTCTTGAATGGAAGGAGTGGAGTGAGGTTCGTCAGAGCCCATTTGAACTTCAATATGCACTAGGGACTGAGGAATTTGTTGCAGAGGAGTGAACATGGGAGAGTTGGGGTGCTGACTTTCCCAAAAGTCATCATTCAGCACTGGTGTTGTGCTCCCAATGTACACATCCACATCTGCTTCACTTAATTCTACAACGACTGCCTCTTTAGCTGTGAACTGAGGCATGGGCGATTAGACAACTGGGGTTGAAGGGATTGTATCCACTTCAATTTCTTCGTCCAACTGCTCTGAAGAAGCAGCAGAAGGAACATCTTCATCGGATCCGCTTGGGATCTCATAGTCTTCACCAAAAGGAACGAGTTCCTTTGATGGCATGCTTGAGACTGGAATAGCATCAATAGAATTCTCAAAAGAGCTTGTCAATTTCTCCATCTTCTTCAGAGATGAAGATTCTGATGAAGTTGATGCTTTCCTTTTCTTCGCTACGGCAGGCTCCGCAACCTTGGTCTTCTTAGCTTTTGATGTAGAAGGAAGAATTGGACTTGGTGTACGTGTAGGAGGAGCAGAGGAAATTGTTTCATTTTCTTCAGGCACAACTGATGCAGTTGCCCTGGCATTGTGACGCCCGGATAACTAAGCTATAATAAACCTCTGTTAATGATGCCACGTCACCTCCATTACTGTTGATAATCGCGTTAGTTCAGAAACCGATTCAAATTCAAAATTCAAAATATGGCAAACAACAAAAGTTTTCAAATATTGGAACTAAAATGTTTGGTTTGTTGCAAATAGTCCTTACTAAATGTTATTGGAGAAACCCCACTTTTATTAAGTGTTTAAAACTCTGAAATGAGCAACACAGTAACAAAACCAATTATTTAAAAGCTTTTAAAATATTAAACACGTACAAACTATTTTATTTTAGGTGCCAAGTTTGTTGTGGTGGTGGCATATTTCTTGATACTAATTTAGGTACAACTAATGTATTTAATAAAACTAAGCTATTGAAATATAAAATTAAAACAGAAAATAAAAGAAAATAAGAAAAAGGGAAAGACTAAAACACAAAAAAATAGAAGGAACAACCCCCCATCTGGGCCTCGGCCAAGAGGCCGACGCCGCGCCAGTCGGCCCACCCCGCCCCTATATCCCCCACCGACCGAACCCTAATCCACCACCACACCCCACTCGCCCCCACGCTCCCTCCCTCCCCGATTCCCCGGATCGAGATCAACCCCCCCACTCTCTCTCGCCCCCTCCCGCTCGATCTGGAGCCGCCGCCGCCCGTCTCCGGCTCGCCTCCCCCCTCGCTCCTCTTCCCCGACCTGATATGGATCGGGAAGGGGCAATGAGCCCGACGCCCCCTTCATCGACGCCGTCGCCGTACGACACAACCGCCGCCCGTGGACAACGTCGCCGCCTCGTCCCGCCACTACCTCGCCGGACCGCCTCCCCGTCTCCGTCGATCGTCGTCGATCCTCCTCCCGACGGGTCGCCCCGAGCCTCGACGCCCATGTGCCCCTCAGAACGCCCGGTGAGGCCTCGGCCTCCGCCTCCCTCTCCCCTTCCTTTCGTCGCGGTCCTTGACTTCGTCCACCGCGCCCGCCCAGCGCGATGCGCGCGTGCCCCGTGCACCCCGTTGTGCGCCTTGTAGCACTCGCGCCCCGTTTAACCCTGCTCGCACCCGGAGCGCACCCACGCACTCTCTTGCGTCCGCGCCGGATCCGGTCCCTGCCTCCGGCCACGCCCTTGGCAGCTCGTCGGAGCACTACGGTGGCGCGCCGGCGCCATCTCCCACCAGCGCAGCAGCGCCAGTGCTGAGCACCCAGCGGGCGCCTATCCATTGGTGTGCTCGACGCCTGACCGCTATGGCCCCTAGGGCCTATGACATGTGGGGCCGCCCTCTCTAAAACGTTAAAAAATGATGAAAATAAAAATAATAACAATTAATTAATTAATTAACTTAATTAACTCTGTTTAGTTAACTATCTAAATCTAATTAACCTGCTAATTAAAATGCTAGTTGATAATTAGTGAACAACCTATGACATGTGGGACCCACACGTCAGCTTGACCCAATCAACACCTCTGTTGACTGATGAAGTCATGCTGACGTCATACTGATGCAGTAACGCCATTTTCGGATTAAATTATTAATAATATTTTATAAATTGATTTAAATCTTTAAAAATGAATATAAAATTAACGTAACTCAGATGAAAATACTTTGTACATGAAAGTTGCTCAGAACGACGAGACAAATCCGGATACGCAGCCCGTTCGTCCGCCACGCGTCCCTAGCGTAGTGAACCTGCAACATTTCACCTCGGTTCATCTCGTCCGAAAACACGGAACACCGGGATACTTTCCGGATGTTTCCCCCCTTCACCGTATCACCTCATACCACGTTAGAACACGTCTAGCTTGCTTGTTGTCTGTTATGCACTTGCTTGCTATGTATTTCTGTTTCTTCCCCCCTCTTCTCTCCAGTAGACCCGTGGCGATCTTGATGCCCCGTGGTGCGACTAAGTCGGCGACGACCCCTCCTTCTTGTCTCGAGCAACCAGGCAAGCCCCCCTTGATCACGGATATATCGCCTATTCTTCTCTATCTGCTTGCATTAGAGTAGTGTAGCATATTGTTGCTTTTGTTAGTCCTATCTCGATGCATAGCCTGTCCTTGCTACTATTGTTGTTAGCTTTACGCAATCCTACATGCTTAGTATAGGATGCTAGTGTTTCATCAGTGGCCCTACATTCTTGTCCGTCTGCCATGCTATACTATCGGGCCGTGATCACTAGGGAGGTGATCACGGGTATATACTATATACTTTATACATGACACATGTGGTGACTAAAGTCGGGTCAGCTCGTTGAGTACCCGCAAGTGATTCTGATGAGGGGGCTGAAAGGACAGGTGGCTCCATCCCGGTAGAGGTGGGCCTGGGTTCTCGACGGCCCTCGACTGTTACTTCGTGGCGGAGCGACAAGGCAGGTTGAGACAGCCTAGGAGAGAGGTGGGCCTGGCCCTGTTCAGCGTTCGCGGATACTTAACACGCTTAACGAGATCTTGGTATCTGATCTGAGTCTGGCTACTGGCCTATACGCACTAACCAACTACGCGAGAACAGTTATGGGCACTCGGCGTCGTGGTATCACGAAAGCCTTCGTGGACGTCGGCGATCGGCGGCGACGCCGGTTTGGAACAAGCCTGCTCTTGTATTAAGGGGCTAGTTCGCTTCCGCCCACCCATAGCGTGCAGGTGTGCTAAGGCGATGGGCCTGCACTTCATGCGCTTAGGTTTAGACCGGTGTCTTGACCTCTCTGTTGGCCTAGGTGGGGCTGCAACATGTTGATCTTCCGCGGCCGTGCATGACCCAGGAAAGTGTGTCCGGCCAAATGGGATCAAGCGTGTTGGGCTATGTGGTGCACCCCTGCAGGGAAGTTAATCTATTGAATAGCCGTGATCTTGATAGCAGGACGACTTGGAGTTGTACCTTGACCTTATGACAACTAGAACCAGATCTTGAATAAAACACACCCTTCCAAGTGCGGATACAACCCGGTGATCGCTCTCTAACAGAGGCTGACGAGGAGGGATCGCCGGTAGGAATATGCTATGAGATGCTACTTGGAGGACTTGAGTCTACTCTCTTCTACATCTTTGCAAGGCGGAGGCTGCGAGCGTAGTCTTGACGAGGATTAGCTATCCCCTCTTATTACGGCATTCGCAGTTCAGTCCACCGATATGGCCCTTTACACATATACCCATGCATATGTAGTGTAGCTCCTTGCTTGCGTAGTACTTTGGATGAGTACTCACGGTTGCCTTGTTTCCCCTTTTCCCCTTTCTTTACCCGATTGCTGCGACAGACGATGAAGCCTGAGAGCCGACGCCACCTTCGACGATGACTCCTACTACACGGAGGTGCCTACTACTACGTGCAGCCCTGGCGGCGACCGTGAGTAGTTAGGAGGATCCCAGCGGGGCGTGCGCCTCTTTGATCTGTATCCCAGATTGTGCTAGCCTTCTTAAGGCAAACTTGTTTAACATATGTCTGTACTCAGATATTGTTGCTTCCGCTGACTCGTCTATGATCGAGCACTTGTATTCGAGCCCTTGAGGCCCCTGGCTTGTATTATGATGCTTGTATGACTTATTTTATTTTTAGAGTTGTGTTGTGATATCTTCCCGTGAGTCCCTGATCTTGATCGTACACGTTTGCGTGTATGATTAGTGTACGATTTTATCGGGGGCGTCACAGGCATAGTCAGTTTCTTCAGGCACAACGGCTGAAGCTTCAGCGGGCCTGACTAGTTCTTCAGGCGCAACACTAGTGGTTGCCCTGGCAGTTTCATCAGCGGCTGGAATGCAGTCATCAGCCCTGGTACTCTTAGTTTCTTGAGCAGCCTGATTTTCATCAGTGGTGCTGGCATGTTCTTTAGTCGGCTGAGCAGAAGCCTCAGCCTGAGGAGATTCATTTTGCGTTGGGGCTGCAACATTTGAGGTGAATCCCTTGGTGAAGTTGACGAATCTGACTTTGGCTCCAAGCCAGTCAGCATAGTAGTGATCAAATTCATCACTAAGATTCTTGATCTCTGATTGCTGAGCGACAAGTTCTTCAGGTGAAAGCTTCAAGATGTTTTGCTTCAAAAAGTGCTCTTTCTTGTACTGTGCTTTCTTCACCTTCCTCCCCTGTTCATATTTCCATTTCTCCTCACCAATGAAGGCAGTCAACATATGACTTTGACCAGGAGTGATGTTCATCTCAGGCAGAGGTGTGTTGGGGTCCTTGTGCCACAAGTCGATGAAGTCGAGGATCAACTTTGGATCCAGCATCAATGGCACATTACTGCCTTTGGCTCTAGCATCCCTTTTCTGTCTGTCTCTGATGATATCGGCAAGTTCTTCATCATCAGCTTCGTCATCATCGAACGATACTTGAAAGGCGACCTGCTTCTTGCGTGGACTTAGTCTAGTGCCTCGTCCAGCAGTGGCCTTAGTCTTCAGCAGAGTGGGGCCTGTTGAGGAATTTGGAGGAGCTGAAGAACTTGTAGAGGCTCCTTAGGCAATAGATTTTCCTGAGGTCCTTTGGCACGAGGCAAGATGCACAGGTGCTGAGGACTTTGCCGGAGGAGCTGAGGACTTGGAAGGAGCTGGAGCAGCATGAGGGATTTGTTGTGAGGGCTTTGCAGAACTGGGCCGTGAGGGAATTGCTGAGGAGCTTGGCCGTGAGGGCATAGAAGTTGAAGCACTGGGCTTGTGAGCAGGCTTCTTGGGCATAGCCTTCTTAGGCTTGCTAGCAGAGGCCTCAACAGTGGCAGCAGCAGAATCTTCATTAAATTTCTTCACTGCCTCTTTTGCCATTTTGGCCAGTTTAGCTCGATACTTGGCCCATTCCTTGGGAAATTCCTCACCTCTTCTGATGCTTGAGGGATCAGCAACTTGGCCTGGTTCCAAGGGAGGTCTTGGGCATGGAGGGTGTACAACGAATTTCTTCATGTACTTGGGAGTGACATAGCGATATTCCCTCCATTCTCTGACCCATCTCCTCTCAATCCTCTGTATGCGCACTTTGCGCTCATTCTTCGTTTCATGAGGAGGAGGGCAGTACCCTATATAGATGTCATTAGGAATCTCAAAAGCATTGTTGACTTCCAATTTCTTTCCTCCCTTCTGAGGTTTCTTGCCATCTGCCATTTTCTTCAGCTGAGGATTTTGAACTATTGAGTTCTTTGACGAGGTATGTAACTTTTCTTTGAGGAACGCTGCAAATGAGTTAAGTTGATGAGAACCTAGTGATTCAGCAACGGACATGTGTACCTGTGAACAGAGTGTAGGTGCGGAGAATTTGGAGAGGTCATATGCGTTCTCAGAAGTTTTTGCAAAAAGAGCAAGTTTGAGGAAGTTGACCAGATGAGTCTTGAGGAATTTCACTAAGCGTTCTTTGACTTAGGTTCCAGAGTTGTACAGATTGAAAATCCACACAATTAAGGAATCTTGAAGAAAAATGTTGCTTAGGGAAACAGATCAATAATAGATATTATGTGAGGTGTTTAGTGTGTGAAGATTTGAAGAATAAACACCTTTTGAAGATTTTGTAGTAAACATCAGAATCAACAAGGGCGGTAAAGTAACTTTTAATTACCCTTGACGAAGAACACGATGAACTGTGACGTGTAGATTTACAAGTTCGTCAGTTCGGATCTCCCACGCCCTAACTTGGCAGAGGAAGACAGCTACCGTGGCGGCGGAGTGAAGAAATCCGCGGCCGGCGCGAGTACGATGGCGACGAGGTCGAGGCAGCGAAGCTCTTCCTCACCGGCGACGATGGAAGTAGCGGTGGCGCTAGGTTTTGAGAGTTCGAGCGAGGGAGTAAGGTCGAGCGGAGTAAAAACAGTATGAGGAGGGTGAGGGGTATTTATAGCCGAGGTGAAAAACTGCTCGCCCGAGAAAAATGGACGAACGTGCCCTTGACCCTTCTCATTCATGCGACATGTGTCACCCACGTACTGAGAGGTGGCGATCATGCGAGATCGTGGGTGAATAGATAAATCCATCATGGAATGTGGAATGGTTTGAGCGACAAAAGCTGAAAATTCAGATATGATAATTTTAATGTTTCGTTCGCAAATTCTTCAGCTAACAAGGACACAGTGAAGATTTTGAACGAGTTTCAAATAGAACACATATGAGTTTATGTCCTCTACAGGATTCACTTATTGCTAATTCTTCATGTTGCCTTTTCTGCTAAGTGAATGTGATCGGACCCTTCCCCCTCTATGCTAAACTCAACCCATATATATATATATATATAGGAAAAATACGTTCTACCATTGGGTGGTAGTTACCTCCACCCTCGCAGCCCTCCGATCTCACCTAGGCATATGCGTTGATTAACGGGTTTTGGTTTTTAAAAATAGACAGATTTGTCTACCCGATTGAGAAAACCAGCCACACCCTCCCGATTTATACGGCCAGATAATTGGCATATATAACTACCTCAAGTCAAAAGACCAAGCTACCGTTTCAAACATATCCCTCGTGAGCCAGCGCGTCATATTTCATGGCCAAGAGGTAACCATCGTGATCCATTTCTTTCATCCATCTTGTTTTGAATAGGCATGTTAATCTTAGATCCATCTCATTCTAATTCTCTAGATCTAGCATGTGTACATGTATTCTTTCTTTTTTGTTCGTTTGACCGTGGACTTTTTTTTCTGTGCGCTGATTAATATATGCAGCGCTCGTGGCGGTGGCGGCCATGAAGATGTACGGCTGCACCAACCACTGGCTGCTCGGTGTGGCCTGGTGGCGATGACCTATTATCTGGCGGTGCGATTACTAATGGGTAACGACGCGCCGCGGAGGCGATGGCGACTTAGCGGTTGTACTCGGTCACCGCTCCGGCAAGGTTGCAATCTTGCGATACAGAACACGGCTGGCAGGTGACTGCTCGTTCATCACCGGCGGCGGCAACAACGGCGAGGCTACACATCACCGACCGGTGGCTGCTCCGGCATTGGCGCGATAGTGACTTAGCCCTTACATATTCCATACTCCAGTGTGTATATCAAGTTATAGATCTATACACGCACGTACATAAGCATGCACCACAATCAGGCAATGAGACGTGCTAGTGCTCACTTTTTGCTTCAGAGTGTACATGCATAGATATTTCATTTTGCTTCAGAGTTTAGTATGTGCATAGGTACTTCCTTTTGCACCACAGAAGTATGCACTTTCGTCGCCAAGCAATCTCATCACATATTGTACTTGTATATGTAGAGGGAACAAAATGAATATACTTCTTTCAGTATCTCTACTAATATCTACAAGTATTCCTTTATTTAGAGATACTCCTTATATATGCTCAAAAAAAAGATACTCCTTATATTTGGAGCATATACTCTTTCTCATTGTTTTTTAGATACTCCATACTTTCTTTATAACATTCTCTCGCCAGATACTCTATTAGTTATGAAATACCATGTACTCCATACTACTTTTTTACAGAACCATACTACTTTATTTTCATACTACAATACTACATACTACCTTGTCTTATGAATATACTCCCTTTTTCGTGTGAATTTATGAATGTACTTCCTATATTAAAGGGCACGTCTAAGACACACATACTGTATTAAAATATGTGTCGTGCACACAAAATACATGCTCCACACTCTTAATGGAAAATATACATATACAACATACTTCATACTCTGCTAATTATATGCTAAACTCATACTCCAAGTATACAGTAGTATACTCCATGCGGCTAAAAAGTAGGTATGTACTATATTGCTATCAAATTTTGAAGGAAATTTATAATGTCATACTACATACTCCATAGTCCATACTACCTATTTGGCTATTTCTAAGAAAAAGTAGGTACGTATTCACAAGGAAATTTTCTTTCAGTCTACAAGAGTAATCAGCGTATACTACTGATTTGGCTATTTCTGGTAAAAGGTAGCTACATATTCACCGAAAAATTTCTTCCACCGAACAAGAGAATGATTAGCAGTCAACGTGGTTATCCGATATATTGCCTGTTCACGTACATAGGCTGGAATTGAGGAGGTGGTTGAACAAATGCATCAGCTGCCGGATTATTTTATTATAAACTAAATTAGTTGCTACTGTTTGGATTTCACCACACCGTTAAGCCAATCTCCCTACCGGTTGAGTGCAATGGTGGAGGACACGTGGAGGACAAACAACTAGGTGGTAACTACCACTGGTGGTAGATAAAATTTGTCCTATATATATATATATATATATATATATATATATATATATATATATATATATATATATATATATATATATATAGTAACGCTAAACTAAGCGTGAGTGTAGAATAGCTTATTCTACACCTAGTAATGGTACATACAAAATATAGTAATACAGTATGTAAAATATAGTAATTTCCGTAAAATGAAATAAATCACAAACTTAGGTAGTAAAAAATATATTTTCCTAATTACTACATTTTATACACCGCTTTACTAGATTTTGTATATAGCGTTACTACGGGGTGTAGAATAAGCTATTCTACACTCACGCTTAGAATATCGTTATATATATAGGGATTGACTATTCGTCACCCTGGGTGAGGAATAGTTATTTTTCACCCCCCTTCTATTTTACCATCAATGCACTGTAATTTTACGTTCTGTAAGTTTTGTCTTATTTCCGACGTAAAAAGAGACCGTAAGAAAATATATAATCATCGTAAAAAATATTTTATGTTATGTAAAATTATAAACGTAAAAACATAGTGTAAAATATACATAAACTCCATATTTTCTTGTCTTATGACCTATATTTTTATTTTCTTATCCCAAATTTTACGTAGTGAATCAATAGGAATGTAACTATTTGAATTCCAAACGTAACTTAATTATGAAGTGATCGTAAGATTACCTCGGGTGAAGAATAACTTATTCTGTACCCTGGGTGATAAATATATAGCCAACGAAGAACAACAACGGAAAGAGTGAAGACATTGCAATGTTGAGGAAATTGAACAACTGAGGAATTTCCAAAATGAAGAAAAACTCAAATTGAAGATTTTCAACTTTTGTTGGTGGCGTAACCCACCGTATAAGAATGATGATTTCAGACACCGCGTACTATTGTCGTAGGGCTCTGAGAATCAAATTCTTCATTGATTTTCTTCACACTTAGAGTGTTAGTCTTCATTGATTGAAGAAAAAAAGTTACTTCGTGTGTTGCACATCTAAGTCATCAATTTTGCATAAATGTTAGGATGTGTGTCGTTTTTAAAGGACATTCGAAGATTCTAAGATATTTAGCTCACACCGCCCCTTGTTAAATCTCTTCTCATCCAAGGGCTTTGTGAAGATATCGGCTAGCTGTTCTTCAGTCTTCACATGCTCGATGGAGATGTCGCCCTTCAACACATGATCATGAAGAAAATGATGACAAATCTGAATGTGCTTTGTCTTCGAGTGCTGAACTGGGTTATAAGCAATCTTGATGGCACTCTCATTGTCACAGTAGAGAGGCACATTCTTCATGTTGACACCGTAGTCCTTGAGGGTTTGCTTCATCCATAGCAATTGAGCACAGCAAGAACCAGCAGCAATGTACTCAGCTTCAGCAGTAGACAGTGATATGCAGTTCTGTTTCTTCGAGGACCAATAGACCAAGGATCGTTCGAGGAAATGGCATGTGCCTGATGTTGACTTGCGGTCCACACGATCACCAGCATAGTCAGAGTCTGAATATCCAATGAGATCAAAAGCCGAGCCCGTGGGATACCATAATCCAAGTGTTGGTGTGTGAGCTAGATATCGAAGAATATGCTTCACAGCATTATCGTGTGATTCCTTCGGTGTAGCTTGAAAGCGGGCACACATGCAAACACTAAGCATAATATCTAGCATAGATGCACATAAATACAATAAAGAGCCAATAATGGAGCGGTATACCTTTTGATCAAAGTCGATACCATTTTCATCAGTGCATAGATGGCCATTTGTGGGCATAGGGATTTTGACGCCTTTGCAATCTTGCATGCCGAATTTCCTCAATACATCCTTGAGGTATTTCTCCTGAGATATGAAGATGCCATTGTGCTGTTGACGAATTTGAAGACCTAAGAAGAATTTCAACTCTCCCATCATAGACATTTGATATTCTTCACTCATCATATAGGCAAATTCGTCACTATAACGTTGGTCAGTACAGCCAAAGATAATATCATCAACATATATTTGGCACACGAATAGTTCATCATCATAGGTTTTGGTGAAAAGAGTTGGGTCAACTGAACCGGGTTTGAAGCCTTTATTCATGAGGAATTCCTTCAAAGTATCATACCACGCCCGAGGGGCCTGCTTGAGGCCATAGAGGGCCTTATTGAGTCTGAAGACTTTGTCAGGATGCTTTGGATTTTCAAAACCTGGGGATTGAGCAACATATACTTCTTCCTCAAGCTTACCATTGAGGAATGCACTTTTCACATCCATTTGATATAACATGATATTATGATGGTTAGCATAAGCAAGTAATATGCGAATAGCCTCAAGTTTAGCAACAGGTGCAAAATTTTCATCGAAATCAATTCCTTCAACCTGTGTGTAGCCTTGAGCTACAAGCCGTGCCTTATTCCTCACAACAAGGCCATTTAGCACCGAAGACTTTGAAATAACTCGCATTGTGTTTCCTGTCAGTGAGGAGTTCATATGCAGTCTTCTTGTAGAATTTGTGAAGGTATACCCTGTTGATGATGTGGCACGCGGTATCAACTGCCTCAATCAAGAAATGACGAGGTGTCTTGTATTCATCAAGCATATTGCGAGCCATCTCAACAAGAGTCCTGTTCTTGCGCTCCACGACGCCATTCTGCTGAGGAGTATAAGGAGTAGATAACTCATGAGTAATACCAAGTTCATCAAGATAGTCATCAAGACCAGTATTCTTGAACTCAGTTCCATTGTCACTTCTGACGTGCTTGATCTTCACACCAAAGTTGGTTGAAGCCCTCGAGGAAAATCGTTTGAAGACTTCCTGCACTTCATGTTTGTAAGTAACGATATGTACCTGTGTGTAATGAGAGTAATCATCAACAATAACAAAGCCATATAGAGATGCTTCATTAGTGAATGCAGAATAATGGTTAGGACCAAAGAGATCCATGTGAAGCAATTCAAATGGTCGAGAGGTAGTCATTATAGTATTCGCGGGATGCTTGGCCTTGGTCATCTTTCCAGCTTCACAGGCTCCACACAAGTGATCCTTGAGGAATTTGACATTCTCAATGCCAATGACATGCTTCTTCTTCACGAGCGTGTGCAAGTTCCTCATGCCAGCATGACCAAGTTGTCGATGCCATAGCCAGCCTTTTGAAGCTTTTGCAAGTAGACATATAGCTGGTTGTGGTCCTGTGGAAAAATCAACAATATATAGATCTCCTCTCCTAAAGCCTTCGAAGACTTTGGAACGGTCAGCTTCCATGATCACAACACTATACTTGCCAAAGGTAACAACCATATCAAGATCACAAAGCATTGAGACTGACATGAGGTTGAATCCTAAGGACTCGACAAGCATGACTTTGTCCATGTGTCGATCCTTTGAGATCGCAAACTTACCAAGACCCAATACCTTGCTTTTTTCCTTTGTCGGCGTAGGTGATACGCTTCAGATGCGATGGAGATAAGGGAGCATCCATCAATAGATTCTTGTCACCAGTCATGTGTTTGTACATCCACTATCGAGGACCCACTTAGTGGCTTTGGGTTGATCGTCCTGCAGATGAATTAGTGCAGCTTACAAACTCATATACTTCATCAGTGAAGAATATGACATCAATTTCATCAAGCAATAGAACAGATAAAGCGGTATGAGGATGTGAGAAATGAGAGTTCATTTCTTCATGATTAGCTTGCGTCCTTTCAAGCGTCTTCAGGTCTCCAGCAAATTCTTCAGACGTTTAAGCACGTCTGGAGACCTGACCCTGCATAAGAGATTAGTTCTTTTTCTTCACCACCCACATCTGAAGGGGTGGCAAAGAGTTCATCATTCTGCGTGCTTCGTAAGAGAACGGTGGCATAGAAGCCAGTCCACTTCGTTTCACATAAGAGGAGTTAGGGTAAGCATATGAATAAGCAGAGAAATTCTTCCAGGACTTATGAACATAATGGTTAGAGGAATAATGCTCATATTCATAGCCCTTAGATCTTCCCTGCGAAACAGAAGTGTTAGCACGATGATGTTCACATGAGGACTTGATCCTTTTGAGGAATTTGATCCACATGAGGAGTTTGGTCCATATGAGGACTTGGGTCCATATGAAGAATTTGGTCCATATGAAAAATTTGATCTGGGGTTCCTATTCTTCACAGGTGGTGTCATGAGGACATTCACCTGAAGACTTTCAAGGCACCTTTTGGGGACCCAGATTTTCTTCATAGGGGAACCGTTCCTGCAGTTAGTGCCAACTGTGACGCCCGGGTAATCAAGCTACAGTAAACCTTAGCAAATGATGCCAGGTCATCATGATTTAAGATTTTGCTAAACCTCACGTGATTCAAACTTAGTTCAAATACAAATTCAAATAACAAATCAAATTATAGTTTCATAAACCAGCGAATTAAAAATGTTCAAAGGGTTATAAATATTCACTAACTAATTAGAAATAACATTCAATGTTATATAGAATGTTTAATTGCCCTAAAACAATTAAAACAATGACCAAAATAGCCTCATTAATCCATTTTCATTTTTGCACAGTTCAAATGCTCATCAAACCTTTTTTTATGGCAGTGCCTAAAATGGTTATGCTAATTTAGGACAAGTCTCATACTTAATTAAAAGTCATTTGCTTTTGTAAATAAAAATAAAACAAAAAAGGAAAAGACAAAAAAAAACACAAGGAACCCCTTCCCCCTGGCTGGGCCTTGGCCCAGCTAGGCCATCAGGCCAGCCCACCCGCGTCGAACCCCCCGGGCTACTAACCGCCCCACCACCCAAACCCTAGCGCCGCACCTCTCTCTCGCCCCCCACAACCCTCTCGCTCCTCGCTCCTCCCCCAACGAGCGGATCTGGATCGGGGCAACCGACGCCCCGACCCCACCTGCCGCCGCCGCGCCATGGCGCCCTCCGCCCTCGTCAACCCCGAACCCCGCCTTGATTCTGCCCCACCGTCGTCGAGCGCCGCCCCATCCCCATCGCCACACCGGACGCCCCGACCTCGCCGACGGACGCCGCTCGCCGGAGCCGCTCCACGTCGCCTCTCCTCCTCATCGGCTCCGTCGAGCCTCGCCAGACCTCCTCATCCTCTCCGTCGTCGGACCACCCCAACCTTCCCCGAGCCCGCTGCCCTGTGCCCTACGTACCCTTCGTGAGCTCCTTCCCTCCTCTCCGCTCTGTTCCGTCGTAGGGCCCCGTCCCCGCCTCGCGCCTCGCCCGCCGTCCCCGTCCCCTGCTACTGCTCGGGACCGTGCCTAGCCTGTCGCCGCTCGGGCTCAGCCTCCGCCGCCTCGCGTTCCCCCTGGGTGTGCGCCCGCTCGGGCTGGCGCCCGACGCCCAGCTCCGCCCTACCCCATTCCCGTGGCCATACCTTTGCGTCTGCGAGGCCGCCATTGACTGCCGCCCCGCTCCGGCCGTTGTGGCTTGGGTCTCCCCTGACCAGGGCCGTGGCCGCCGGTGCCTCTTGTCTTTGGTCGACCTCCGCCGTTAACGGGCGCCCGCAGCGCCCACGCACCCGTAGCGCCGGAAACCCGCAAGGCCCCCCTGTGGGCCAATGACAGTGGGGGCCCACGCCCCAGAACATTAAAAAAAGGAGAATTAAAAAAATAAAAATAAAATAATAAATAAAAATAACAATGATTTAATAAAATTAATTATTAATTAATTAATTATCTAATGAATTAATTAAGTTAATTAATCCGGTTTAATTAATTTAATTAACTAGTTGGGTTAACTAAATAGTAATTAAATTAACCAATCTCTAATTAACCTAAGCGAAGGTATGATGTAGGTCCCACTAGACCCACTGGTCAGGTTGACCAAGTCAACTCTGTTGACTGCTGATGTGAGCATGACATCATGCTGATGTCATTAATCTGTTTTTCGAATTAATTAAATAATTAATTAAATTCCAGAAATTAATAAAATCTTTAGAAAATCATATCTTTTAATCCGTAACTTTCGGTTAAAATATTTACAACATGAAAGTTGCTCGTAAGCAGCGAGGCGATTCGAATCGCAACCCGTTCGTCCGCCACACCCCCTAACCTATCGAACTCGCAACTTTCCCCTCGGCTCCTTCGCTGAAACGCGAAACACCGGAATACTTTCCGGATGTTTCCCCCTTCACCAGTATCACCACATACGCGTTAGGGCACGCCTAGCATCACGCTTTGCTTTGTCATGCATCGCCATGCATCTGTTTCTTAATTATTCATTGTTTCTTCCCCTCTTCTTCCGCTAGACACCGAGACCGACTGCTGCTGCCCAAGACGACTACGGAGTTGACGACCCTCTCTCTTGCCGAGCAACCAGGCAAGACCCCCCCTTGATCACGGATATCGCCTATTCTACTCTATCTTGCTTGCATTAGAGTAGTGTAGCATGTTCTTGCTTCGTTATACCTATCGATGCATAGCCTTTGTCCTTATTACTCCGTTGTTACCTTTACGCAATCCTACATGCTTAGTATAGGGCGCTAGTATTTCCATCTGTGGCCCTACATTCTTGTCCGTCTGCTGTGCTATACTATCGGGCCATGATCACTCGGGAGGTGATCATGGGTATATACTATATTCTTATACATGATACATGTGATGACTAAAGTCGGGTCGGCTTGTGGAGCACCTGCGAGTGGATCTTTGTGGCGGAGCGACAGGGCAGGTTGAGACCGCCTAGGAGAGAGGTGGGCCTGGCCCTGTTCGGCGTTCGCGGATACTTAACACGCTTAACGAGATCTTGGTATTTGATCTGAGTGCAGCTCACGGGCCTATACGCACTAACCAACTACGTGGGAAAGATATGGGCACTTTCGGCGTCGTGGTATCGGCCGAAGCATTTCGTGACGTCAACGGCCGGCGGTAGCGCGCCGGATTAATTTGGGAACGCCACTAGGCTAGGTCTGCTTCCGCCAGCGTCACATAGCGTGCAGGTGTGCTTTCGAGGCGATGGGCGGACCCACGGCGCTTAGGTTTAGACCGGCGTGCTGGCCTCTCTGTTGTGCCTAGGTGGGGCTACGACGTGTTGATCTTCCGCGGCCGGGCATGACCCAGAAAAGTGTGTCCGGCCAAATGGGATCAAGCGTGTTGGGTTATGTTGTGCACCCCTGCAGCGAAGTTAATCTATTCGAATAGCCGTGATCTTCGGTAACAGGACGACTTGGAGTTGTACCTTGACCTTATGACAACTAGAACCGGATTCTTAATAAAACACACCCTTCCAAGTGCCAGATACAACCGGTGGTCGCTCTCTCTCACGGCATTGAGGAGGGGATCGCCGAGTAGGATTATGCTATGCGATGCTACTTGGAGGACTTCAGTCTACTATCTTCTACTTGTTGCAAGACGGAGGCTGCGAGCGTAGTCTTGACGGGATTAGCTATCCCCTCTTATTCGGCATTCCGCAGTTCCGTAAGCGATATGGCCTTTTACATATATCCATGCATATGTAGTGTAGCTCCTTGCTTGTAGTACTTTGGATGAGTATTCACGGTTGCCTTGTCCCCCTTTCCCCCTTTCTTTACCGGTTGCTGCGACTGCACGATGGAGCCAGGGGCGATGCCACCGTCGATGGCGACTACTACTAATCGGAGGCGCCTACTAATGCGTGCAGCCGGCGGCGGCGACCATGAGTAGTTAGGAGGATCGAGGCAGGAGGCCTGCTCCTCTTCGTCTGATCCCGGTTTGTGCTAGCCATCTTATGGCAACTTGCTTAACTTATGTCCGTACTCAGATATTGTTGCTTCCGCTGACTTCGTCTATGATCGAGCACTTGTATTCGAGCCCTCGAGGCCCCTGGCTTGTATTATTATGCTTGTATGACTTATTTATGTTTTAGAGTTGTGTTGTGATATCTTCCGTGAGTCCTCGATCTTGATCGTATACATTTGCGTGCATGATTAGTGTACGATTGAATCGGGGGCGTCACAAGTTGGTATCAGAGCCGACTTCCTGTAGGAATCCCCCTTCCAACTCCTTGGCCGAAGTCGAGTCTAGACTTTACAAAACTTTTACTAACATGGCTGTGCGGCCCATGGGCCCACGTCGCCATTGGGTGGTATTAGGATCTTTTATTCCTCGACCCTTACTCTGGGATTCTGAACTCTCTTCTATTCGGGTTAAACGATTTTTACTAAAATCTAACTTTAGGTTCTCGAAAATACTTTCTCCCGGAGAGCCCCTTCATGCCAGGTGATCGCCGGCTGCACCAGAAGATTTCGAAGATACTCTCCGATTTTCTCTCGAGACCTTGTGCCCGTTGCTTTTGCAATTCCCGACCACCGATAAACCCTTATGGATAACTACTTACACTTGCCATTCATACGATCATCCCCCATTGATCATGTTATTACAAGATACCCCGAAGTTTTCTCTATTGTTCCGAGAATACTTTGTGCCTACTGCCTAGCAGTTCTTTGCCACATGAATACCCCTTCAAATAAATCCTCACACTTGTCGAGTATCCGCTCATCCCCAGTTGTTCTTGTGTTTCACAAAAGTCTTCAAAATACTATTCGATCTTCCAAAAATCCTCTGGAGCCTTTGGCTCTTGAAATTCTTGCTTGCTTGCATTATGGTTAATCCCATAAGTCTCGTAGTCTAATTGACATTCCTTGTCATTATCATTTTGAGTCTGTTGACTCAATATGTTTGCGAATACACGCAATCATCATTGATCCTTATAAATTACCTTTCCGGCTGAGCTGCCATTCTTTAACTGGAATTGGTTCTCAACCAATCAAATTGTCGTTGTTTGTACCCTAAGGCTATTCAACTTATCCATCCCTAATCAGAGCATTGCTTCTGATCCCTTGATTTGGAAATCATAATTCCTTTGCATTTGACAATTGAGTTAGTCAGTTGTTTCTATAATCTGATCTCCTTGCATTCTTCTTCCTCTAGTTGAGTACCGATGCTCATGTCAGATCCCTTGTGGACCACCGGAACCTTTATTGGATTTTATCCGACAGTGTCCTTCATATTGAATAACCTTGCGAGCCTTTCCATGGGTATATAATTCCTTTGGTAAATTGTATCATCTGCTTTTGAACAATGCTCTACTTTCGAGCTTGTATTATTTACCCCAAAGTTTGTGGTATATGTTCATAAGATGCCCTGATGGGTTGAACCTATGCCTTCCTTGCTATGTGTGAACTCGGAAGTTTTCACGGGTCATACTCATCTGGTATTTCACCAGGTAAAACTTTCAACACTAATGCCATTATCGAAACGAGAAGTGAATGTAAGGTTATGCTTTGGAGAAGTGGGAGTCGACCTTGAACTTGGTGTTCATGCCGATGGACCCGAGGTGGAACTTATCATGGAAGCTTCTCGTAGTAATAATAATCCCCTTGTTATAACTTCTTCTCTTATCTATGCTTGGTCTTTTGCGACCGTGGTTTCGACCATATTGTTCTTCCTTGATCCCATTTCTTGGACAAGTTTAAGTGCTTACCTTCTGCAAATGATTTCACTTGTCCAACCTCTATCCCGCGCTACCCTTGAGTATACCCTCTGGTACCGCGAGAATATCATGAAACTACATAACTTCTTATGGGTTCTTCATCAACTGTTATTTCTCACCGATTCCAATTTTCACGGGTTACGGGTTGTCGTCAACCGAGAACAGCGATAAGTGAATCAATTCCGCGCCGATTCGATAACTCTAAGTATTCTTCATTGCTTATGAGTTTATTAATCCTTCAAGTAATTGCTAGCCTGATCGGCTATATCATTATCGTGCAACTTTTTAACTGTGCTACCTGGCCCCTCTTTCCGGAGCACAGATTTAGATGGTGAGCTAATCTTCCGTGATCTTCCTCGTCATATCATTTCTCCTTAAACAGACTTGATTTTGAGTTTGTGTCGTACCCATGGTTCCAATAACCTTTCGCTTCATCATTCCGTTGACTCGATGTCGTCGCTGATTGATTACATCTTCATGAAATCTCTCGACAAATGTGTCATGATCATCATCAACCTTATGAGCCCTTCCAGGATATCAATCGGATTCATGAAGAGAAATACCATCCTTGCCCTCGATGAGTCGTGTTATCATCGGCCACCTTATTGCCTTCCCTCCGACACAAACTTGTTCGTGTTTTGTGTTATACCTAGAGTTCGTTGCTACCCAGCATTGTTCTTCTTTACATTGGAGTATTACCATCTTTTGTGACAAGAAGGTCGCGAGAATTGCTCCACCTCTTAGAAATTCTCGGTATGATGATACTTCTCACCATCACCATTCCTCCTTGGTCCCCGTGCTTGTTTTTAACTAGGATACCAATATGCTACCGATGTTGTTTGAGTTCTGGACTTCTAGCAACCCTATTGCGTTGAAGTTAATAGTCGACATTTCATTCTTAGACCATTGGTTATCGAATCACAATTCTAACATCGTTCATGCTACATAAGCCCATATTTCGGGTGCACCTTCCAACTGATGTTTAATTGGGTATGTTTTCCTCGAGCATATCTCATTATATCATTTGATCCGACAAATGATATTTCTTTGTTCACATAATTGTGGAAATCAATCCTTTGGAAATCTCGATGATTTGTTGCTGAGCCTATCAGCCACCTCCTCATCCTCTCCCTGGTTTACTGATGAACTCTTGTTTCAGAACTCGCTTCCATAGATCTTTTCTGAGAATCTCACAATGTCATCTCGTCAAATTGTGTTGCACCTTTCCTTCTCAGGCATCCTGAGTCCGAGGTATCCTGACGCCCATCGGATCTGAACCTCGGTCAGATGTGATGGTTTGAACATATTTCCAAGGGTTATAACATTGGTCTTTGACCCGGTAAGGTGATGTCATGCCTAGCACCCCTGGCCGGAGGACCTATTGTTATAGTTGTTCCTTTTTGACAAGGTTAATCGTTCTTCCATGAGGGAATTGTAAGACTTATTCTTTAAGTTATTCCTAATGAATCCTTTGTGTTTCCAAAGTCTGATCTTCACCTGTTGGCCATGTCAATGCTATCTCGAAGCATGTCCATGGTACTCCAATTTTCAACAAGAACATTGGAAGCCCAATGTTAAATGTTTCCTGCTCAATTATCCAAACACCGCTGTATGGGTAATGACATGAAATTTCTCTCCCCTTACCTAAAGGGTTTTCTACATTATATCTTGTCCTGGATATCATGCTCTACTTGTCCTTGGGAAGGATATACCCTTTAAATATGTGTTTAAACACATTTTTACTTTCCATTGTTCTGTTTAACCTGATGATCACATTTTCCTTTCCATTGGTTTGTTTGACCTTTCTTGTGATCTATATAGCCTAAGCAGTAATAATTCACTTCTTACGTAAACACCTCGGTGTACAACTCTGCCAGTGAGACCACATTACTTTTTTGATGACATTTACGTAACCACCGATGGGCGAGAACTTTGCCTCTTGGCCGCCTCGTTCAACGGCGGGAAAATAGTTCTCTTCGTCCCTCGCCCTTGGTATCGATGTTGTTGCCGACATAACTGACAGGCTATCCTCTGACATGTCTTGCTTACCTGATCGTGCGAGACATTACCACCCTTTCTACTTTTAACCCACATGGTGGGCCCATAACCCACAGTTCCACAGGATCGAAACATGACTCTCCTGTACCACCCTGTTTCTATTGGTTATTCCCCACGCTTGGCTTCGTATTTAATTCATGGGCCACCTTCCTAGTGATCTATTCTGGTATCAGACGCAATACTTACTCTTGCTACTCTGAACCCCCTTTCTCACTCTGGTTCAGACTTCGAGCAACTATCTATCCGCTTGGAACCTATTATTGTACCTTCGCACCTTACTCACGATGTATTTTATATGTTCAACTCGAGAGATAATCTTATGATCATTCATGGGTTAACCCCAAATTGTTTTCTCTCAAAAGCATTCTGTCGTAGCTGAGCCGCCTCTTATCCTTTCGTAAGTACGATGGAGTTCCCGAAGAAAGGACGACAACTTTATCACGATGCATTAGAATGAAGAATTGAAGACATCAACGAAAGGGATTAACTTCTTCGAGAAGATCCGTTAGAATATCTTAACCAGAACTTTCCCCTTACTCCCTCATAAATCTCGGACGAGATTTCTTGTAATGGAGGAGATTTGTGGCCTTGGGTAATCAAGCTACTGATAAACCTTAGCAAATGATGCCAGTCATCATGATTTAAGATTTTGCTAAACCTCCGTGATTCAAACTTAGTTCAAATACAAATTCAAATAACAAATCAAATTATAGTTTCATAAACCAGTGAATTAAAAATGTTCAAAGGGTTATAAATATTCACTAACTAATTAGAAATAACATTCAATGTTATATAGAATGTTTAATTGCCCTAAAACAATTAAAACAATGACCAAAATAGCCTCATTAATCCATTTTCATTTTTGCACAGTTCAAATGCTCATCAAACCTTTTTTTTATGGCAGTGCGTAAAATGGTTATGCTAATTTAGGACAAGTCTCATACTTAATTAAAAGTCATTTGCTTTTGTAAATAAAAATAAAACAGAAAAGGAAAAGACAAAAAACACAAGGAACCCCTCCCCCATTGGCCTTTGGCCCACTAGGCCATCGAGCCAGCCCACCCCTTGAACCCCGGGCTACTAACGCCCCACCACCCAAACCCTAGCGCGCACCCTCTCACTCGCGCCCCACAACCCTCTCGCTCCTCGCTCCTCCCCCATGTAACGAACGGATCTGGATCGGGTGGCAACCGACGCCCCGACCCCCACCGCGCCGCGCGCCATGGCGCCTCCGCCCGATTCTGCCCCGCCGCCGAAGCGCCTCCCATCCCCATCGCCACGCCGGACGCTTCGACCTCGCCGACGGACGCCGCTTCGCGAGCCGCCCACGTCGCCTCGCCTCCTCATCGGCTCCGTCGAGCCTCGCCAGACCTCCTCATCCTCTCCGTCGTCGGACCACCCCAACCTTCCCCGAGCCTGCTGCCCTGTGCCCTACGTCCCCTTCGTGAGCTCCTTCCCTCCTCTCCGCTCTGTTCCGTCGTAGGGCCCCGTCCCCGCCTCGCGCCTCGCCCGCCGTCCCCGTCCCCTGCTACTGCTCGGGACCGTGCCTAGCCTGTCGCTGCTCGGGCTCAGCCTCCGCTACCTCGCGTTCCCCCTGGGTGTGCGCCCGCTCGGGCTGGCGCCCGACGCCCAGCTCCGCCCTACCCCCTGTTCCCCGTGGCCATGCACTGCGTGCCGAAGCCATCGCTGCACTTGCCGTCCCGCTCCGGCCGTTGTGGCTCGGGTCTCCTCGACTGTGGTCGTGGCGGCCGGTGCCTGCTGCGCTGGTCATGACCTCCGCCCATTGTAGGCGCCATGGCGCCCACGCACCAGAAGCGCCCGAAACCGCAAAGGCCCCACAGCCGCCAATAGCGGTGGGGCCCCGCCTGAACCTTAAAAAAGGAGAATTAAAAAAAATAAAAATAAAATAATAAATAAAAATAACAATGATTTAATAAAATTAATTATTAATTAATTAATTATCTAATGAATTAATTAAGTTAATTAATCCGGTTTAATTAATTTAATTAACTAGTTGGGTTAACTAAATAGTAATTAAATTAACTAATCTCTAATTAACCTAAACAGTGTATGACAGGTAGGTCCCACTGGACCCACTGGTCAGGTTGACCAAGTCAACTCTGTTGACTGCTGATGTGAGCATGACATCATGCTGATGTCATTAATCTGTTTTTCGAATTAATTAAATAATTAATTAAATTCCAGAAATTAATAAAATCTTTAGAAAATCATATCTTTTAATCCGTAACTTCGGTTAAAATATTTACAACATGAAAGTTGCTCGAGCGATGAGGCGATTCCGGATCGCAACCCGTTCGTCCGCACACCCCCTAACCTATCGAACTCATAACTTTCCCCCTCCGGCCTCTCGCTCAAAACGCTAAACACCGGAATACTTTCCGGATGTTTCCCCCTTCACCAGTATCACCACATACCGCGTTAGGGCACGCCTAGCATCACGCTTTGCTTTGTCATGCATCGTCATGCATATGTTTGCTTAAATATTCATTGTTTCTTCCCTCTTCTTCCGCTAGACACCGAGACCGACGCTGCTTGCTGCCCAAGACGACTACGGAGTTGGCGACCCCTCTCTCTTGCGAGCAACTAGGCAAGCCCCCTTGATCACCAGATATGGCCTATTCTACTCTATCTGCTTGCATTAGAGTAGTGTAGCATATTCTTGCTACTGTTATACCTATCACGATGCATAGCCTGTCCTTGTTACTCTTGTTGTTACCTTTACCGCAATCCTACATGCTTAGTATAGGATGCTAGTATTTCCATCTGTGGCCCTACATTCTTGTCCGTCTGCTTGTGCTATACTATCGGGCCGTGATCACTCGGGAGGTGATCACGGTATATACTATATTCTTATACATGATACATGTGATGACTAAAGTTGGGTCGGCTTGTGGAGCACCCATGAGTGGATCTTTGTGGCGGGCGGCAGGCAGGTTGAGACCGCCTAGGAGAGAGGTGGGCCAGCCTGTTCGGCGTTCGCGGATACTTAACACGCTTAATGAGATCTTGGTATTTGATCTGAGTCGGCTCACGGGCCTATCGCACTAACCAACTCGTGGGAAAGATATGGGCACTTTCGGCATCGTGGTATCACCGAAGCATTTCGTGACGTCGGCGGCGGCGCGCCGGATTGGACTGGAACGCCATTAGGCTAGGTCTGCTTCGGCCGCGTCATAACGTCTTGAGTGTGCTCAAGGCGATGGGCCCGGACCCCTGTGCGCTTAGGTTTAGACCGGCGTCTTTGGCCTCTCCGTTGTGCCTAGGTGGGGCTGCGGCGTGTTGATCTTCAGCGGCGGGCATGACCGAGAAAAGTGTGTCCGGCCAAATGGGATCAAGCATGTTGGGTTATGTGGTGCACCCTGCGGAAGTTAATCTATTGAATAGCCGTGATCTTGATGCAGGGCGACTTGGAGTTGTACATTGACCTTATGACAACTAGAACCGGATTCTTAATAAACACACCCTTCCAAGTGCGGATACAACGGTGGTCGCTCTCTCGGGGCATTGAGGTGGATCGCGGGCAGGATATGCTATGCGATGCTACTTGGAGGACTTGATCTACTATCTTCTACTTGTTGCAAGGCGGAGGCTGCGAGCGTAGTCTTGACATGATTAGCTATCCCCTCTTATTACGGCATTCTGCGGTTTCGTCCCTCGATATGGCCTTTTACACATATATCCTGCATATGTAGTGTAGCTCCTTGCTTGCAGTACTTTGGATGAGTACTCACGGTTGCCTTGTCCCCCTTTTTCCCCTTTCTTTACCGGTTCTTTGTGACGAGACGATGGAGCCCAGGGCGACGCCACCGTCGATGGCGACTACTACTTTGAGGCGCCTACTACTACGTGCAACCCGGCGGCGGCGACCAGGAGTAGTTAGGAGGATCCCAGGAAGGAGGCCTGCGCCTCTTTCTATCTGTATCCTAGTTTGTGCTAGCCATCTTATGGCAACTTGTTTAACTTATGTCTGTACTCAGATATTGTTGCTTCCGCTGACTCGTCTATGATCGAGCACTTGTATTCGAGCCCTCGAGGCCCCTGGCTTGTATTATGATGCTTGTATGACTTATTTATGTTTTAGAGTTGTGTTGTGATATCTTCCCGTGAGTCCCTGATCTTGATCGTACACATTTGCGTGCATGATTAGTGTACGATTGAATCGGGGGCGTCACACCAACATATCTAGCAAATACTTCACCATTCTGATTTGCGAACAGTTTATAGTTGGAGTCAAATGACTCATCAGAACAATGAGGAGATTCACATGTAAAGCCAAATAGAGTAGATGGATCTACTAGAGGTTCCTTTGCAGCAACCCATGAGGTTTTGGGATACTGCTCAGGCTTCCAGTATGTTCCATCAGCATTGAGTTTCCTATGAAAAGAAATACTCTCTTTCCTAGGGTTCCAGTTGAGGATCTGCTTTTTAAGCACATCACAAAGAGCCTGATGCCCTTTGAGGCTTTTGTACATGCCTGTCATATACACTTCCTTCAGCCCTACATCGTCAGTGATACTAGCAATATCCTCAGATGAGGAATTAGTGATAGCAGAGACAGGTGAAGAATTTGTAGCAGTAGAAGCATTTGAGCATTTAGGTGAAGAATTAGCAGATTCACGTTCAATGCACTTCAAACATGGAGGAATGAATTCTACCCGAGCAGCGCTGAGTTTTTGAGCAAGTAATGAATCATGCTCCTTCTAAAGATCTTCATAACTCACCCTTAGCTTCTCAAGATCTTGCTTTCTTTGAATAAATTCATAAGGAAGCTTCTCATGATCAGATAAGAGAGTGTTATGATGACTTTGAAGGTTGTCAAACTTAGATTGAAGTCTCTGAAGATTTTCAGTCAAGGTTTTAGGCCGATCCATTTCTTTCACCCAACATATCATCACTTTTGTCTAGCATATTTTGAACCTTTTCAAAAGCCTTTTGTTGTTTCACAGCAATCTTAGCAAGTTTAGAGTAGCTAGGCTTGAGGTTTTCATCAGATTCATCCTCACTTGATTCAGAGGAGGGATATTTGAGTACCTTGGCACATTTCATCCTAGCATTCCAAGATTTTTCTTTCAGTTTGCATAATAATTTCTTAAGATCATCTCTATCATTGCAAGCAAGAAAATCTCTAGTTGTCTCCTCATCCATAACATAACCTTCTGGTACCTTAGGCAATTCATATCTAGGAGAACTAGATCTAATAGGTGTTTCAAGATTTCCAGTTTCAAGTACCTCATCAGTTTCAATAATTTCATCAGTTTCAACATTCTCAAAAGCTTTAGTTCTAGCAAGTTGTTCATCAAGAAATTCACCTAGTGGCACATTATCATCAAGCAAGGTACTAGCACCATCATGAGTATCATTCATAGCAGAAGTAGCATCATCAATGACTTGCGACATATTAGGATTAATAACATGTGGTGGTGTTGCAAGTCTACTCAAAACAGAAGGTGAATCAAGTGAAGAGTGTGATGGCAGTTCCTTACCTCCCCTCGTCCTCGAGGGAACGATCCTGGTTTTATTATCCTTCTGATTCTTCATAGTGATAATTTGATAATAATCCCAAGTGACTCAACAAATATAGCTATGTTCCTTAGCAACAGCGCCAGAAAAAGGTCTTGATAGCCGACAACTATAGGGGATCGCAACCGTTTTCGAGGGTAGAGTATTCAACCCAAATTTATTGATTCGACACAAGGGGAGCCAAAGAATATTTTCAAGTATTAGCAGCTGAGTTGTCAATTCAACCACACCTGGAGATTAATTATCTGCAGCAAAGTGATTGGTAACCCACAAGTACAGGGGATCGCAACAGTTTTCGAGGGTAGAGTATTCAACCCAAATTTATTGATTCGACACAAGGGGAGCCAAAGAATATTCTCAAGTATTAGCAGTTGAGTTGTCAATTCAACCACACCTGGATAACTTAGTATCTGCAACAAAGTACTTAGTAGCAAAGTAATATGGACAAAACCCGGTATCATCATAGATGTGGTGGGCTCCTACTTCTATGACAAAAAATCATGACAGAAAATGGGCTTTTCGTCTGGGCGGGCGGAGGCGAAGCGCATGACATTCTTTGGGCCGTCCATGAGGGAAAAACCGTGGTAGAAGCGAGGGGAGGAAACTTTCGGGGAGTTGCGGTTACGGTGGGAGAGCGATCGCGTTTTCTCGTCGTCTGTGGCGTGTGTGCGGCGTTAGCTCTAGCGAAGCCGAAGCGGCGTTGGGCTCTAACGAACCCGGCGATTGCCTTTGCGAGCTACGCATTCACGAACCCGGCGATCGATTGATGGCTGTTGGCGAACCCGATGGGCGATTCGCCGCTCTGCTGCTAAGCGAAGCCGATCGATCGCTTCGGGATGAGCAGTGAGTGTTGCGGGGGGTTTGGAAGAAACGATGGCGGTGGCGTTGCCTGCGGATGAACATGAACCCGTGGTGTGGAGGCTAGATGAACAATAGGCGGTGGAGGGTGCCCGTGGAGGGTGGTTGAGCAGGAACCCGTGGTGTGGAGGGCTGGATGAGCAGATGAGCGGTGGAGGGTGCCCGTGGAGGGTGGTTGAGCGATGGCGGTGGAGTAGCGTGCGGTGGAGGCTGGATGAGCAGGAGCCCGTGGAGGCTGGAGGAGGTCGGCGGTAGCCCGTGGAGGCTGGAGGAGGTCGGCGGTGGAGATGAACGGTATCCGTGGAGTCCGTTTTGCGCACGCCACACCCTCCCCGTTCGACGCATGGCGCTCCAACACAAGCCCGTTTCGACCGTAGCGCTCCAACACAAGTCCGTTTCGTCCGTTTTGCGGTACGCCACACCCCTCCCGATGAACAGGACCCCTGTTTCGACCTAGTGCTCCAACACAAGTCCGTTTCGTCCGTTTTGCGGTACACCACACCCCTCCCAATCAACAGGACCCCCATTTCGACCGTAGGAGGTCCGTTTCCTCCGTTTTGCGGTACGCCAGGCCCCTCCGATCAACAGGACCCCGTTTCGAATGTGGCCGGTCGAACACAAGGCCGTTTCCTCCGTTGTGTGGTACGCTAGGCCTCGTTTCCATCGCCTGTTCCGTCCAAGCCCTCCCGATGAACACGACCACGCATTCCGTTCTGACCCAGCCGGTTGGATCCCCATGAACACGACAACGACGCTGTTTCTCCGTTCTGACCCAGCCATGTACGTATGCGCGATAGGCATTAGAGACCCTGCCCGTATGTACGTACGTGGCTGTATTTTCTTTCTTGCACCCTCGCCGCTGTACATACGTGTACATGCTACGTGCGGCGCCTCTACTACGACGCGTGCGGCGTCTCTACATCCAAGATATATATACGCACACGTTCGCGACCAGAATGACAACGCCACGTATGCTTCGACCAGGTGGGTCGGTATCGAGCACTTCCTTGCGTGCGACGATGTAGCTGGTGGGTCCCAGCGGTCGGAAGGTGAATCGTTTTTTTAAATGACGCACTTCCTTGCGTGCTAAGATGTAATTGGTGGGTCCCAGCAAAGGGGAAACATTTTTTCGCTTCATCGGTGGCCCGTCCGGTGGGTCCCTATTTGTCGGTGGAGGAATAATTATTTTGCGGCGTAATAAGGAGGCACTTACTTGCTGCGATCGTGGACCCGGTGTCGGCCTCTCCACGTCAGATCCACGTCAATGGAAGCCATTCCTTGACCACGTTGACCATGCCACGCCGAGAGCACCGAGGCGGTGGGCGGCGGCGAGGCCTAGGAAGGGGGGCGGCGGGCCGGGAAAACGCAGCGATGGATGCCCAGCGTGAGGAGTATGAGGTTCACTCGTTCGGCTGCGGTGTGAGGCTGCGTCGCCGCCAGAATAACAGGGGTGTGGGTGCGTAGAGGGATGGCCTGGCCAGCGGTGGAAGTAGTAAGGCGGTGAGGCCTCGCGGCATCACAGCCGACCCGCAGGCGGCGAGGAGCGGCGGCACGACCGGCGCTGCTTTGGGCGGTGGAGCAAGAAGACCAGAGGTTGAAGAAGCACTATGGCCGTTGGATGGACATCGACGGTCCTTTGGAGCTAGAATCGTTCATATATTGACTAAAGTTGACAAAGGCCTCCGTCGATCAACTTAGTAGGCCCTAAGTCAGCCTCCCACCAAGGTTGGTCCCGGCTAGCGGGGGTATTCATTTTTTGTGCGTAATAAGGAGGCACTTCCGGTGGGTCGGTGATGATGGGGGGACATTTTTTCGCGAAATCGGTGGCCCGTCTGTGGGTCCCAGCAGTCAGGGGGAAACATTTTTTTCACGAAATACTGCTGACCCGTCCGGTGGGTCCCTACTGTCAGGTGGAGGAATAATTATTTTCCGCGTAATAAGGAGGCACTTCCTTGCGGCTGCCGTGGACCCAGCTGTCAACCTCTCCACGTACAATACTCTTTCGATGGAAGTCGGTCGTTGACCACATTGACCATGCCGCACCGAGAGCACCACGGTGGTGGACGACGGCGGGGCCTAGGAAGGGGACGACGGGAGGCGGGAAGACGGCGGCGTGAAGCCCAGCGGAGAGGAGTATGAGGGTTCACTGGTTCGGCTGCGGTGTGAGGCTTCAATCGCAGCAGGGCCTGGCCAGCGGTGGGAATAGTAGGGGGCGGTGAGGCCTCCGCGGCAGCACAGCCAGCCACGGGAGCCAGGAGCATGCGACACGACCGGCACTGCTTTGGGCGGCGGGAGCAAGAACACCAGAGGTTGAAGAAGCACTACGGCCGTTGGATGGCCATCGTACGGTCACTGGAGCTAGAATCATTCATATTGACTAAAGTTGACAAAGGCCCCGTCGATCAACTTAGTAGGCCCTAAGTCAGCCTCCCACCATCGTGGGTCCCAGCTAGCAGGGGGAGTATTCATTTTTTTGTGCGTAATAAGGAGGCACTTCCGGTGGGTTCGAGCTGACAGCGCGGGGAATGTTTTTTTTTCACGAAATACGCTGGCCCGTCCGGTGGGTCCCAGCAGTCAGGGGGAAATGTTTTTTTCACGAAATAAGGTGGCCCGTCCGGTGGGTCCCTGCTGTCAAGTGGAGGAATAATTATTTTGCGCGTAATAAGGAGGCACTTCCTTGCGGCCGCCTGGACCCAGCTATCAGCCTCTCCACGTACAGTACTCTTCCGATGGAAGTCGTTCATTGATCAAGTTGACCATGCCGCGCCGAGAGCACCAGGGCGGTGGTCTGGACGACAGTGAGGCCTAGGAAGGGGACGACGCGAGCCGGGAAAGACGCAGAGTGGTAACCAGCGGAGAGAGTACGAGGTTCACTGGTTGGCTCTTTGTCGCGGAGAATAACAGGGGTGTGGGTGAGTAGAGGATGGCCTGGCCAGCGGTGGGAGTAATGCAGGCGGTGAGGCCTCCATGACATCACAGCCGGTCATGGGAGGCAGGAGCACGCGACACGACCGGCGCTGCTTTGGGCGGCTGGAGCGAGAAGACCAGAGGTTAAAGAAGCACTACGACCGTTAGATGGACATCGTACGATCACTGCAGCTAGAATCGTTTATATTGACTAAGTTGACAAAGCCCTTGGTACACGTCAACTTAGTAGGCCCACAGCTCGGATTTGGCAGAGAACATATAGCCCATTTGCGATTTGTAAGAATGTACAACCCATTTTTCAATTCTAATGGAATTTACTACAGCCTATTTACGGGTTTTTTTAAAAGTACAGCCAAACTTCTAGGTAGGACAATGATTAATAATTTCAAACAACCGCTCAAAACAGAATTGAAAAAAAAAATCCAACATTTTGATGGGATCCGAAATATTTTATCCGAAATTTCTAGTCAGGTTAAATATAATTTCAAAATAAAGTTGTATCACGTTAAAATCCAACGAAATATTGCGCGCGCAACAAGTAATGAAATTAAAATTTCTAAATTCCAAATATAATATATTTTTCAAACTAATTACGTGTTTGGTGCATAGTAATTGCCCAGTTATTATAATTACATCCCGTTTATTATTTCTTAAAGTCCATTTTCTTGTTAAGCCTAATGCATACCTCCTAGGAAAGTTTGCAGCCCAGCGGGGCGGATAACAAGTTGACCCGGATATTGTGTACAACTGTCGGCCCAGTTGCATTGCTGATGTTGAAAAAAGGCATGTGTAGTACAATACAACCTAACATGGTTACTCAGCCCACATTCAGGGACGCCGGAAAGGCCCAAACAAGGCTTCTGTACAACTTTTTGAAGTCACTGAGCTCAATTAATAACTTAAGAAAAAAGTTAGATTACAGTGGAACCTAATTAAAAGCTGTCACGAGCAAATAAATAATTCAACGGGTCCCACTTGTGCGTTGTGTGTGTGTGTGTGTGTGTGAGAGAGAGAGAGAGAGAGAGAGAGAGATAGATAGAGAGAGAGACCCATCGGTCGATGCTCGTAAATACATCTTTCAGCCATATGCATTGCTGATGCTCAGTAAAAACTTATATAGTTGACACAATCATATAGAACATCATAGCACACTGAACTTGCATAGAAAAATTTCACGCAGGCGACACAATCAGGATGGAAGCAGTGGATCGCTACGGGAAGGGCTATGTTGAAACCAACAAAGTCGTACATAACGGTTCATCGTCTTTATAAATGACGGGAAATATCTTGAATATTGTGCAAAGAAAGCAGACGAGACAACACAATAAGTTACGCTAGCACATTAAGTTGACGTACAACCCTTTCTAAAAAAGTTCAGGTACAAAATTAGAACAGGTCACAATCAAATGTCTTGGCATATCGATTGCTTCGGACCCATAGCTCGGTTTAACTAGTACTATCGACAAGATTCAGTTGTTACCTCAAATTAGAGCACATCCGGGCAGCCAGCCTGCCTCTTCTCCCAAAGAAGCGATGGCCTCCGCCGCAGCGATGGAGTAGGCCTGTGCCATCCATCGTTCGAGCAACACGGGAAAGTCGATGTTGACTCTGTAATGGGCGTCGTCGGCGGACCACAGCACCAGCGAGGCGGTAGGACTTCGATTGATGGATTGACCACTTCTTGACATGCACGAACACTCGATACGGTACATCCCTAACGTGGTCATGGCGGCCTTGGTGGCGGCGAATAGTACAACCCGGTTCCTGCACGGTATCTCAACACCAATCACCTTTGGTATGGTGGGCGGCTTCTTCATCCATGCCATAACCGTCGAGCCAAGCTATGCGGAGGAACAAACATACTTACGAGCTCACCTCCAAGGTCGTTGATAAGCTCGTTCATGGACTCGCTGTTCCAAGCACGTCGAGGCATGCCGTGGAAGGTAAGCTTTGTTAAAACTCAAGCTCAGAGGGCACCGAGCCCCATCACAGGTGCCACCGATCAAAGCTCACCAGACGCCATCGCAGAACAAGCGCCGGGAAGATTGAACACATTGCGGTCGAAAGTTGTTCGAACTCGACGAAGAAATCAGCCGGTGGCGGACAGACTTCGAAGAGCAAGTCACTTATTTGGAGCCGTGCGCAATGCCAAGAGCTTTGACAAGGTCGTCTGGCGAGACGGGAGGCCGGTCTCCGTTGATGGTTACCATCAGCACTTTGTCGGCAAACTGGTCGTCAAGCGCCGCCATGCCACTGTTGAGCGATAGCACGCAGCGACCGAATGCAGGATGGACCTCAGGATCTTCGGCTCGGAGATCCGCCTTGGCCGGCGACATGATAGTGCGCTTGAGTACAGGGAGAACATGAGGGGGATTTGGGGGAACTGGAGTAGGAATCGAGATTCAGAGGTGGGGAGGCGGGAGGCGGGGATGAAAAGGTAGCATGAATTTTGAGCACGCGCTAATATGCTCTCGGCATAGCGCTGCGAAAACACCGGTGGCACCCACATGTCGGCCTAAGAGTCCTTATTCTTTCTTTTTGGAGAGCCCGACCTTTTTTCCAGGATCTTTTAAGAGCCCGGCCTGAAAGTCATAATTGACCTGTTTGGCATTGCGTTACTACTCGGCCCATATTCAACGACACCTCCTTGGCCCAAACAAGTGTACATCATCGAAAAGATAGTGAGCTCAAATTATATAACTTGAAAAAGGAGATATACTCGAACACTTTGGAGAATGGTGATGCCCTCATTTAGCCCACCGGTAGTTCAAGACAATAAACAGTTGAAACAACGATATATACAACATTCAAACAACGACTAGTGACTACTCTCGACATAAACAACAAGACATGATAGTTCATAAGAAGTCTTGCTACACCACCAAAACATACCCATCTGCGGCGCTTTCGGACTCTCGTGATCGAGGCGAGAATGACATTCTAAATGAAGCAACTATTACATAGAAAGAGTGACATAGGCGAGGATGACCAAATGACAAGGAATATGCATAACAAAAGAAAGAACTACCCGTCCAGAACCAGCATCAAAGACAACAAAGTCATTCGAAGAGATGATCCAACACCATCATAATTTGCAGCCCCGCTTCAGCGACCAGTGATCCGGAGACACCAGTACTCCACCCTTTCGATGAAACAGCCCAATTACCTATCAACCTGAAGGCTTGAACCACATCACTGCCTGTCGTAATTGAGACATCCAAGGATCAAAGTTAATCTGGATGCCTTTGTCATTCTCACCTTATTTTGGCTGCAGGCTGTATCGTGACAATCAGGGGAGTATGCTCCCGAACTCCTAGGGTTCGCCGTGTAGACACAGTTTTCCATAGCAAACAGAGCCTCTCTACCATCAAGGTCCTCGCCAACGGCGATCTCCTGGTTAATCGGATAATTGAGTCCGAGAAACAGAGAGTGTGAACCAAGGCTGTTTAGCCGCCTCCAACTAAAAAATCCTAAAGGCCCCAACAAGCTGGTATCCTGCTCATAGACGTAACAACCACTGTCCGGATACTCACGTATTACGGTGCTTGTATTGGTGGGGTTTTGCAATATAACTTTTCGGCTCATGTGTCCGAATGATCATCAGTCTTTTGCCGTCGTCGATCGGCGAGGAACCAGTTGTGCTTCCTGTTTTTGGCAAAGGTGGTGTAATTACAAAGGGCGATGCTGTAGGGACACTGCATCATATCAAAAGGACAGGCATTGTTAATGTAAGATCAACATTGTTTAGAGTATGAGTAGGATAATGCAAGAAACATCATTGATATGTCCTGTTGGATCTGGGAGGAAAATACAGGAAATGTATCTTTGGGTTGAAAATATAGAAGTGCCATGCATGGTTATACTCATGTTATCTCGCAATCAATTCTTCACGAGAAACTACCATGTCATGCATGTTATGTAATCATGTTCTGTCCTCACAAACAAATTCTTCAAGGTAACTAACAGACCATGCATTGTTATATACTCGTGTTACGTGGGCAAATTTTTGTGAGAATATTATTCTAGGCATTGATTCTTTGAAAGGCGAATATAGGTATGTACACATGGTAAGCATTGCAGGATTTCACTACTTCCAAATATAGAGTTCTCCATATGCACATTTACTTCCCTAATGTATGGTTAGATGAAACCAACAGTGTGGTGCATGTTTCTACATCATGAAAATGAGGAAACTAACATGGCCATTGATACACACTCATATTTAGTAGTAGTATATAAATTCTTGTAAAATAAGGATAATATCCATATATTCCTAACCGTTTGATTATTCAGGGTACAAATTGGTTGTAATGACATGGTCACAATCGCATGAATTAACTCATTCCAAATATAGCTGATTCTGGCGTCTCTAATATATTGCCATAGTTCTACTCAAATTCTGCTCAAACAGGATATGCCAATCATCAAAAAAGTTCAAAGCAGTGTCATGGCGTCATCATTAACATGAGATGGAAACAACTTACACACGCCTTCCCAGCAATACGTGGTGCCATCTGCTTTGTCGATCGCGTAGATGATGCCATTGTGTTCAATAGCATCACAGAAGTGTGTATCAGCTTTGACGATGATCCACTGCGAGCGAGTTGTCTCCAGCTAAAAAGGCACCGGCGTAAAGATAGGCGAGTCTGCGGTCGAACAAGGCAATTAGCTTGAAGTCTGCATAATTCGCATGTCGTGTGGGTACTTGGCAGATTACAATCTTACGCAAAACAAGGTCCGTCCAGCGGCGTAGTAATCTAGATGACTTGGACGCGATGGTAATACTCTATATAATCCAGCGGAGGAAGGATAATCTCATGGGAGGTGCGGAAGTTCACGAGCACCAACTTTTACCGTCTTCTCGAAGGCAGCCATCCGATGGGAGTTCATGCCGACCCAGTACATACCTGCCAAGAAGTTTGAGGCGATGGTGATCGGATCGATGTCGAGGGAAATGATGTCGGCGACACACTACATACCGCAAAGAAGTTTCAGCTAATGGAGATCGGATTGAAGTCGAGGGGCATCATGCACGCCTCCGTATCATGGTGAGCCAATCTCGCAAGACCAGATAGCAGCAAGTAGGGTGTCTTGAAAAGCTTAGGCCTCGCTTCGACGATGGCCGTGTGCATGTCCCTCGAGCATGCAGCCAGCCGCAGGGCGGTCAACATATCCATACATGAACAACAGAGGTCGAGGATGTCACTGGGGAGATTGCTCCAATCGCGGCTCATATGGATGTTGCGCGGTTCGCGTTCGACCATGGTGGAGTTTGGAAGGGGGCTTGATTTACGGGGGAAAAAGGATGTCGGTGCTGGAGCGGCTAGCGAGGGAATAGTGGTACTGGGGGAGGCGAGTGAGGCGAGGTACACGGGGGCACAGTGAGATGGAGACGGAGACGGAGACGGAGAAGGAGATGGAGATGGAGTGGTGCTATGGGAGCGGAGAGGGAGACGAGGTGAGGCGCCAATATGCTGTACATCGGCGGTGACAGATCGCACTGATGCATGAGGTGAGGCTGACTTTGGTAACCCGAACACGCCGCCTCGCTGGACTAGTGTCGGTAGCAGGGTGTTGTCACTTCACTTTGTGAGGACCGGATGAATAGTATTTTGACCATCAAGTGTAACACAGTTGTACTACTACTACTACTACTAGTAGGAACATGAGTACTCCAGTATTGTATAGCAGAAATAGGTCTCTCGTGCTAGCACGCCTGTTCACTTCATCGTTCAGGTATCATCCATATTGCGAGCAGAACCAAATTCTCGTGCATGCCCAATCAGCATACTGCCGCGATGCATGCGATGGTCATCTGGTGCATCAAGGGCGGCATGCAGATCGTTCCACACTTGAGAAGAGGAAAAATGGAAAGGTAGAACGTGGCAGCGAGAGGAAGAAACGCTGGCTAACGAGGCTGGGAGGATCGAGCAGGAAGTTAATGCTCCACGCCTAAAGGTTTTGGGAAAACCTGATTTTCATAAGGTGACTTATACTCACCTAAGCGGAGGTAGTATTCCTTAACGAGAGAATGTTGTGTCTCCCACTCACGGGCTCAAAAAAAAGCTACGACACATTTTTTATCTGTTTGCATAGGTCCCACCTATCGGGAAGGATGGGCACGTACACGAAACAGTGCGACTCCTCGGTCTACCCGCATAGCCTTTTCGTTTAGTCTACCTAGCCGTCTAATCAACTGCTGCGCCACTTCTCCCATTTACTTCTCCATCGGGAACCGATTCGCCTCGGCTTCTTCACCTCTCCTTCTTCTTCATTTGCATCCAAACCCCACTGCGTTCACATTGTTTTAACCTCTTTAAATAATCATCTAGTACTTCAGTTAGACTAGCCATCTAATTCTAATTCTCCAAACCATAGCCCTCCGTTCCAGCGCTTCCAAATGGCGAAAGAGATCAAGATGCAGGTTTTTAGCGTCCAACATGTCCTCGTCGAAGGCTCGATGCGCATAGTTGCCACCGTCACCGTCCACCCAAGGGTTGTTCTGCAGTGGATCAACAATGTATCCAACTCCCTCAAAAAGGTAGAGAGCGAGGTCATCGGTCTCGGCGCAGAGTACACGGAGGCGTGCCCCAGGAAGATCCAGTAGCGCCGCCGTCCTTGATCGTGCCTCGAAGATGATGTTTTGGTGTACCACATCATACACTCGCCCTCCATACCAGGTGAGCTTCACGATTTCTTGTCTCGGGAGGGCGTATACTTACGTGGGGCAGCCATCGAAGGGACAAACAGAAGCTGGAGCCGTACAACCTTGATTTGAAAAGCATCGCCGACCTACAAACCAGAATCAAAATTCTGTAGAAGATTGTGCTAAGCAGACACCGTCCCTATTCGACGTAGCAAATTTTGTGCTCGGTACAAATCTTCAGAAGGGTGACGAGACGGTGGCATTAAGGTCGTCTAGATGGGAGAATTATCCCTTGACACACGAGCGGATAAAATATGCTGCCCTCGATGCCCGTGTGAGTTTCGAGATAGCTGCAAGGTCCAAAGAGCTTGTTCCGAAGCCGTCTCCCACAGAGAATGAGAACAAGAAGAAGAAGAAGAAGAAGAAGAAGAAGAAGAAGAAGAAGAAGAAGAAGAAGAAGAAGAAGAAGAAGAAGAATAAGAAGAAGAAGAAGAAGAAGAAGAAAGCGTTGCACTAGCAGGAGGGCATTATGGATGGATGAACTATTTCCTCTCCCGTAAAAAAATTTATTCCCTCTCGGTGTATATTGATATAGATGGACTATTTCGATGGTGTGCATGTCTTTGGAACAGAGTAGTAGCATGGGTCTGCTTGACTATACGGAACTATTTATCCGCATATATAGCTTTCTCTGCTACTCCTTCCAGTGATCGGTATACAGTGCATGTGTCCGTAGACATGACAACTTGTCCATGGAAGTTCAACTACGGCGACCATCACGTTTCATCTCGCGATTCCCAGCGCCTCTCAACCCACGGCACCACGCCCCGACGTGCGCCTCACCCCTCTCGGCCGCACCGCCCCTCTGCCTTTGTGTGCATGACATGTGGGCCACCTAAAATGCGGCGAGCATCAAGTTTCTACCACAGCCACCCGCGATTCCCACGACGCCACTCGAATCCATGAAACCACACGTCCCCCAACCTACGGCTCACCCCTCTTGGCCCCACTGCCCCTCTGCCTTCGGGAGCATTACATGTGGACCAGTCACCTATCGGGTCCACATGTTATTGACTCAAAGGTAGTTGTAGTAAGGCGCTGAAGCTCAGTCCCGACGGCCCTAAGAGGGAAATGTAACTCCTGCGCCAGGGCTTGTGGTGCTCCCACAGCACGAACTCGTGCCAAACTCGAGATTTGTTTCTTTACTATACATGCACACAACGATTTAATGGACATTGTAATCTCAACATGTGATAGGGAGCTCTAAATTTGAATTTGAAACTTATAAAACAAAAAGATTCAAAACAAATAAACTGGGAGAGAGGGAGTATATCGTAGGATGTGTCCCATACAAAATAAGTCCCCAGGTTTGTCACCATGAAGATGCGGTTAGAAAGGAGCACATCGTCTTCCTACAAAGACGGCAACAAATCGGTGCAGACAGCATGGTCCACCTTTGACCGCCATGTGCAAGGTTCGTGCTATCTTTTATTCAATCTCACCGTGGTTCCATCATTACCAATTCATGCGGTGGCCCGTTGCATGGATGATCCCAATGTTGGACAAAGGTTCTCTGGAGCAGTGTCACCGTTGTAAATGTTGTGCAAATTGATGTTGGTACCCTCCCGTACATATGCAAGCCAATCTCCACTACGACCGAGCCTAGCACGTGAAACAGTGGGCAGGGGAGAATTAGGAAATGGACACGGAGTAGTCTTTAGAATGCATTTACTACGTGATCAAACTCATCTTACCTGCTCATCGGAGGAAATCCGAGTGCCCCTCGACGTCGGCATCTCAAGGGCGTCAACTTGCAACTTCTGACCACGCCTGGCTGGAGAGACCCCAAGGAAACATCCTCGTGCGTTCCACGAAACATCAAGATGCATTTGTATGAGTAGTTTATCTTGTGAGAGAAAAGGATGAACGAGGGAAGGCCTCTAGAGATAGAGATGGACACTACTACTACCAATGTGCTGGCCCATGCGTTGCAATGGATCCAAACTAGTAGAATAATACTTGTTCACGTGCTTGAAATATAAACACTCTAGTTTTGGTATACATGTGTCAGTAAACACGACAACTTGTCCATGGAAGTTGAACCACGACGACCATCACGTTTCTTGTTTCTACCACTGCCACACCCACACGCGATTCCCACGACACCGCTCCAACCCACGGCATGACGTCCCCCGGCGTGGACATGGATCCTCGGCGTGGCTATCACGCCTTGCCTGCCTTTCCTTCACGACGGGTGGGACCCACGCTTATGGGTCCCACATGTCGATGATGAAATGGTAGGATTGTTCGTGCCCTCATCCCTCTCGCCCCACCGCTCCTCTGCCTTTGTGTGCATGACATGCGGGCCAGCTGAACTGCGGCGACCATCAACTTTCTACCACAGACACACCCGATTGGGACGCGGTTTGCTGCTCCTGCTTTGTGCTCGATCCGTACTCCCGCACCATCAATTTTCATCCAGCGGCTATGACACATTTTGTCCCGGGCATCAATCCTCACCTGGAGTACTTATGTACTACTGGTAGTACCGCCGGTGTGGCCATCTCGCCTCAGAACGCCCGACGCCCAGCTATGGTACCTCGCCACGCCACGCCACCACCGGCGGTTCATCTCGAGCAGTGAGTCGCGAACCACGCCACCACCATGAGAATGACATGTGGGCCAGCCACATTTAAGGCCCACATGTCATTGACTCATAGGCCGGGCACTAAGCCATGAAGTTCGGTCCCGTGGGCCCGGGAGGAAAATGTAACTCTGCGGCAGGCCTTGTGGTGCTCCCATGATCTGAGCTCATGCCAAAACTGGAATTTGTTTCTTACTACTACTAGTACTAGTAGGATGGTACACGTGCATTGCACGCATGAGATTCAGTGGTTTGTGCATTATGCTTCTACATGTGTAGTTTTACGGATTCTAACATGTGGAAAAATTTGATGGAATGTAAGGTTAGGCAAGTTTGATTAACTTAGGTGAGTGTTTGGTTCAAGCCACACCTTAGGCAAGCCACACTGGCCCCACATGACATACACACAAAAAATGTGGCAAGATTCCCTTAGGCTTGCCAACTTGTGGCAAAATTTGGTGGAATGTAAGGTTAGGCAAGTTTGATTAACTTAGGTGAGTGTTTTCTTCAAGCCACACTGGCCCCACATGACATACACACAAAAAATGTGGCAAGATTCCCTTAGGCTTGCCAACTTGTGGCTCTCATTTTGAAGAACTTATTAATAACTTTGCACGAGCTTAGTTGTGGCAAATTTAGTCATGAATTAAGTTCAACCATGGAGTCTTCTAGATTATACATGTGGCAGAATCGGTGGATGATATCCAATGGCCGAGAGTGCTCGGATTTGCCATCTTTGTACCGTCGGATTGGCTTCATCCAACGACCAACTTTCAAAGTTTTCACACACTATATAGGGGTATAGATATAGATGTGCCGATCCGTTGCAATGGATCCAAAGTATATCTATTTAGTGGAGTGCACTCTAAACACATTATCTATTTATTTTTCTCTAACCTTCCGTAGCCATGCAACCAAGCCACATAAGCTTCATGGGTGCCCCCCACATCATATTATTCATACTACGTTGATTGAAAAAAAGATAAATCAGCCAAAACAAGATCTTCCCGTTTTTTGTTCCTATGATGTTGTGCCATGCACGTATCTACTAGTTGTATAGTGGTAGTACTAGTAATATAATAGTATTAGGAGTACAAACTTGGTAGGAGTGGTACTAATACGGAATGCTCCTACTCTATCAACGAGCCCCGTCTGACACAAAATTTCTTGGCTTCCGTGCTACAACTAGATCTTCCCCTTGTTTCTGTTTTCCAACCCAGCGGCGGGCGGGGTGTCGGTTTGCTCAGCAGGCGGTCCCACATGAAAGTGAAAATGCTAGGCACAGGGCGGAGCTACGTGAGGGCCAACACGTGCCTGGCCCGCCCAACCTAGCAGGATTTTCGTAGTTGTACATCCAGTTTTGAGGCATGGAGCGTCAACGCAAGGGTAATTTCTATAGCCTGGCTAGATCGACACCGTAACGTTTTGCTTCAAGCTCCGCCCTTTGCTAGGCAACACGCCTTCCCTAAGCTATGTGTCATGCGGACGGGCCGTGTTGTACTCTCGATTCCGGGCATGTGGGGTGCGGCGCTTGAACGTGGCAGTCCTTTTCCTTTTACTAGCAATGTGCCCTTGGGTTGCGACGGATCCAAAGTAGTAGAATAGTAGTATTTGTTCACAAACTTGAAAGAAATCACTATTGTTTTGATATACTCCTAATATATTACTCCCTCCGTACCTAAATATTTGTCTTTTTTGAGATTTCAAATGGACTATCACATACGGATTATATAGACATATTCTAGTGTTTCTAGCAAGATGCCCGCGCGTTGCACGAAGTTGATGGAAAAGGTAAGCACAACTTATAAATTGACGGATGGAGTACTAGTTACAGTGATGCCAAATTTTGGTCCCCATTGTATTTTGTGCCAAATTTTGACCATAGATTAAACTAAGAAAATGTTCACGCATGTCACCAAACATTATATTTTTCAAAACTATGTTCAAAGACGAATCCAATGAGATAATTTTTCTTGACATGCATTAACATTTTGTTAGTTAAATCTTTAGTCAAAATTTGGCACAAACTATAAAAGGGACTATAAACCAGGGACGGAGGTAGTACCCACTATGAAGGTAGTAACATAGTCTAGGGATATGTGTATGTTACTAGTGTATGTTACTCACCATTGTGGCTAGTCTAACACATAGGCGTGGTGCATTAACTCTCACGTTGTTTCTTATTTTTTGACATAAATAGAGGAATCAACCAAGAAAAGATGTGGGGCTTGTATGCTTTTAATGACTTGAGACTATCAAACACGACATGCTGTGGTCAGTTCGTTGCACAAGAACAAATACAACCCACGTCAGCACACACGCATCTTATAGCATCACATCCAAGGGCTATAAAAGATGAATGAGACCAAATTATATCTCATCTAGATGAGTTCTAGCAAAACTGTATTAATAATACTTAGTACTTCTGCGCCATGTATCATATAAGTATCATGTAGTACTTTATTTATTGCCATGTACTCCGTATGACACATAGTTCACGAGCGCTCTCTATATGTATCACCTTTTTTTTAATTTCAAGTTTTGCTCCATGGCGCAATTCATCGATACTACTACTGTACAAAAGTGGAGTATATACATTTTCTAAAAGGCTAGATGGTGGGGCAGTCTAGCTCGGTCGGTTTCACGAGAGGCGAGGGCCTTTGTGATTTGACGGCTCATTAATGTCCGTCGAATAATAGTATCGCGCCGCCGCTGCTGCACTTCGGCGCCTCCATTAAACCCTCCGTTAAACCCGCATGCAAACCGAGAATCCTACTCGGCCACACGTCCGTTCATGGCGGGCGAATTAAACGCAACACCGCCGAGCTCCTCCCATCCGCCTCGGTTTAAAGCGAGGCCGGACACCGCCAAGCTCCTACCGTCCGCCCTCTATTTACACGAGGCCGATGCGGACGGCGGGCAAAAATCACACCCATCCGCCGCTCCCCCATCTCCTCCTTCACCATTTTCTCCACCCTTCCGATGGCTTCCGATGAGCCGTTCTCCGGCATATTACCCGGCTGGGTGGCCCGCCAAGCCCTCCGGATACGGGCGAGGCCGCTCGGTGCTTCACCAACCTCGCTTGGCACGACGGAGCCAGTTGCCACCCCAAGCAGGCGCATGGTTCAGAAACTCGCCGCTCCAGTTCAGCTCGATGATGAGTGGCGAGTTGCTCCACGCCGGCAAGGCGGCGAGCACGCCGGTACGGGCGCCGTTGCTGCCGCTTCATACTGCGCCACCAATGTCTGCGGTGGCCGCCCTCCCGTGTCTGTGGGCGCGCCTCCCGTGCCTGCAGCAGCGCCATGCAGGCAGAGACAGAAGCCGGGTGCGTGGAGAGTGACCAGTCAGTGGCCAGCTTCTCCCTGTCCGCCGCCATCATCGAGGAGAAGTAGAACACGGGAGGCCGCCGCCACTTGGGACCCATGAAGGCCACCGCCGAGGTGACGAGCACGGATTCAGGTGGTTTCTTTGCTGCTTCGTCTCTTCCGAGGACCTTCGTCGACCCCGCAAGTGTCGCGGACATGAGGAAGACAAAGGGATCATGGTGACCATTTAGAACTAAAATAAGTCTAGATATATCCATTTCTAGGACAAGTATTTCCGGACGGAGGGAGTATTAATTATACAAGAGAGCCGGATTGGCACCTCTTAGTTCATGTAAATGTAATGAAATCCATCATGTTTATATGAAGATCCGGCTTTTTATACGAAATCCTTCATGCTTATATGAAATCAGTCCGTGTTTGCACGAATTTCATCTGGTTGGTTAGAGTATTAAAAACGTATGCCACTGGCGTTTGATGTCGTCCTCCGCGTAAGGAAGCGGGAGGAAATTTGCCGGCTGCCGTTGGAGATGCTCTTTATACTGGAAATAATAGAGTGACATCCAATCCATTTGAGTTAATTGCCTGTATGATTGTCCCTCTATAAAAATTTAATTGCATGTACAGTGTACACGTGACTTGCAGGGTGGCTACAGCTTCATACAGAAAGTTAAAAAGAAACAAGTCCATCCTTAATATTCTAAGTACTCTGTGGGTTCCTTTGTCGAGACTGATGAGCTTAAAGAAGTATATATTAAATAAGTAGAGTAATATATAATATACAAATATAAAGTTAAAAGACAGAAACAGAATTCAAACTCATGTCATCGCGTTGCGAGCATCCGCGCTAACCAGCCAAAGACATTTTGTTGTAGACCATCTTTGGAGATATATCTCCATGTCTACTCTTATATATACTCCATTCGTTCCTAAATATTTGTCTTTTCAGATTTCAAATGGACTACCACATACGGATGTGTTTGTAGAGATATTTTAGAGTGTAGATTCACTCATTTTGCTACGTATGTCTTTTCATGAAGGAGTCAGATTTGTCCTTGATTTATTTATGAGGTATCCAGATGGCCTTTGCACCGCCAAGAAAAGAGGGTAACATCAAAATTATGTACTACTTTTTGAGTATGTTGGTAAGGTCGGTCATAGTCACTTGTTGAAATCTCTAAAAGACAAATACTCCTCCGTCAGAAATACTTGTCATCAAAATGGATAAAAGGAAATGTATCTAGGCGTATTTTAGTTTTAGATACATCTATTTTATCCATTTTGATGACAAGTATTTTCAGACGGAGGGAGTAGAAAACAGAGTTGGTGATGATGGTGTGCGTGCCATCCTGCAATATAGGCCGTCGGATTTATATCTAACGGATAGGAAAGAAACTATGGCAATTTTGCAAAAATATACCCACACGTCTCTCCACGTTCGCAAATAAGGCCTTCCCTCGTTCAGCCTTTTCTCTCACAAGATAAACTACTCATACAAATGCATCTTGATGTTCCGTGCAACGCACGGGCAGCTAGCTAATTTCTTTTAAAGTAGTTGATGCGATAATTGGGTTGAAGTGATATGTTCTATGTCTGCCCCGAATGATTTCAGATTCACTAGTACGTAGTAACAAAGAAAAGGTTGCCTTGTTAATTAACAGAAAACATGGTGAAAACTATCACATGAGGCTGGTAAAAACAAGGCACACTGGGTTCAGCGTCATCGTCACTATAGTTGTGCGCACGCGAGAAGTCTACATATCGAGGGGGCTACTGAGCGAGGCACCGAGACACAATGTTTGAGAGAGAAACCAATTGATAGATCATGATCAGATCGAGTTGTCACCCTTCTGCTGTCATTGTTGGGGGAGGTAGAGAAAGGCGTGTCGAGTGTGTGTGGTGAGGCACAGAGGCACAACTAGCGAGTGTGTGTGTGTGTGTGTGTGTGTGTGTGTGTGTGTGTGTGTGTGTGTGTGTGTGTGTGTGTGTGTGTGTGTGTTTGAAATAGGAGTCGATAGATTATTATCAAGATCGATGTGTCACCCTACTCCTTCAGTGCCGGGTAGTGTGTGTGTGTGTGTGTATGTTTGAGAGAGAATCCAGTCGATAGATTAATATCAAGATCGAGGTGTCACCCTACTCCTTCGGTGCCGGGTAGTGTGTGTGTGTATGTTTGAGAGAGAAGCCAGTCGATAGATTAGTATCAAGATCGAGGTTTAACCCTACTCCTTCGGTGTTGGGAAGTGTGTGTGTGTGGGGGGGGAGGGGGCAGTGACACTCACATATCTCTACTCTTATAAAAAACAGAGTTGGTGATGATGGTGTTCCTGCCATCCTGCAATATAGGCCATCCGATTTATATCCGACGGACATGAAGGAAAATATGGCAATTTTGCAAAAAGATACCCACACCCCTCTCCGCATTTGCAAACAAGGCATTCCCTCGTTCATCCTTTTCCCCCACAAGATAAACTTCTCATACAAATGCATCTTGATGTTCCGTGCAACGCACATGGGCATCTTGCTAGTAGGGAGAAGGAGTTTGTGTGACACATATCAAGCTATATTATGTAGGGGAACGTAGTAATTTCAAAAATTTTCCTACGATCACGCAAGACCATGGTGATGGCATAGCAACGAGAGGGAAGAGTGTCCGTCCCACGCCCTCGTGAGACCGAAAGCGAAGCGTTATAACAACGCTGTTGATGTAGTCGACGTCTCCACGATCCGACCGATCCAAGCACCGAGCGACGGCACCTCCGAGTTACGCACACGTTCAGCTCGATGGCGATCCCGGACTCCGATCCAGCAAAGTGTCGGGATGAGTTCCGTCAAGACGACGGCGTGGTGACGGTGATGATGCTCCACCGACGCAGGGCTTCGCCTAAGCTCATGACGATATGACTTCTCCTCAGCAGAGCTTCGTCTAAGCTTCGCGACGATATGACCGAAGTGGAATATGGTGGAAGGGGGCACCGCACACGGCTAAGGAAAGATCCGTAGATCAACTTGTGTGTCTTGGGGTGCCCCCTGCCCCCGTATATAAAGGAGACAAGGGGAGGTGGCGGCCCTATAGGAGGCGCGCAAGGAGGAGTCCTACTCCCCGGGAGTAGGACTCCCCCTTCCTAGTTGGACTAGGTTTGGAGGAGGGAGAAGGGGAAGGCGCCGCCCCTTCCTGTCCTATTCGGACTAGAGGGGAGGCGCGCAGCCCACCTTGGGCTGCCCTTCCTCTTCTCCTATGGCCCATTAAGGCCCATTGACCTCCCGGGGTTCCGGTAACCTCCGGTACTCAGTAAAATCCCGATTTCACCGGAACATTTCCGATGTCCAAATGTAGGCTTCCAATATATCAATCTTTATGTCTCGACCATTTGAGACTCCTCGTCATGTCCGTGATCATATCCGGGACTCGAACAACCTTGGTGCATCAATACTTATAAACTCATTATGATCTGTCATCGAAGCGTTAAGCGTGCGGACCCTACGGGTTCGAGAACTATGTAGACATGACCTAGAACCATTCTCGGTCAATAACCAATAGCGGAACCTGGATGCCCATATTGGTTCCTACATATTCTCTGAAGATCTTTATCGGTCAAACCGCATAACGACATACGTTGTTCCTTTGTCATCGGTATGTTACTTACCCGAGATTTGATCGTCGGTATCCAATACCTAGTTCAATCTCGTTACCGTAAGTCTCTTTACTCGTTCCGTAATACATCATCTCACAACTAACTCATTAGTTGTAATGCTTGCAAGGCTTAGGTGATGTGTATTACCGAGAAGGCCTAGAGATACCTCTCCGACGATCGGAGTGACAAAACCTAATCTCAAAATCGCCAACCCAACAAGTACCTTTGGTGACACCTGTAGTACTCCTTTATAATCACCCGATTCGTTGTGACGTTTGGTAGTACCAAAGTGTTCCTCCGTAAGCGGAGTTGCATAATCTCATAGTTACAAGAACATGTATGGGTCATGAAGAAAGCATTAACATACTAAGCGATCAAGTGTTAAGCTAACGGAATGGGTCATGTCAATCAGATCATTCAACCAATGATGTGACCTTGTTAATCAAATAACAACTCCTTGTTCATGGTTAGGAAACATAACCATCTTTGATTAACAAGCTAGTCAAGTAGAGGCATACTAGTGACATCTGTTTGTCTATATATTCACACATGTATTATGTTTCCGGTTAATACAATTCTAGCATGAATAATAAACATTTATCATGATATAAGGAAATAAATAATAACTTTATTATTGCCTCTAGGGCATATTTCCTTGATCTCCCACTTGCACTAGAGTCAATAATCTAGATTACAAAGTAATGATCCTTACACCCATGGAGTCTTGGTGCTGATCATGTTTTGCTCGTGGAAGAGGCTTAGTCAGCGGGTGCGCAACATTCAGATCCGTATGTATTTTGCAAATATCTATGTCTCCCACTTGGACTTGGTCCCGAATGGAATTGAAGCGTCTCTTGATGTGCTTGGTCCTCTTGTGAAATCTGGATTCCTTTGCCAAGGCAATTGCACCGATATTGTCACAGAAGATCTTCATCGGTCCCGATGCACTAGGTATGACACCTAGATCGGAAATGAACTCTTTCATCCAGACTCCTTCATTCGCTGCTTCGAAGCAGCTATGTACTCCGCTTCACATGTAGATCCTGCCACGACGCTTTGTTTAGAACTGCACCAACCGACAGCTCCACCGTTTAATAAAAACACGTATCCGGTTTGCGATTTAGAATCGTCCGGATCAGTGTCAAAACTTACATCGGCGTAACCATTTACGACTAGCTCTTTGTCACCTCCATATCGAGAAACATATCCTTAGTCCTTTTCGTATTTCAGGATGTTCTTGACCGCTGTCCGATGATCCACTCTGGATTACTTTGGTACCTTCCTGCCAAGCTTACAGCTAAGCATCGTCGGGCTGGTACACAGCATTGCATACATGATAGAGCCTATGGCTGAAGCATAGGAACATCTTTCATTTCTCTCTATCTTCTGCTGTGGTCGGGCATTGAGTCGACTCAATCTTACACCTTGTAATACAGGTAAAAACCTTTCTTTGCTGATCCATTTTGAACTTCTTCAAAACTTTATCAAGGTATGTGCTTTGAAAGTCCAATTAAGCGTCTTGATCTATCTCTATAGATCTTGATGCCCAATATGTAAGCAGCTTCACCGAGGTCTTTCATTGAAAAACTTTTATTCAAGTATCCTTTTATGCTATCCAGAAATTCTATATCATTTCCAATCAATAATATGTCGTCCACATATAATATTAGAAATGCTCTGAGCTCCCACTCACTTTCTTGTAAATACGAGGCTTCTCCAAAAGTGCAGTACAAACCCATATGCTTTGATCACACTATCAAAGCGTTTATTCCAACTCGAGAGGCTTGCACCGGACCATAAATTGATCGTTGGAGCTTGCACACTTTGTTAGCACCCTTTGGATCGACAAAACCTTCTGGTTGCATCATATACAACTCTTCTTCTAGAAATCCATTCAAGAATGCGGTTTTACATCCATTTGCCAAATTTCATAATCATAAAATGCGGCAATTGCTAACATGATTCGGACAGACTTAAGCATCGCACTGGTGAGAAAGTCTCATCGTAGTCAACCCCTTGAACTTGTCGAAAACCTTTTGCAACAAGTCGAGCTTTGTAGACAGTTATATTACCATCGGCGTCGGTCTTCTTCTTAAAGATCCATTTATTTTCAATGGCTTGCCGATCATCGGGCAAGTCAACCAAAGTCCATACTTTGTTCTCATACATGGATCCCATCTCAGATTTCATGGCTTCCAGCCATTTTGCGAATCTGGGCTCACCATCGCTTCTTCATAGTTCGTAGGTTCGCCATGGTCAAGTAACATGACTTCGAATAGGATTACCGTACCACTCAGTGCGTATTTTACTCTGGTTGACCTACGAGGTTCAGTAGTAACTTGATCTGAAGCTCCATGATCATCATCATTAGTTTCCTCACTAATTGGTGTGTTTGTCACAGGAACCATTTCTTGTGATGAACTACTTTCCAATAAGGGAGTAGATACAGTTATCTCATCAAGTTCTACTTTCCTCCCACTCACTTCTTTCGAGAGAAACTCCTTCTCTAGAAAGGATCCGAATTTAGCAACGAAAATCTTGCCTTCAGATCTGTGATAGAAGGTGTACCCAACAGTCTCCTTTGGGTATCCTATGAAGACACATTTTTCCGATTTGGGTTCGAGCTTATCGGTTGAAGTTTCTTCACATAAGCATCGCAGCCCCAAACTTTAAGAAGCGACAACTTTGGTTTCTTGCCAAACCATAGTTCATAAGGCGTCGTCTCAGCGGATTTTGACGATGTCCTATTCAACGTGAATGCGGCCGTCTCTAAAGCATAACCCCAAAGCGATAGCGGTAAATCGAAATAGACATCATAGATCGCACCATATCTAGTAAAATACGACACGACGTTCGGACACACCATTTCTCTGTGGTGTTCGGGTGGCGTGAGTTGCTGAAACTATTCCACAATTTTTCAAATGTAAACCAAACTCGTAACTCAAATATTCTCCTCCACGATCAGATCGTAGAAATTTAATTTTCTTGTTACGATGATTTTCCACTTCACTCTGAAATTCTTTGAACTTTTCAAATGTTTCAGATTTGTGTTTCATTAAGTAGATATACCCATATCTGCTCAAATCATCTGTGAAGGTGAGAAAATAACGATACCCTTGGCGTGCCTCAACATTCATTGGACCACAAACATCGGTATGTATGATTTCCAACAAATCAGTTGCACGCTCCATAGTTCGGAGAACGGCGTTTTGTCATCTTGCCCATGAGGCACGGTTCATAAGTACCAAGTGATTCATAATCAAGTGATTCGAAGTCCATCAAGTATGGAGTTTCTTCATGCGTTTTACACCGATATGACCTAAGCGGCGGTGCCACAAATAAGTTGCACTATCATTATCAACTCTGCATCTTTTGGCTTCAACATTATGAATATGTGTATCACTACCGTCGAGATTCAACAAGAATAGACCATTCTTCAAGGGTGCATGACCATAAAAGATATTATTCATATAAATAGAACAACCATTATTCTCGATTTAAATGAATAACCGTCTCGCAATAAACAAGATCCAGATATAATGTTCATGCTCAACGCTGGCACCAAATAACAATTATTTAGGTCTAAAACTAATCCCAAAGGTAGATGTAGAGATAACGTGCCGACCGCGATCACATTGACTTTGGAACCATTTCCCAGCGCATCGTCACCTCGTCCTTTGCGATGCTCGTTTATTCCGTAGTCCTGTTTGAGTTGCAAATATTAGCAACGGAACCAGTATCAAATACCAGGTGCTACTACGAGCTCTAGTAAGGTACACATCAATAACATGTATATCATATATACCTTTGTTCACCTTGCCATCCTTTTATCCGCCAAATACTTGGGGCAGTTCCGCTTCGATGTCGTCTGCTTGCAGTAAAACACTCAGTTTGAGGCTTAGGTCCAGACTTGGGTTTCTTCTCTTGATCAGCAACTTTCTTGCTGTTCTTTTGAAGTTTCCTTCTTCTTCCCTTTGCCCTTTTCTTGAAACTAGTGGTCTTGTTGACCATCAACACTTGATGCTCTTTCTTGATTTCTACCTCCGCAGCTTTTAGCATCGCGAAGAGCTCGAGGAATTGTCTTAGTCATCCCTTGCATATTATAGTTCATCACGAAGCTCTTGTAGCTTGGTGGCGATGATTGGAGAATTTCATCAATGACACTATCATCCGGAAGATTAACTCCCAGCTGAATTAAGTGATTGTTATACCCGGACATTTTGAGTATGTGCTCACCGACGTAACTATTCTCCTCCATCTTGCAGCTATAGAACTTATTGGAGACTTCATATCTCTCAATCCGGGCATTTGCTTGAAATATTAACTTCAACTCTGGAACATCTCATATGCTCCATGACGTTCAAAACGTCGTTGAAGACCCGGTTCTAAGCCGTAAAGCATGGCACACTGAACTATAGAGTAGTCATCAGCTCTGCTTTGCCGACGTTCACAACTTCGCTCAAGATCTGCAGCAGAGCTCGTCACCCAGCGGTGCTTCGGGGCGTAATTTTTACGTGCAGCAATGAGGATAATCCTCGTTACGGACCCAGTCCGTGTAATTGCTACCATCATCTTTCAACTTTGCTTTCTCAAGGAACGCATTAAAATTCAACGGAACAACAAAGACGAGCCATCTATCTACAAATAAACATAGACAAGCAAAACACTATCGGTACTAAGTTCATGATAAATTTTAAGTTCAATTAATCATATTAAAAACTCCCACTTAGACAGACATCTCTCTAGTCATCTAAGTGATCACGTGATCCATTTAACTAAACCGTGTCCGATCATCACGTGAGGCGGAATAGTTTCAACGGTGAACATCACTATGTTGATCATATCTACTATATGATTCACGTTCGACCTTTCGGTCTCCGTGTTCCGAGGCCATATCTGTTATATGCTAGGCTCGTCAAGTTTAACCTGAGTATTCGCGTGTGCAACTGTTTTGCACCGTTGTAGATGGACGTAGAACTTATCACACCCGATCATCACGTGGTGTGCGGGTACTACGAACTTTGGCAGCGGTGCATACTCGTGGAGAACACTTCTTGATAATTTTAGTGAGAGATCATCTTATAATGCTACCGTCAATCAAAGCAAGATAAGATGCATAAAGGATAAACATCACATGCAATCAATATAAGTGATATGATATGGTCATCATCATCTTGTGCTTGTGATCTCCATCGCTCAAGCACCGTCATGATCACCATCGTCACCGCGCGACACCTTGATCTCCATCGTAGCATCGTTGTCGTCTCGCCAACTATTGCTTCTACGACTATCGCTACTCCTTAGTGATAAAGTAAAGCAATTACATGGCGTTGCATTTCATACAATAAGCGACAACCATATGGCTCCTGCGCGATTGCCGATAACTTGGTTACAAAACATGATCATCTCATACAATAAAATATAGCATCACGTCTTGACCATATCACATCACAACATGCCCTGCAAAAACAAGTTAGGCGTCCTCTACTTTGTTGTTGCAAGTTTTACGTGGCTGCTACGGGCTGAGCAAGAACCGTTCTTACCACGCATCAAAACCACAACGATACTTCGTCAAATAGACTCGTTTAACCTTCTCAAGGACCGGCGTAGCACACTCAGTTCAACTAAAGTGAGAGAGCAGACACCGCCGGTCACCTTTAAGCAACGAGTGCTCGGGCGGTGAAACCAGTCTCGCGTAAGCGTCTGGCGTAATGTCGGTCCGGGCGCTTCATCTCACAATACCGCTGAACCAAAGTATGACATGCTGGTAGGCAGTATGACTTGTATCGCCCACAACTCACTTGTGTTCTACTCGTGCATATGACATCAACGCATAAAACCTGGCTCGGATGCCCTTGTAGGGGAACGTAGTAATTTCAAAAATTTTCCTACGATCACGCAAGACCATGGTGATGGCATAGCAACGAGAGGAAGAGTGTCCGTCCACGCCCTCGTGAGACCGAAAGCGGAGCGTTATAACAACGCTGTTGATGTAGTCGTACGTCTCCACGATCCGACCGATCCAAGCACCGAACGTACGGCACCTCCGAGTTCTGCACACGTTCAGCTCGATGACGATCCCCGGACTCCGATCCAGCAAAGTGTCGGGGATGAGTTCCGTCAGCACGACGGCGTGGTGACGGTGATGATGCTCCACCGACGCAGGGCTTCGCCTAAGCTCCGCGACGATATGACTTCTCCCGCGCAGAGCTTCGTCTAAGCTTCGCGACGATATGACCGAAGTGGAATATGGTGGAAGGGGGCACCGCACACGGCTAAGGAAAGATCCGTAGATCAACTTGTGTGTCTTGGGGTGCCCCCTGCCCCCGTATATAAAGGAGACAAGGGGGAGGTGGCCGGCCCTATAGGAGGCGCGATTAAGGAGAGTCCTACTCCCACGGGAGTAGGACTCCCCCCTTCCTAGTTGGACTAGGTTTGGAGGAGGGGAGAGGGGAAGGCGCGCCGCCCCCCCCTTCCTTGTCCTATTCGGACTAGAGGGGGGAGGGGGGCGCGCAGCCCACCTTGGGCTGCCCTTCCTCTTCTCCTATGGCCCATTAAGGCCCATTGACCTCCGGGGTTCGGTAACCTCCGGTACTCGGTAAAATCCCGATTTCACCGGAACATTTCCGATGTCCAAATGTAGGCTTCCAATATATCAATCTTTATGTCTCGACCATTTGAGACTCCTCGTCATGTCCGTGATCATATCCGGACTCGAACAACCTTGGTGCATCAATACTTATAAACTCATTATGATCTCATCATCGAAGCGTTAGCGTGCGGACCCTACGGGTTCGAGAACTATGTAGACATGACCTAGAACCATTCTCGGTCAATAACCAATAGCGGAACCTGGATGCCCATATTGGTTCCTACATATTCTCTGAAGATCTTTATCGGTCAAACCGCATAACGACATACGTTGTTCCCTTTGTCATCGGTATGTTACTTACCCGAGATTTGATCGTCGGTATCCAATACCTAGTTCAATCTCGTTACCGTAAGTCTCTTTACTCGTTCCGTAATACATCATCTCACAACTAACTCATTAGTTGTAATGCTTGCAAGGCTTAGGTGATGTGTATTACCGAGAAGGCCTAGAGATACCTCTCCGACGATCGGAGTGACAAAACCTAATCTCAAATCGCCAACCCAACAAGTACCTTTGGTGACACCTGTAGTACTCCTTTATAATCACCCGATTCGTTGTGACGTTTGGTAGTACCAAAGTGTTCCTCCGTGGCGGAGTTGCATAATCTCATAGTTACAGGAACATGTATGGGTCATGAAGAAAGCATTAACATACTAAGCGATCAAGTGTTAAGCTAACGGAATGGGTCATGTCAATCAGATCATTCAACCAATGATGTGACCTTGTTAATCAAATAACAACTCCTTGTTCATGGTTAGGAAACATAACCATCTTTGATTAACAAGCTAGTCAAGTAGAGGCATACTAGTGACATACTGTTTGTCTATATATTCACACATGTATTATGTTTCCGGTTAATACAATTCTAGCATGAATAATAAACATTTATCATGATATAAGGAAATAAATAATAACTTTATTATTGCCTCTAGGGCATATTTCCTTCATATTAAGGGATAGGTAGATAGCATATGTGTGAGAGACATTATTATACTTTGAGACATTAGTGGCTGTGGGTGGGCGGAATTAAAGGGTTGGGCGTGTTAGACATAGAGAGCGTGTGTGTTTCTGTGTGAGAGACTTGTAGGACGGGGTAGAAAGATGAATTTAACCCTGATGGAGGGAGAGAAATACATGAAGTGCGCATGTGTGATTCCGATGCCCACAGGGAAATGAGATATGTATGCGTGTGAGAGAGATTGCACAATTCATTCACGTATCACTATCTAGCGACCGTGGACGTGCATCGCTTGAACATAAGTCAATATCTACTTCGTATCGTGGCCAAAGGTACAATACCGATTCAACACTATAAAGATTGGACACTCACATATCACATTTTTTTCTATTTAAATAAACCTTTTTCAGTTGTGCATGCCAAAGTTACAGTGATGTTTCTTCAAATAACCAATGTAGCTATCATGCACATGCACCATTGTTACTCTTGCATTCAAATTCATTAGTCTGGATGATTTAAGTTTCTATTTTGAAGTAATATATATGTAATATTCATATATGAATTCAACGGTTACGCAATTTATGAAATGGAGGCTATGTAATCATATGAGGTAACACTTTTAAGTAGCTAACTACAATATCCATTTCTTTTTGTGCGCCTCTACACTAACACGCCAGTGCATTATGTTTAAAGTAAATAACCAATGGCACTAAATTATCTATTTACACGAGAAATACATAGGCTGAGCGTTTGATCCCTTTTTTTGTGAACGCGCCACTACACCCGTATGATTGGCCGCGCCCGTGTGAACGGCCAAGTTATCGGCGCATCATCCCGAAGTTATTGTCTTTTTTTTCGGGGTGGACTTCACACCAGTTATTAATCACGACGCGTGCCCGTGTACACAGTCTAGCATGACCTTCCCGCTAGCACGGTCCAAAATTAGTTGAAACTGGATCGAAGCGGTCCTGCGGCGGCAAAATCTCCGCCTCCTTCTAAAATTTCCGCCACCTTAGTCTTTAGCATGCGAAATCCCCTTTTGTCCTTGGTGCACGGAGACCAACAGTTACAATACCGCCTCATCTACATGATAGGTCGGGCTGCTTTGGTAACTTCGGTTCCCCCACTACACGCCACCCCATTTCCTCTCCCTCCTCCCGCAAAAACGACTAACTCCACAGCACCAGAGCATCTTACATCACGCCATCCGTACTTCATCGCCCTTTCTCCCTCCCTCTCAAACCCTAGACTGCTCATCCACCCGCACCATAGCCCATTCATCGCCAACGTGGCGTCCACCTCGTCGGATCTGCTTCACGGCCGCATCTACCCCTCCCACCTCCCCTAGAAACAAGTAGACTGCTCATCCACCACTGTACCACAACCCATTCAATGCCGGCCTTGTCCACGGCGCCGGATCTGCTTTGCCGGTACTCTCGTCAACCGCCGCTCATCTGCAGCTGGCTCATTCAGATTCCCACCGAGACGCAACCGTCCACACCCCCGGAGCTGCCCCACCGACGCCCGCCGACGGCCTCTGATCCTCTTCGCCGACACCTTCCTCAACCCTACCGGAGGCGCGCACGACACCTTCCTCAACCCTACTGGGCAACCCGCGTCACCAGCGTCAACCCCTACCGGAGTAGCCGCGCTTATACCATTCTCAACCCTACCGGGCCGCTTTGTCAACTCACAAGTCCACGGCCTCAGATCCGCTTCCTCGCACCCTCATCCAACCTACCGGAGCAGCTTATGACGCCCCGTCCACGGTCGCAGATCCGCATTGTCGACACAACCCTTAACCCAACCACCGGAGTAGCTTCTGATGCCCCGTCCACAGCCGCAGATCCGCATCGTCGACACCATCCTTAACCCAACCACCGGGCAGCCGATGCCCGCCCACGGCCGCAGATCCGCGTCGTCGACACCATCCTTAACCCAACCACCGGAGCAGCTTCACCTCGCCCTCGCCCACGGCCACAGATCCGCTTCGCCCACACCGTAGTCCACCCTACCAAGCCGCTCCACAAACACCCTACTCGACGGTTCTAGATCTCCTTACGGACCCGACAGCCGGTAGCAGCGTCATCACCCTCAACGTTTCTAACCTAATTCCCACCGTTCGAGAGATGCCAAGCACCCGCCACGGCCTAGGTACTTGTCACCTTTAAACCGTCCAACATCACCTGCCCGATGTACTTCAAATATACTAACGGTCATTTGTTACTGTTATGCAGGTGGCAAAAACTACAAGGGCGATGTTTCTTCCGGATCTAACAGCTTGGCCAACCAAGATCCCGGGTCGAGGCATTGCTATGATCTTGTAAGCGCGTCTCTCTCTCTTGTATTGTTCAAGGCTCGCCGGCGTGCTTTGCTAGGATTTTCGACCAATAATCCCTTTGTGCGCACAATGATTTCTACTACTGGCTGCTAAATTAGATATGTAGATGTCATACATGATACTACCTCGTACCTCCATTCTAAATATAAGTCTTTCTAGAGATTCCACTATAGGCTACATACGAGCAAAATGAGTGAATCTACACTCGAAAATGCATCTATATACATCGTATGTGGTCCATCTTGGAATCTCTACAAAGACATATATTTAGGAATAGGGCGATACATTACACAAAATCGTAGGTGGCATGTAGGAATTCCGATGCACTACATTAGGCTCCCTTAGAGTGCCCGCCAGTCCAGCATCTGAGTCATGGCTAGTTTATGGTACGCACACAATCGTTAATTGGTGGTTTAAATATGCAAGGGATATGCAATGTAGTATCATGTAGAGATGTCTGAAATTAGCCGTGTCAACTTGCAGATAGGGTTACACAATGAAAAAGTACAAGATGTATGTGGCAATTTCATGGAACATCGCAAAAAAAGGAGAGGCAGCGGTGAGCCTATACAGTGTGCTATGGTACATCACTCCTCCATTGCAATCATCATGACATGTTATTTGTATGCCAGTTCTATTAGCCAAGTTTCTTAGGGACAGTTATTACGAGTTATCCTAAGAAAATAAGCACCTGTGAATATAAGCTCCATGTAATACGCCAACCAGTTCTTTTCATTGCGTTTTCAGCTTATCTTTGGTATGATCAGTGGAAAGTCTAGATTGCATTATATATATTTTTCATTTTGCTGCACATATGGAAATTAATTTGACTTGCAAACATCACAAATTGAACCCAGTGCAGTAATTAATATGATAGGAAAACAGACCATCACTATTTGCTCAAAATGCAAATACAAAGATACCATCTACTTGGCATAATCTACTTTGGTCAATGTTTTCCATAGAGATCCCATTGCCTAATTTAAACGAAGAACGCATGACCCACATTTAAATGAAGAACAATTATTTGTTGAAATTCGATGGTCCAAGTGGCTGGTTATTATCATATAGCAGCACCACCTGAAAGCATCATATAGCAACAACAGCTCATAGCAACTCATCATACAGCAGCAACAGTCTGCAATTCATCATATACCAGCAGCAGCTCATAGCAATTCATCCTTCAACAGCACCTCAAGGCCATGGCACGGGAGGAGGAGGGGGAACAAGGTGCCTTCACGCGATGTGGCATCGGCCGTAGTTTTGCAGCGCCACTGGAGTAGTGCGTTGGATGAACCACGGTGGAGCAGCTCTTTGGAGACCATGAGAATGAGGGGCGGCGCCGAGGGAGGAGCGCCAGGAGGTTTGCCCCTACCACGCCGGCCATGTAGCAAAGCTGGACATAGCATCGTCGAGGACCAGGCCAGATGGGACCAGTGGTGACGGCTCGCTGGAGGAACCCTAGTGCTGCAGGCGGGGGATCGAGGTAGAGGGAAAGGGGAGAGGAGATGCAAGCAGGCAGGGCAATGAATGCTTGCATGTTTGTTTTACTTGAGGGTCGTGTGTGACACGCGTCGTCGTAGATTGCATTTTGAGTGTAATATAGGCAAACAATGAGTCATTTCACTATTCCCTTCCTTCAATTTTTAGTGAGGTTCTACCCAAACACCCCCTCCAAAGCGAAATTAGTTAAGCCCAAGCCCATAACTCAAAAATTGACTCATTTACATCTTTTATGGCTTATTTTGACAATATACCCTGAAAAGGCAGAATCGAACTGGCCCTTAACCTGCAATTCAATTGTGCGTGCAATGATGAATCACTCCTGCCTGCTATCTGTACATTTAGGCATCATCATACATGGCATAACCTAATACATGTGCTTTCCATTGTAGAATCTGGAATATGCAATGTTTATGTTAGTTCATACATTGCACATGATGTTTAAATGCCCCTTAAATCTGGTCAGTCAAGTGATGGTCTTTAAGTCCTTCTTTGCTTCTTTTCTTGATATGTAAGATTTGCTCACACATCTGTTCAATTGCTTGTTTGCATCAGCCAGCCATACTAGGACTGTTTGCTTTGATTACTTGTTGTTCTTGACCTAACACTCTAATAGAGCTTGTCAACGATTTAAACACTAAGGGCTGCTATAGTGGGGCCTTGTCTAACTCATAGGTGAATAAAGGTTTGGCTGTACACTACAGTAGGCTCTCCAAGAGTACCTGGAGATCTAGTTCGAAGGTATGCCTAGTTTTTACATAGTGCAAACATAGTAAATGCTCATTTCATTGTGTGCAAGTGCAAGAGATGCGGTATGTTTCATTATGTGGTGTTGTTTTGTTATAATCTCATCCTTTGGTGTTCACAGATGGAAAGTATGCATATTTATCTTCCAAGGAGGCGAGTAACTAGTTTGTGTCACCTTGCGGAGGGGTGCAATGAAGATAAAATTGAGGATTTCCAAGTACAAGATGTTAGGAAGGAGCCTTGCAAGAGAAGTAGGAGCTGCTGTTGAGCCTCTTCAACCTGCTAAGGTAAGTCACCTTGTATGCAACTCAACAGTTCAATTCCTTGTTTGTTTCAGGCATAGTTAATTTTCTCTTTTCAATTGCTTTATTTGTCCTCACTTAATGAGATGCCCAAATAATTATGCCTGATGTTCGGTACTTGTATCACTATTAGTTGACATAATTAAAGGCCTTACCATTTAATTACTCTGCCGAATGTGCCTGAAGCTTTGAAGTCTATTAACCAACTATTATTGCATGAGGCTCACAATCTAGTTTATACTATGCTAATGATTGCATAGTTTTGCCTGCTGTAGTATGTTTGTATGAAACCCTTTGCTGTTCATTATGCTCCCTAAGACTTTAATTGAGGTATAGAATGGCCAACTGCTTGCTTACTTATAATCAACATGCTGTCTAAATTTGTAACTTGTCTGTGTTTTCGATTGGGCCCCAACATCATGCTCCTCTGGTGAGCTAAGAGGGATTTCTGTATGCAGGTTGCACAGACTATCTTTTTTATAATTTTTAAAATATCACCTGCTTATGCTTTATGACGCGTAACATTTTTTGTGTGAAAGTAACGTGTAACATTATTCTTAGTCCTGTTTTGCCATGTAGTACAAAATAGTGTCTTGTTCGCTTCACTGTTGTAACTATATTTTTGCCCTAGTCATGTGTACTTACGAAACATTTCAGGATGAAGTGACATCAACACAAAAATCTGAAAGAAAGGCGGCATGGCCGTTCTGAATGATTATGGATTGGAATTGGAATGTGCTGATGTTCTCGAGCATCAACTAGAGGTGGCAAGACAACGTGTACATGATTGTCAACGTATAATCAACAAGTTGAGACTGGACATGCAGGTATTAGATGCAGGAGTCAAAAAAATGAAACAAGACACCGAGGTAACCATGAAGGAATTGGGGATTTTGCAGACAGAAATTTGTGCTATCTAAATCCAGCCAATCCTATTTTCTGAAGAGATTATAGTTCAAATGGAGTTAAGTTGATGCGCGTCCATGATGTATGAGCCGTATTTGCCCAGTGTATGTAATTTGCTGTTTGTGTATGCTTTTTTATCACCTGTGCGGTACCATAATGCCCAGTGGGTATAATCGGCTGTAATTTCTTTATTGTATAGTGTAGGATTATTCTACCTTTCTATGCCTTGATCTCTTTGTTGTATAGTGTATGCTTTTTAGAGGTGATAGTATTGAGTAGGATAATTCTTTGAATATGCTATATCATTCAAACGGGGGCCAACTCGCCCGACCATGGGCCTTCTACGTCTCATAGGATCCATGGGCCTTCTACGTCTCGTAGGATCCATGGGCCTTCTACGTCTCGCAGGATCCATGGGCCTTCTACGTCTCGCAGTGTCCATGGGCCTTCTCGTCTCGCAGATCCATGGGCCTTCTAAATCACGTAGGATCCATGGGCCGCCGACTCATTTATGGGTCTTGTATCGCCTTTAATGGGCGTGAGCGGGCCTATAATGGAAATCGACGTTTATTGGCTGACCATAATGGGCCGTTAATAGGCCGATTTGGTGATGCTATGAAAATGGCCCAACAGACTAACGGACCACAAGCGGGCCGATCAGTAACGACGGGCTGAATTTGGCCCATAAGCGAAAATGAGCGAACGGGCCGTAAGTAACGAATGCTACAAATAAGCCCAAGAATAAATGGGCTCGAGAAGGCGAAAGATAACATGGGTATGTAAACGCCCAACTGAATAACGGGCCCTTGATGGGTATAAAGCGATACCTTTGTTCATTACGGGCCGTTTCACCACGGGCCGTTAATGGGTCTAAAGTAATACCTTTGTTCATCGCGGGCCGTTTCACCACGGGCGTTAATAGGCCAAGAGTTACATAGGGCCTCATATGGGCGAAGACCTCATGGGCCATACATGGGCCAGAAGTGAAAACGGGCTGGAATCATATTGGATGGCCCAGATGACGCTATTGGGCCTAATTCGGATAGGGCATAACGGGCCTTGGGTTAGTGGGCTGTAAATGGGCTATATGTGAACAGGCCGTTAACATGCTTTCCATGGGCCGGCCCGTCACCTTTTGACCAAGTCAAACGGGCCGGCCTTTTCACAGGAATGGGCCTTTGTTGGGCTGTGCCACGTGTCGACGTATCATAGGCGCCTTCTGTCCAATGAGTGGATGACATCTGTCCCAACAATGAGTCGACACGTGTTTCCTCCAGCCAATGATGATTTTACACGTGGAAAATCCCCATTGGTCAGGGCTGTTAACGGGTTATCGGATCCAAAACCCGACCCGATAGCTTAACGGCGTTCCGTTACGGTGGATGCCACGTGTCGGTCACCCTTGAAGAAAGCACTTCTGTGACGCGCGATTTATCGTCATGAAAGTGGACACTTCCGTGATGATAATTTTGGTAATGTCATCGAACACTTCTACGACAGCACATGTATGACTATCTCGATTCTGTCATAAATTTGTCATGGATGTACATGCATGACAAAAAACGTGACCTACCGTGACAAACACGTATCATCACGGAAGTGTATTTTTTATGTAGTGCTAGCTCTAGTTCATAAATATAATATAGGCATGTATTCCATAAATAGTCATACGTGCTTATGGAAAGAACTTGCATGACATCTTTTGTCCTACCCTCCCGTGGCAGCGGGGTCCTATTGGAAACTAAGGGATATCAAGGCCTCATTTTAATAGAGAACCAGAACAAAGCATTAACACATGGTGAATACATGAACTCCTTAAACTACGGTCATCACTGGAAAGTATCCCGACTACTATCACTCCGGGGTTTACGGATCATAACACATAATAGGTGAATATAACTTGCAAGATCGGATCTAGAACATAGATATAATGGTGATAACATAAACGGTTCAGATCTGAAATCATGGCACCCGGGCCCAAAGTGAGAAGCATTAGGCATGGCAAAGTCATATCAACATCAATCTTAGAACATAGTGGATACTAGGGATCAAGCCCTAACAAAACTAACTCGATTACATGACGAATCTCATCCAACTCCTCACCGACCAGCGAGCCTACGAAGGAATTACTCACTCCCGGTGGGGAGCATCATGGAATTGGCGATGGATAAGGGTTGGTGATGAAGAAGATCGAAGATCCCCCTATCCGGAGCCCCAAACGGACTCCAAATCTGGCCTCCCGATGAAGAACAGGAGGCAGCAAACAGGAGCCCCAGACGTGACAATTCTTTCTCTCTGATTTTTTCTCTCAAAAAATGTGAATTTATGGCATCGGAATCAGGGTATGCGGGGCCACCAGGTGGGGACAACCCACTTGGGCGTGCCAGGAGGGGGGGCGCCCTGGTGGGTTGTGCTCACCCAGCCCCCCCCTCTGGTGGTTCTTGGCTCCAGTATATTTCTTTTATATCATAAAAATTCTCCAAAAACTTTCATGCCATTCTGAGAACTTTTATTTCTGCACAAAAACAATACCATGGTAGTTCTGCTGAAAACAGCGGTCAGTCCGGGTTAGTTTCATTCAAATCATGCAAATTAGAGTCCAAAACAGGAGGAAAAGCATTAGGAAAAGTAGATACGATGGAGACATATCAAGCTCCTCTGACGGCTCATAGTCTGGCTCATCATCATCATCATCCTCAGACCTAACTATGTCATGCTCTTATGGGCCGGGGTTGTGGGTCCCCACTTATCCTTCTGTCTCTGTTGAACAACATCATGAGACACTAGGTCTCCAGTGACAAGCTCCTCATCAGGAAACATAGACGCCCAGGTCTCCTCAATGAGCTGCATCAGGTAGGGGCCATAAATGATGCACCTGCGCTCCAAGATTGCACTATGGAGTTCTGACCACATGACATGAGAAACATCCAACACCTCGTGAGAACCCCTGCTCTTTCTGGCAGAAGAGAAGGAGGTACACCAGATAGGAGTTAAGCATATCCTGGTTGCGAATGTGAGGGAACAAAGTGTTCCTGAAGATCCAATGCATGATATCCAGAAAGGGCCAGAGCTCATAGGAGACATGGCTAGTCTCAGACACCTTCCTGGTAGAGAAAGGCCACAAAGCCTCCTTGAGTAGCATTAGCCTCCTTGTGAGGGCGACACCCAATTGGGGTTTGGGTGCCCTGATCATCATAAGACAAACTCTTCATGAAGCATTTCCAAGGAGCAGACAAACACCGACCATTGGTCATCCAAGAGAGAGTTCTCTCCTCATCATGCCCAAAGTGCATAGTGGCATAGAACTGGGCCACAAGCTCCGCATCAAAGTCTTTATTGAAAGAAAAGATCCTCCTGATATCAAGTTCTTCCCACCTCTACAAAGCGGCTCCAACGTATGGCAAGTCCCTCTCCATGTGAGAGAGATCAACAGACTTGACTTTCACAAACAAATTTTCTTTTCCTTCAACACATCTTGGAAGATAGACTGTTGAAACATGTGAAGGAAATATGCCCTAGAGGAAATAATAAAGTTGTTATTTATATTTCCTTATATCATGATAAATGTTTATTATTCATGCTAGAATTGTATTAACCGGAAACTTAGTACATGTGTGAATACATAGACAAACAGAGTGTCACTAGTATGCCTCTACTTGACTAGCTCGTGGATCAAAGATGGTTTTCCTAGCCATAGACATGAGTTGACATTTGATGAATGGGATCACATCATTAGAGAATGATGTGATTGACTTGACCCATCTGTTAGCTTAGCACGATGATCATTTAGTTTGTTGCTATTGCTTTCTTCATGACTTATACATGTTCCTCTGACTATGAGATTATGCAACTCCCGAATACCAGAGGAACACTTAGTGTGCTATCAAACGTCACAATGTAACTGGGTGACTATAAAGATGCTATACAGGTGTCTCCGATGGTGTTTGTTGAGTTGGCATAGATCGAGATTAGGATTTGTCACTCCGATTGTCGCAGAGGTATCTCTGGGCCCTCTCGGTAATGCACATCACTATAAGCCTTGCAAGCAATATGACTAATGATTTAGTTGCGGGATGATGCATTACAGAATGAGTAAAGAGACTTGCCGGTAATGAGATTGAACTAGTATGATGATACCGACGATCGAATCTCGGGCAAGTAACATACCGATGACAAAGGAAACAACGTATGTTGTTATGCGGTTTGACCGATAAAGATCTTCGTAGAATATGTAGGAGCCAATATGAGCATTCAGGTTCCGCTATTGGTTATTTACCGAAGATGTGTCTCGGTCATGTCTACATAGTTCTCGAACCCGTAGGGTCCGCACGCTTAACATTCGATGACGATTTGTATTATATGAGTTATGTGATTTCATGACTGAAGGTTGTTCAAAGTCCCTGATGAGATCACGGACATGACGAGGAGTCTCAAAATTGTCGAGAGGTAAAAATTCATATATTGGAAGGTTGCATTCGGACATCGGAATGGTTCCGAGTGATTCAGGCATTTTTCCGGAGTACCGGGAGGTTACAAGAACCCCCCGGGGAAGGATATGGGCCTTATGGGCCATAGGAGGGAGGCTAACCAGCCCACAAGGGGCTGGTGCACCCGCCACAAGGGAGGAGGCCGAATTGGACTTGGGAAGGGGGCACCACCCCCTTTCCTTCTCCTACTCCCTCTCCTTCCCCTTTTCCCCCTCCGGTAGAAGGAAAAAAGGGTGGGGCCGAATCCTACTAGGACTGGAGTGGATTGGAGTCCTAGTAGGACTCCCCTCTCCCTGGCGCGCCCCTTGTTGGCCGGCCTCCTCCTCCCCTCCTTTATATACGAGGGCAGGAGGCACCCCAAAGGCACAACAGACAATCTCTTAGCCGTGTGCGGTGCCCCCCTCCACAGTTACACACGGTCATATCATCGTAGTGCTTAGGTGAAGCCCTGCGCCGGTAACTTCATCATCGCCGTCGCCATGCCGTCGTGCTGATGGAACTCTCCCTCGGCCTCAACTGGATCAAGAGTTCGAGGGATGTCACCGAGCTGAACGTGTGCTGATCGCGGAGGTGCCGCACGTTTGGTACTTGGATCGGTTGGATCGCAAAGACGTTTGACTACATCAACCGCATTACTAAACGCTTCCGCTTTCGGTCTACGAGGGTACATGGACACACTCTCCCCGGTCATTGCTATGCTTGTCCTAGATAGATCTTGTATGATCGTAGGATTTTTTTTGAAATACTACGTTCCCCAACAGTGGCATCCGAGCCAGGTCTATGTGTAAATGTTATATGCACGAGTAGAACGTAAAGAGTTGTGGGCGATAATAGTCATACTTCTTACCAGCATGTCATAGTTTGATTCGGCGGTATTGTTGGATGATGCGGCCCAGACCGACATTACATGACCGCGTTCATGAGACTGGTTCTACCGACGTGCTTCGCATACAGGTGGCTAGTGGGTGTCTGTTTCTCCAACTTTAGTTGAATCGAGTTTGACTACGCCCGGTCCTTGTTGAAGGTTAAAACAGCACACTTGACAAAAAATTGTTGTGGTTTTGATGCGTAGGTAAGAACGGTACTTGCTAGAAGCCCGTAGCAGCCATGTAAAACTTGGAACAACAAAGTAGAGGACGTCTAACTTGTTTTTGCAGGGCATGTTGTGATGTGATATGGTCAAGACGTGATGAGATATAAATTGTTGTATGAGATGATCGTGTTTTTTTAAAGTTATCGGCAACTGGCAGCAGCCTTATGGTTGTCTCTTTATTACATAAGATGCAGGCGCCATATAATTGGTTTACTTTATCGCTATGCGGTAGCAATAGTTGCAAAAGCAATAGTTGGCGAGACGACCATGTGACGACACGTTGATAAAGATCAAGATGGTGGAGATCATGGTGTCATGCCGGTGACGATGGAGATCATGACGGTACTTTGGAGATGGAGATCAAAGGCACAAGATGATGTTGGCCATATCATGTCACATATTTTGATTGCATGTGATGTTTATCTTTTATGCATCTTATTTTGCTTAGTATGACGGTAGCATTATGAGATGATCCCTTACTAAAATTTCAAGGTATAAGTGTTCTCCCCGAGTATGCACCGGTTGGACAGTTCTTCGTCTTTGAGACACCACGTGATGATCGGGTGTGATAAGCTCTACGTTCACATACAACGGGTGCAAGCCAGTTTTGCACACGCAGAATACTCGGGTTAAACTTGACGAGCCTAGCATATGCAGATATGGCCTCGGAACACTGAGACCGAAAGGTTGAGCGTGAATCATATAGTAGATATGATCAACATAGTGATGTTCACCATTGAAAACTTCTCCATCTCACGTGATGATCGGACATGCTTTAGTTGACATGGATCATGTGATCATTTAGATGACTAGAGGGATGTCTATCTAAGTGGAAGTTCTTAAGTAATATGATTAATTGAACTTTAATTTATCATGAACTTAGTCCTGATAGTATTTTCATAACTATGTTGTAGATTAATAGCTCGCGAGGTAGCTCCCCGTTTATTTTTGATATGTTCCTAGAGAAAAACTATGTTGAAAGATGATAGTAGCAATGATGCAGACTAGGTCCGTGATCTGAGGATTATCCTCATTGCTGCACAGAAGAATTATGTCCTTGATGCACCGCTAGGTGGCGAACCTATTGCAGGAGCAGTTAACAGACGTTATGAATGTTTGGCAAGCTCGGTATGATAACTACTTGATAGTTTAGTGCGCCATGCTTTACAGCTTAGAACCGGGACTTCAAAAACGTTTTGAGCGCCATGGAGAATATAAGATGTTCCAAGAGCTGAAATTGGTATTTCAGACTCATGCCCGAGTCGAGAGGTATGAGACCTCTGACAAGTACTTTGCCTACAAGATGGAGGAGAATAGCTCAACCAGTGAGCATGTGCTCAGATTGTCCGAGTACTACAATTGCTTGAATCAAGTGGGAGTTAATCTTCCGGATAAAATAGTGATTGACAGAATTCTCTAGTCACTATCACCAAGTTACTGGAACTTCATGATGAACTATAATCTGCAAGGGATGGATAAGACAATTCCCGAGCTCTTCATGATGCTGAAATCAGCGAAGGTAGAAATCAAGAAAAGCATCAAGTGTTGATGGTTGATAAGACCACTAGTTTCAAGTAAAAGGGCAAGGGAAAGAAAGGGAACTTCAAGAAGAATGGCAAGCAATTTGCCACTCCCATGAAGAAGCCCAAAGAAAGACCCAAGCCTGAAACTGAGTGCTTCTACTGCAAAGGAAATGGTCACTGGAAGCGGAACTGCCCCAAATACTTGGCGGATAAGAAGGATGGCAAAGTGAACAAAAGTATATATGATATACATGTTATTGATGTGTACTTTACTAGTATTCATAGTAGCCCCTGGGCATTTGATACTGGTTCAGTTGTTATGATTAGTAACTTGAAACAGGAGTTATAAAATGAACAGAGACTAGTTGAGGGCAAGGTGACGATGTGCGTTGGAAGTGATTCCAAGGTTGATAAGATCACCATCGCACACTCCCTTTACCTTCGGGATTAGTGTTGAACCTAAAATAAATGTTATTTGGTATTTGCGTTGAGCATAATATGATTGGATCATGTTTATTGCAATACGATTATTCATTTAAGTCAAAGAATAATTGTTATTCTGTTTACATGAATAAAACCTTCTATGGTCATACACCCAAGGTGAATAGTGTATTGAATCTCGATTGTAGTGATACACATATTCATAATATTGATGCCAAAAGATACAAAGTTAATAATGATAGTGCAACTTATTTGTGGCACTGCCGTTTAGGTCATATTGGTGTAAAGCGCATGAAGAAACTCCATGCTGATGGGCTTTTGGAATCACTTGATTATGAAGCACCTGATGCTTGCGAACCATGCCTCATGGGCAAGATGACTAAGACTCCGTCCTCCGGAACAATGGAGCGAGCAACTGACTTGTTGGAAATAATACATACTGATGTATGCGGTCCGATAAGTGTTGAGGCTCGCGGCAAGTATCGTTATTTTCTGACCTTCACAAATGATTTGAGAAGATAAGGGTATATCTACTTAATGAAGCACAAGTCTGAAACATTTGAAAAGTTCAAAGAATTTCAGAGTGAAGTGGAAAATGATCGTAACAAGAAAATAAAGTTTCTACGATCTGATTGCGGAGGTAAATATTTGAGTTATGAGTTTGGCCTTCATTTAAAACAATGTGGGATAGTTTCACAACTCACGCCACCTGGAACACCACAGTGTAATGGTGTGTCCGAACGTCGTAACCGTGCTTTATTAGATATGGTGCGATCTATGATGTCTCTTATCGATTTACCACTATCATTTTGGGGTTATGCATTAGAGACAGTTGCATTCATGTTAAATAGGGCACCATCTAAATCCGTTGAGACGACACCGTATGAACTATGGTTTGGCAAGAAACCTAAGTTGTCATTTCTTAAAGTTTGGGGCTGCGATGCTTATGTGAAAAAGCTTCAACCTGATAAGCTCAAACCCAAATCGGAGAAATGTGTCTTCATAGGATAACCAAAGGATACTGTTGGGTACACCTTCTATCACAGATCCGAAGGCAAGATATTCATTGCTAAGAATGGATCCTTTCTAGAGAAGGAGTTTATCTCGAAAGAAGTGAGTGGGAGGAAAGTAGAACTTGATGAGGTAGTTGTACCTTCTCTCGAATTGGAAAATGGGTAATCACAGAAATCAGTTCAAGTGATGCCTACACCAATTAGTGAGGAAGTTAATGATGATGATCACGAAACTTCAGATCAAGTTACTACCGAACCTCGTAAGTCAACCAGAGTACGATCCGCACCAGGGTGGTACGGTAATCCTGTTCTAGAAGTCATGTTACTAGACCATGATGAACCTACGAACTATGAGGAAGCGATGATGAGCCCAGATTCAGGCACATGGCTTGAGGCCATGAAATCTGAGATAGAATCCATCTATGAGAACAAAGTGTGGACTTTGGTGGAGTTGCCCGATGATCGGCAAGCCATTGAGAATAAATGGATCTTCAAGAGGAAGACGGACGCTGATAGTAGTGTTACTATCTACAAAGCTCGAATTGTCGCAAAATTTTTCCGACAAGTTCAATGTGTTGACTATGATGAGATTTTGTCACTCATAGCGATGCTTAAAATCTGTCTGAAACAAGTTAGCAATTGCCATATTTTATGAAATCTGTCAAATGGATCAAAAACTACATTCCTTAATGGGGTTCTTAAAGAAGAGTTGTATATGATGCAACAAGAAGGTTTTGTCAATCCTAAAGGTGCTAACAAAGTGTGCAAGCTCCAGCGATCCATCTATGCATTGGTGCAAGCATCTCAGAGTTGGAATATACGCTTTGATGAGTTCATCAAAGCATATAGTTTTATAAAGACTTGCGGTGAAGCCTGTATTTACAAGAAAGTGAGAGAGAGCACTACAACCTTTCTGATAAGTATATGTGAATGACATATTATTGATCAGAAATTATGTAGAATTTTCTGGAAAGCATAAAGGTGTGATTGAAAGGAGTTTTTCAAAGAAATACCTCGGTGAAGCTACATACATATTGGGCATCAAGATCTATAGAGATAGATCAAGACGCTTGATAAGATTTTTCAATGAGTACATACCTTGACAAGATTTTGAAGTAGTTCAAAGTGGAAACAGTCAAAGAAGGAGTTCTTGCCTGTATTGCAAGGTGTAAAGTTGAGTAAGACTCAAAACACGACCACGTCAGGAAATAGAAAGAGAATGAAAGTCATTCCCTATGCATCAGCCATAGGTTCTATAAAGTATGTTATGCTGTGTACCAAACCGATTGTGTACCTTGCCATGAATTTGGCAAGGGGGTATGATATTGATCCAGGAGTGGTCACTGGACCGCGGTCAAAATTATCCTTAGAAAACTAAGGAGATATTTCTCGGGTTATGGAGGTGATAAAGAGTTCGTCGTAAAGAGTTACGCCGATGCAAGCTTTTACACCAACCCGAATGACTCTGAGTCTCAATTTGGATACATATTGGAAGTGGGAGCAATTTGCTAGAGTAGCTCCATGTAGAGCATTGTTGACATAGAAAATTTGCAAAATACATACGGCTCTGAATGTGGCATACCCATTGACTAAGCTTCTCTCACAAGCAAAACATGATCACACCTTAGTACTCTTTGGGTGTTAATTACATAGCGACGTGAACTAGATTATTGACTCTAGTAAAACCCTTTGGGTATTAGTCACATGACGATGTGAACTATTGGTGTTAAATCACATGGCGGTGTGAACTAGATTATTGACTCTAGTGCAAGTGGAAGACTGAAGGAAATATGCCCTAGAGGCAATAATAAAGTTGTTATTTATATTTCCTTATATCATGATAAATGTTTATTATTCATGCTAGAACTGTATTAACCGGAAACTTAGTACATGTGTGAATACATAGACAAAACTGAGTGTCCCTAGTATGCCTCTACTTGACTAGCTCGTTAATCAAAGATGGTTAAGTTTCCTAACCATAGACATGTGTTGTCATTTGATGAACGGGATCACATCATTAGAGAATGATGTGATGGAGAAGACCCATCCGTTAGCTTAGCATAATGATCGTTAAGTTTTATTGATATTGCTTTCCTCATGACTTATACATATTCCTCTAACTATGAGATTATGCAACTCCCGAATACCGGAGGAACACCTTGTGTGCTATCAAACATCACAACATAACTTGGTGATTATAAAGATGCTCTATAGGTGTCTCCGAAGGTGATTGTTGGGTTAGCATGGATAGAGATTAGGATTTGTCACTCCAACTATCGGAGAGGTATCTCTGGGCCCTCTCGGTAATGTACATCACTATAAGCCCTGCAAGCAATGTGACTAATGAGTTAGTTACGAGATAATGCATTATGGAACGAGTAAAGAGACTTGCCGGTAACGAGATTGAACTAGGTATGATGATACCGACGATCGAATCTCGGGCAAGTAACATACCGATGACAAAGGGAATAACGTATGTTGTTATGCAGTTTGACCGATAAAGATCTTTGTAGAATATGTAGGAGCCAATATGAGCATCTAGGTTATTGACTGGAGATGTGTCTCAGTCATGTCTACATATTTCTCGAACCAGTAGGGTCCGCACTCTTAACGTTCGATGACGATTCGTATTATGAGTTATGTGATTTGATGACCGAAGTTTGTTCGGAGTCCCGGATGAGATCACGGACATGACAAGGAGTCTCGAAATGGTCGAGAGGTAAAAATTCATATATTGGAAGGTTGCATTCGGACATCGGATTGGTTCCGAGTGATTCGAGCATTTTTTCGGAGTACCGGGAGGTTACTAGAACCCCCCGGGGAAAGATATGGGCCTTATGGGCCATAGGAGGGAGGCTAACCAGCCCACAAGGGGCTGGTGCGCCCCCCACAAGGGAGGAGGCCGAACTGGACTTGGGAAGGGGGCGCCACCCCCCTTTCCTTCTCCTACTCCCTCTCCTTCCCCCTTTCCCCCTCCGATAGAAGGAAAAGGGTGGGGCTGAATCCTACTAGGACTGGAGTTGACTCCCCTCTCCCTGGCACGCCCCTTGTTGGCCGGCCTCCTCCTCCCCTCCTTTATATACGAGGGCATGGGGGCACCCCAAAGGCACAACAAACAATCTCTTAGCCGTGTGCGGTGCCCCCTCCACAGTTACACACCTCGGTCATATCGTCGTAGTGCTTAGGCGAAGCTCTGCGCCGATAACTTCATCATCACCGTAGCCACGCCGTTGTGCTGACGGAACTCTCCCTCGGCCTCAACTGAATGAAAATTTCAAGGGACATCACCGAGCTGAACGTGTGCTGATCGCGGTGTTGCCGTGTGTTCGGTACTTGGATCGGTTGGATCGCGAAGACGTTCGACTACATCAACCGCGTTACAAAACGCTTCCTCTTTCAGTCTACAAGGGTACGTGGACACACTCTCGCCGCTCGTTCTATGCTTCTCCTAGATAGATCTTGCATGATCGTAGGAATTTTTTTGAAATACTACGTTCCCCAATAGTGGTGACGTTGGAGTATCTAGGTGACATTAGGGTTGATTGATGTGTATCATATGGTGCTATTTACTATGAACTCTAGGGTTGTTTGTGACACTTATAGGAATAGCTCAATGAATTGATCGGAAGGAATAACTTTGAGGTGGTTTCATACCCTACAAGCAATTTCATCTTATGTTGTCCGCGATAGGAACTTTGGAGTGACTCTTTGTCGCAGGTTGAGGGATTGCCATATGATTTAATTATGTTATCATTGTTGAGAGAACTTGCACTAGTGAAAGTGTGAACCCTAGGCCTTGTTCTCAAGCATTGCAATATCGTTTTTGCTCACTTTTGTTACTTGCTACCTTGCTGTTTTTATATTTTCAGATTACAAAAACCCACATCTGCTATCCATATTACACTTGTATCACCATCTCTTCGCCGAACTAGTGCCACTATACAATTTACCGTTGTATTGTGTGTGTTGGGGACACAAGAGACTCTTTGTTATTTGGTTGCAGGGTTGTTTGAGAGAGACCATGTTCATCCTACATCTCCCACGGATTGATAAACCTTAATGTCGGTGTACAAAAGTAGGGGCTCTCCTTTTGACCCCTTTACTTGTGCACGGGCAGTCAGAGCCACGCGCCGCGGCCACACTTAGCAGGGAAGAGGAGGGAAGCCGGAGAGAAGCCAAAGTACAAGACAACCAAGGCAACACCAAGGCCAGGAACACAGGAGAGCAAGAGGGCGAGGTAGGCTCCCTCGGCAAGATCCTTGCCGAGGCAGCCTCCGCAGTCCCGATAAGAGCCTTGCTGGGGCAACCTGCCCGATGCCAGCGAAGCAAGCCACCCTTGAGCCCATGGATCCCAACACCGCCAACTACATTGGAACCAAGGCTCGGGAGGTGCCTCTATGGTGGCATGCAGATCTTCGTCAAGATCATAAACATGTGAAATCAGATGAGGACCAGAAGACGGCGACCCTCGGCGGGATCCTAGCCGAGGAAATCCACAAGACCCCCGGCAAGCGCCTTGCCGGGGACAACTGCAACGCCATGGCAAGACCCTTGCCATGCCCCCGGCAAGACCCTTGTTGAAGGAAACAGCGGGGCCACTGCCAGGCCCGCGCCAGCCAAGACTCCACCGCCGTCCCCAAGCAGCTGCTATCTCAACCAGCTGGGCAGGCACCTGCGTGGCGACGGGCGGCCTCTACACCGACTCAGCAAGCACCTGCGTGGTGGCATGCAACCCTTCGTGAAGGCTCCACCACGGCACCAGCCCAGCAGCCAGCCAACATGGCGCCACGATGCCTCGTCAGCTCGGACGCGTGTCAAGGCCAGGCGAGGCGGCGACAGCTGGGACATGCTTCCTTGTCATCCCCGATAAAGCAAGGGGGACACGTCGGCAACACATTAAATGCGTTTGTCCGACGGTCCCGGAGGATAGGCTTATCAACTGTAGACCTTTCCACCTACTGTGTGCCATTGTGGCAACCCCTTTTTGCCTATAAAAGGAGGCCCGAGGCGACCAGGAGAGGGATTCGGCTCTTTTCGGCAAGTTGCACTCCGTAGCTAGCTCAAGAACACAAGAACATTCAATACACCCACCAAAGCAGGACTAGGGTATTACACATCTTCGCGGCCCGAACCTGGGTAAACAATCCGTGTGCTTCCTGTCAGACCCGCTCTTTGCACAACCTCGCGCCCGCCAACTGTAGAAGGGATCCCAATGATTCCATAGGTGTCGTTCCCACCGACATCTTTGGCGCGCCAGGTAGGCGTGCGTAGTTGTGGAAATCTGGTCTGATCGAAGCAGCGGCTCCCTCGTGGCCGTCGTTCCAAGGAAGGAGAAGACCAAGCCTAACGGCACCGTCTGCAGACGCGGTGGGCGCCCGTGCGACGACAAAAAAGCTAAGTCATGCAAAACTTTGAGCAATTTCTTTTTATATATAAGGTTATTGTCCTCAAAGGTCCTGCCCTATGTGTGGAAAACCTGCACGCAAAGGGGATCTTCCGCAATTGGCAACGCCCTTGTTCTGTTTCGAGTCTGCTCAATAGCTCAAGCGGCCGCGTCGAGAATGGCAGGGTGGCCTTCCACAATTGGCAACGCTCTCGACTCTGACTCGAGTCAAGCTCGACAGTTCGAGTGGCCGTGTTGAGAGCGGTAAGGTTGTTTGCCCGGCAGCAAGCGTACCCGGCAGGCCATTGGGGATCCGTCCTCAAAGTGCCGCCCTGGGTTTACCCGCCAACAAGCCTACCCGGTTAATGTAGGGTGAACATACAAAGGAAGATCGAACAGGAAGATAACGTGCATCATATCAAAAGTGCTGCAAAGTTATATTACATCAATTGTTGCTGCGGTTCTAACTGAAGATAAAAAATTGTCTTGGTCATGAACCTACAGCGGTAGTGGGAGATGGGGTGCCTAATCTCGGCGTTGGCCCTCTATCCTCTGGATTCCGCCGATACGGCTGATGACGGGCTTGATATGCTCCTTTTGCCACGTGAGGTCCACACCCTCCGGCAAGCTGTCCAGCGCCGCATCGAAGTCGAGGTCAGGGTTCCAGTACGCCATCTTGTTGAGGACCTTGGTCATGGCACCCTGGCAAAGCCTCCGGGCCTCATTGGCCAGCGAGGCCGCTCGGTTGGAATGGAGCCGCTCCAAGGCACCGACGACCTTCTCGAAGAACAGGGTCAGGTTGCAGTTGGGGCTCAGGTTTGGCTCCGGGGCATACCTCACATCCGGCATCCCCATGGTAGCCAGCTGCATGGTGGCCCACTCTGCAACGGCGGCGAGGCGTTTGAGCCAGCGGTTTTCGCCCTCCATATAGTACTTGTGGGTGGCGGCATTGTTCCTCTACAGTTGCTTCTCAGCCTCCAGATCCTTGGTCAGGGCCTCCTCACGGGTTTTAGCCTCCGACAACATCCCCTCGAGACCCTCCAGCTTCATCTTGAGGTCTCTGAAGGAGTTGTTGGCCTCGGAAAGCTGCCCAACCTGCTGAGGACAGCGCCCTACGCCTCCGTCACAGCGCTGTTGAGCGTGTCCTCCTTGTACAGCTTCAGGACCTGGTCTGTCAGCCCGTCCCGCTCCACCTCCAGCTCCTTCACCTTGTCGGCTTGAACTAGAGCCTGGGCATTGAGTGCCTCCCTGTGCCTTTGCTCCAGCTCCTGGGTCCGCTGCACGACGAGCTTCTCCACCTCCTCATCCTTGCCGCAGAGTGTTGTGGCAAGCTTCTCCTCACGCGCGGCAAGGTCCTCCTCCTGGGAGTTCAGCGCGGCCTAGTGCTAGGTTCGAGCGGCCTCGGCTGCGGCGGCCAGGTTCTTCGCCGTCTCCTGGGCCTTCTCGATGTCGGCCCGCTTCATGGTGAGCTCCACATCACGCTTGGCCAGCTTGCCCTGGGCGGCCTTCAGCTCCTCACAAGCTTGGCGGAACCAAGTTTGCGTCTCGGCGACGTGTCCCTTGAGAAAAAGAAAAGACAGGGATGGAAGGCGAACGACGAACCCGTGCCGGGCTAGGAAGAAGTGGCCCCTTTCTCGCCGATGTTTGGTGCCGAGGTGGAGCCGCCGGCGCCCGAGTTCTCCTCCTCCTCCGTGTGCATGGGCTCGATGCTTGGCGCACTTGCCGGGGATGCACCTCGGGGCGGCGTGGTCGATGGGGGCGGCGTGTTGGGGGTGGCCCTCAGTGGCTCCTCCTGCTGGTGTCCTCCTCCTGCGACCTCGGCAAGGTCAGCGCCAATGGATCATGCCCACCAACACACGTCGACGAGGAGTGAGCGGCGAACTTACACTGGGGGTTGCTGTCCGGGCTGCTCACCACCACCAGTGGTGCCCTCGAGGTGCCCGCCGGGGGCTGGCCGTACACCGAGGACCTGGCCCTCTTCACCCTCTAGGCCAGTGTCTCCACATCCCTGCAAAAAATGAAAACAATACAAGATAAGCGGCAAAGTTTGAAGAGACAGAGATGACAAAAAGGGGGACGGAACAAGAAGCTTACTTCTCCTCCTCCACCTCCTCCTCTGCTGCTTTCCTCTTCCTCCTTGGGCTGAGGGACCCGAAGTCAAAGACGACCTCCGTGTCGACGTCTGCCGAAGGAGGGGAAGGAGGTGGGGTCTGAGCGCGCTTAGACAAAGAAGAGGCGGATGCTTTCTTCCTCGCCACTGCGGCCTTCACCAATTCTTCGCCGCCGCGGCCCTCATTTGGCGCGCGGACGTCTCCTGGGCATGCCGGGGTTGCACGGCCCTGCCGGGCCGAACCGGCTCGCCTGAGCTGGCCAGCCGCAGGACTCGCCCTCTCCGCGTGGCTGGAGGGTCAACGGCCTCGGCCTCCTCCTCCTCCTCTTCCTCCTCCTCCTTATCCGACGACTCGTCGGGCGCATCTTCGATGAGAGGAGCCCCGGTGCCGGCGCTGCTGGCCTCTCCAGCGGATTCCGCCCACTGGTCAAGCTCCTTCTCCTCCGCGGCTGCTGCAACCTCATCCTCCACGCCGCCAGCACTGCCGGCCTGCCTGGCGAGCTTCGCCTCCGCCGCCCTGGCGGCGATATAGTCCAGCTCTGCCTGAGTGGTGTCCTGGATGAGCAGCGGCTCGTTGCGGACATACACCTCCACCAAGTTGTCGAAAAACTCATGTACCTGCTCCTCCAGCGGCGCGACCCAGTTTGGAACAGGACCATGCGCGTTGTAGTCCGACATCATGGCAATGATGTCGGTCTAGCGTGAGTTGTTGCTCAGCGGGACCACCCCCGCCGGCAACCCAAACAAGGGCCCCTTGACGACCTTGCCCGCCTTCGCAGCCTTGCCGGACCTCTCGGCCCAGCCGTCGCGGTTCACGTCGAGCTGAAAGATCTGCTGGCAGAAGTGAGCGTGCCCCATCACCATGAAGTTGTGATTGAGGCCAGGGCGAAGCCTCATGATGTCAGCCGCATTCTAGAAGAGCCAGGCCGGCCTCCCCTTGTTGTGTAGAGGAGCGATTCTGTGACGCCCGGATAATTAGGCTACAGTAATCCCGTGTTAACGATGCCACGTCACCTCGGTTACTGTTGCTAACCTCGTGTTAGTTCGAAAGCGATTCAAATTCAAATTCAAAATCAATCAAACAATAAAAGTTTTCAGATATTAAAACTAAAATGTTCGGAGTGATCCAACTAATGCATAGGTAATTATGTTGAAGAAACCACACTTCTGTAAAGTATTCAAATGCACTAAAATAAATAAAACAGCAGCTAAACCTATTATAAATGCCTTTTGAAATTTATAAAATGCAAACTAAATATTTTAAATACCAAAATATATCGTGGCGATGGGCTAATTTGCAACCTTCATTTAGGTACTAGTCTTACAATTTTAGAAAGCTAAAAGCTATTAAAACTATAATAGAAAACATAAAAGTGAAAGTAAAATAAAAACAGAAAAGATTAAAAAAACAGGACCCCCATTTGGGCCAAGTGGCCCACTGGCCTCAACCTACCGAGCAGGCCGCCCCCACGCACTCCTTAACCCCCACCCGACCAAAACCCTAACCACTACTCCTCCCCTCCCACGATCCCCCTCCTCTGCTCGATCCCCATCTCCTTCCCCGCTCGTCGCGGTCAACCGCCCGCCCGTCCCCTTGTTGTCGCCCCACCGTTGGCGCCACAAGAACGGCGCCGCTCGGTCGTCGCCGCCTCGTCATGGCAGCTGCATGCTCGGACTGCCTCGTCCCCGACCCCGCCGCCCGCCGCCGCCCGAAGCCTCCCTCGTCGGAATGCCTCCTCGTTGGACCGCCCCTCCTCAAGCTTCGGTGCCTCCTCGAGCCCGCTTTAGCACCTCTACAGGGCTCCGTGAGCACGCTCCCCCCTCTCCCTCTCTCCGCTCGTCGTACGATACCATTCCGCCGTGTTCCGCCCGCTCTTGGCTGTGCACGACCACGCCGCCGGCGTGCGACCGCGTCCGCCACGACCGCTCCCGGCCTCTGCTCCCCCTTGGTGCTGCTCACCGCTGCCCGTCGACCCACACGCCTCGCTGCTACATTCTGCCGCGCCTCCATGGCCCCGCCTGCCTCCGCCGACTGCGCCCCGTCTTCGCCGCCCGCCGTTTCCCCCTCACTTGCGGCCCTCCTCGTCGGCGACCACCCGCCTGGGCCGCCACCGGCCGTGGCCATGGCCTCGTCGGCCTATTTGGCCTCGCTGGGCTCGAGAACTGCGCCCGACCCAGGGTTCCGCCAATTAACCCGTTCGCCCGTCGCCTGATTGGCCCCGATGGGGCGTGATGACATATTGGCCCCATGCCCCATTTAAAAAAAAAATTAGAAAATTAATTAGAAAATATTATTTAATTAATTAGATAATTAATTAACTTAATTAAATCTGTTAAATTAACATAATGACTTAATTAAACTAATTAAACCTGCTTAGTTAGTCTAAGACAATGACGAACGAGAACCACACGTCAGGTCAACTCCCTGTTGACTGCTGACGTCATGCTGACGTCATGATGATGTCAGCATGCACTATTCTGGATAATGTTAGAATTAAATAATTAAATAAATTCTAAAAATGATTAAAACTTTAGAAAATCATATAAAATAAACCGTAGCTCAGATGAAAATACTTTGCACATGAAAGTTGCTCAGAACGACGAGACGAATCCGGATATGCAGCCCGTTCGTCCACCGCACATCCCTAGCATAGCAAACACGCTACTTTTCCCCTCCGGTTCATCTGCCCGAAAACGCGAAACACCGGGAATACTTTCCCGGATGTTTCCCCCCTTCGCCGGTACCACCTAGTACCGCGTTAGGTCACTCTAGACCGTGTATTGCCATGTTACGCTTTGTGATGCTTTGATTGCTCTGTTATTAATTGTGTACCCCCTCCGTTACTTCTTTCCGGTAGACCCCGAGACTGCCTGCGATCCCCAGTTCGACTACGGTGTTGACGATCCCTCCTTGCCAGAGCAACCAGGCAAGCCCCCCCCCCCTTGGTCACCAGATATTGCCTACTCTCCTCTATACTGCTTGCACTAGAGTAGTGTAGCATGTTACTGCTTTCGTTATTCCTATCCTGATGCATAGCCTGTCCTTGCTACTACTGTTGTTACCTTTACCTGCAATCCTACTTGCTTAGTATAGGATGCTAGTATTTCCATCTGTGGCCCTACATTCTTGTCCGTCGGCTGTGCTATACTATCGGGCCGTGATCACTCGGGAGGTGATCACGGGTATATACTATATACTATACATGATACATGTGGTGACTAAAGTCGGGTCGGCTCGAGGAGCACCCGCGAGTGATTCACGGATTGGGGGCTGAAAGGACCTTGTCCCGACGGCCCTCTGTGTGGATCTTTGTGGCGGAGCAACAGGGCGGGTTGAGACCGCCTGGGTGAGAGGTGGGCCTGGCCCTGTTCGGCTTTCGCGGATACTTAACACGCTTAACGAGATCTTGGTATTTGATCTGAGTCTGGCTACTGGCCTATACGCACTAACCAACTACGTGGGAAAGATATGGGCACTCGGCGTCGTGGTATCAGCCGAAGCATTTCGTGACGTCAGCGACTGAGCGGCGCGCGCCGGATTGGACTGGAACACCACTAGGCTAGGTCTGCTTTCGGCCGTTGTAGCGACCTGACCCAAAACCGGTCAAGTCTACGTATGCATGCCATCCCAAGATCATCTTTGGTACTCACGATTACATCGATGAAATAATCAAAGTTCAATCACACCTGAATTTATTACGATTCTCATATAGAGTCTTTATTACAAGAGAATAAATTCGGCCAAAGCCAACTCATGAGAAATAAACTAGTAAAGCTGCGGAAGCGAGAAGAATAGCGAGTCCATCCGACTCCAAAGGGCAATCGCCAAGCGCGGATCGTAGCCTCAATCCTGATCGAATACTCCTCGCAACATAAGGCGTTGCAGCCGTGTGTAGGTCAGCATTTTGAATATCTGGCAAGTCATGAAGAGAGAATACAATAATAAAATTACTAACACTATATGCAATTTGGCTGTGGGGCTCTATGTTTCATCATTTTGCGAAAAGCCAATTTTTCCCTACTACAGTGGACTTGCTTGCAAATACTACAAAATTGTTGGTAGTTATTGAGATGGTTCCGCCAACCAATGTCCCATTCCCAAATTATTAAGTCATAACCCCTCAATTGATTTATTAATTTAAGTGTTGAGGTTTCCGAATACTTCCAAGTTCCAGAGGCTCAAATTGTCCGTAACCGGGAACACGGCTAATCGATTAGATCTTTAACTCTGCAGAGGTTTGCGCACTTTACCCGCAAGGATCATTCCCTCCTTTTAAGTCTTAGCACTTCATGGTGTTTGAAGACGGGATGAATAAACAGGTCTTAGAAGAGTTCTTCCGCCACCGCCGTACCCATCCAATCCTACCGTTCTTCTACATCTCGTAGTACCGCCCAGCCAGCGTCACAACTAGGGTTGACCAAGCGAGCCCATAATGGCTTGCGGCTGC
>JAHIAM010002136.1:0-46565 GCA_021605205.1 Aegilops longissima
CGTTAAATGCCTCCCACTACGGGCCAAATCACGGCCCAGATCAGGTCCGACCCTTTAAGAGGCTTTGGGCTCAATTATGGCCCATATCAGTTAAAACGTCATTGGGGCGCTATGCTTTTGGGCCCACTTGCTAAAGGCCCATTTAGTAATTGACACGATATTAGTTTACGTCTGTTAAGGGCCATTTAACATTTGGCCCTATATTAATTTGGCCTGTTAAAAGCCGTCATATAGTTGGGCCTAACTACGGCCGGTTTGCATCGGCCTGCTTTGCCGATATTTGATTGGGCCAAACAAGGCCGAGACAACTTTGGCTGTTAAAGCCCGTGAATTGATTCGCACAATCATGGGCGAGGGTCCATTCGGACTGCCGCCGACCGTGAAACTATTCGACCGTTTAGAATTGACCTACTTCTCGACCTCCTAAAGCCCATTGAGTTTTCTTGCGAAAAGAGGGCGGGGTTACTCGGCCTATTAAAGGCCGAATCTACTAGTGGGCGGTTTGGCGGGGCCCATGATGCGGACCATACATAAATGATTGCATAATGACCGATTATGTCCGTAATTTTACGGTTTGGCGGTTTCTGCGAAGACATGATATATATATCTGATAAAATAACTGCACATCGTGAATAAGAAAAAACCTAGACTATACAATAAAGAAATTACGGCATATTACATCCTTTGGGCATCAAAGTTCGCCACTATGATAATAAAGCACAAGCGAACATGATGATTACATACTTTGGGCATCAAAGATGCGCCACGATTGCAAATAAACAGCCGACAAAATAATATACAAAACCGACAACACTTCAATAGAGTTCAAGAAAGGTTAGCCTATTTGAACTGCTGCATAAGCGGTGAGCAAGATGATGAGGCTGCGCTTTTCAACACTTATATCTTCCTCACTCTGAAAGATAAACAAGAAGACAGATGACAAGTTTTGCACATAAAAGTATCGGTCTTGACAATTCATCACATTTCTTCTTGACGAATAAAGTGACACAGTTTAAAATTGCATTAACACAATATGGTATTGTTAGGTCAAGACATGGCAGGAATTGACATTGTGAAGGAGTTGGCAGCTTCACGACACCCTTGGATTACTGGATCAAGAACTCATAAGTATCAATGGTTAGTGTGTTGTCAATTTAACCCATTTGAGATTGGCAAATAAAGCGGTTTAAATAATAGTAGAATGATATGACATTGTTCATAGTTAAGACATTGCAGAATATGACATTGTCTTTGTAGTGGGTGGGTTCACCACACCCTTTGGATTACGGATGAAGAACGAAGCATACATGCAATGCAAAGAAGATCACTAGCTCGGGTATAGTTTAATTTACATGGTATGAAGAAGGAACTTGGTTGTACTGGCTGAAAACTTAAATTGAGAAGGACAAACTTTTGTTTATGAACTACATAATAAACTTTAAACATGCAATTTGATGCAAACACCAAAAATAAACAGCTATTGCAGTCATGCCTAACCAAATATACACAACAAAGTTTGAAGGCTTGAGAAGGACAAACTTACATTCTTGGTGAAGGCAGGCTCTATAAAGCCCTTGTCCATCTTGATGGGGGGGCAATTCAAAGTTTAGCACAGAATGTTCTTCATAAGCATTGCCTTTATTCTACATTTTATTAAGAGTAAATATAGATGTGATAATATACGAAAAAATGGAGAATATTTAAGATAAGATGAAGAGTGATGCTACATAACCAAGTAGCTATAAATGTATGTGCAGCGATACGAGGCAAAAGGCACAGCCAAGAGAAATGCACAGCTAAACTTCTTCAATACCAACCTTATGGTAAGAGTAAATATAGATCGATGTTTAGAAAATGGAGGCAAAGGAAAATAAGCTGCAAAGTGATGGTACATGAACAACTACTGTCAATATAAGTACAGCGATAAAGGACAGCATGTACTTACAAGAACAATCTGAGCTAAAAAATTCATTGGCATTGGATATATTCTACACTAATGTAACCATTCATACAGATCAGATAATTTGGGCGAACAATTGATAAGCAAGCTATCATGCATCTGCTTGTCACATAATGAACCGGTATGTATGCAAATGCGATGATCTGAGACAACGGTACTAACAAGAGCAAAGCGGCGGGCAGCATATTTGCGATATCACATCGTTCTTTTCAAACGAATTCTTCTTGAGCTGATTTCACAAAAAAGATCCGTAAGGCACATGCGAGAAAAGTAGAAGTTCAAATTGTCATGTGATTTCATAGGCGATTACCTCATCACAGGAGCGAGACGATGCATAACAAGGTTTTCCATTCAATGTCTTCTAAATTTAGCACGGGAGACTTCACGGAAATTCGTTTATAGACTTGCCATCAAAGTGTGATTTCCTCGGGTAACACCGATCTTTGCTGCAATGCTTCCTTGAAAAGCACAAGCAAGCTTTGCTAGTCATGACTATCCAGATTGACCCTCACCTAGTTACAACAATGTAATGTAAATCATTGATGTGTTCGATCAGTGAGAAAACAGGAAAATAATAACCATGAATAATAGCACTTACCGTAAGTTGGACGGGAAGATGTGAAAATGGTGTTTGTCTTCACTATAATCTTCCCATGATGGGAATATATACGTAGTCCCTAACAACATTGAAAGCATTGTCTTTTAAGCTGGGAATAAATGGAATGGGGTTCCAATCTGCGAGGAATTGGTCGTCTCTGCGGTTGGGATAGGTCTTGACGGTGGACATGTTGTACTTTTTTTTGGAGTGGGATTTTTACGTGATGCGGCTGGTGCTATGGCAAATGAAATCGGTATACCTTTTCTTGGAGTGCAGGTCATGTGTGGTGGGGCTAGTGGTGTGGCGATGAAGTATGGAGTGCAGTCTGCTTTGGAGTCGGTCCTATTTTTTGTGTCCTGGTTGTACAACCAATATAAGTGAAGTATTGTCTGATTCTCTCGGCACCACCACGTTTTCAAGGACTTTGCTGGTGCTCCTTGAGGTTTGGCAATCACCCTCTTCCTTTTGATGTCGATGCACAAGAACAACATTTGAGTGAAAAACATGGTATGATGACAGATGGAATATGTATTGATAATGGATGGGCATAGCATCTCGAGTTATATGATGAGTAAACTAAGCGGATGGTGGTGCAACAAAGTAGAAGAAATGCAAGACAACATATGCAAGATATGCGCAATCAATAAAACCTTGCCAAATTAGAGCAGGCACCTTGATGGGTGAACAGGACAGGCCATCGCCTTTGACTCCTCGAGGTTAGAATAGTCATTAGAATGATATTACGAACAAGAATCAATAGGTGGGGAGCGTACGAGTTTCATTGCTTCAAATGGCACTCAATGCCTTGGTGCCAATTTTGTAAGTCATTGCAGTGTTCCACAATATTCTTCGATCTGCGGATTCGATATTCTTTGTAATTGCGTATAATATCGAGAACCATGAAAACATAAATAGTTGTGAGATTATCTTTGTAATGCAGATGATATTCTAATATAGAAGCCCCTGTAAACACTTATGTGCTATCCTTTGGATTACGATGAGAGAGCTCATGTGTGCTGTAATATCGTGCGTGCATTTATATAATCTGGCACAAGTACACAAAAATAGGCTCGGAAGAAAGGATAGGTGGCGGATGATAGGTTCATAATATCTTGTATAGATAGTTTATTGCCAAACCATGATAACAAGAGCACACAACAACTAGGCAGATCATAGTGTACATAACGAGGGTACACCATAACCACGATATATAAATCGGGAAAGTGGGCGGGTTGAAAATACGGTGTTGTATTGCCGCTAGTAATTGAAAGCCTATCGATCACGTCTGAGGCCAGCACTATCGAACATGGTAAAGAAGAGCAAGCAGGTTTTGGATAATAAAATGTTGGTTGCGCGGTGCCCACACATGATGAACTAGGCGCATTAAGAATGCAACTCCCGGCTGTCTCTCGGCCATTTCGAGGCGGTTGGATGAAGATCCTCGTCTCCTAACCCTTCTTCTTCCTCGTCTGTGATTCTTCCCATATAGAACACCTTGCGGGCGCTGGTGGACCACAGCCCCCACTTTGTGTTCCTCCATACCCCACCCCACCAGCGTCGAGTTTTCTTAGTTTGGCGAGGCCCCAACCACCGAGGCCTTGGATCGCTTGGCCGAACTCCGTGACTCTGAAAAATCGGTGACCCAATTTTGAAATTTAGTCTCTTGTGATTTAACTAGTGTGGAATATAAAGGGAAAACCATAAGCATTGGGAGTATAGTGTTGGCGTGCCATGGCGGATCTGAAGGTGCAAACCGGACAAAGGCAACCATAGCCAAGACAAGAAATCGAGTAAAGCGTGGCGATCTATTTTCTTGCTGTGATAAATAAGTTGAGAAGATACGAAAAGTACCGCCTCAGTGCGGCGCCGTGTCTGCGTCTGGTGAAATTTGCGGTGCTGCGGTAGCGATGGCTGTCGGCGGCGTGGAAGCAGATCTAGGAGGTGAGCGGTGGCGGCGGGGCACGGTGGGCGAGGCAGGCGTAGGGCGGCGCCCGGTAAGGTGGGCGGCAAGCGAGGATGAAGCGAGAGAGCGGGATGCAGGATCCGGTCGAAGGCGTGGATGAGAGGTCGATCTCTTGTAATGGGCCGGCGGCATCGAGGTATCAGCTCCGGCATGGTGGAGGAGGGCGGCGGTGGATGGGGTGGCGGGGCGGCAGACGGAGGAGGTGGGGTGGAGAGGGTGTTTGGCGCCCACAGATCTGAATGGGGAAAAGGGAGGTAGAGAGGAGGAGAACCATGTAGTCGAGCGCGCTTGTCTCAAATCTGAGAAATTTACAAACTTAGCCCCGTTTCAAATTTCTACTACATCGAGCAACATTAGTTGGTTGGGGATAGGACGGTAATCTACGCATACGAATATTTGCCGGCGAGAGTTTGTTTTGCGCCCACTATGTATGAATATGAATCGGGGAGGAGTCGATTTGGCCGAGGCACCTTGTGTTTAAGCGCCCGTGTATGAATCCGGGTGAGGCGGTTACGTCACGTTTGGGTGAAATTACAAACCTACCCTATCGAAACCTATAGAAATCCAGCAGATAGGCTTTGCCGGCGAGGATAGGCGTAGTGATTTCCATCTACAGATTTTGGTTTGAGGCGATTCTGCGACTTTCCCGCCGTTCAAATTTTGCAGTGCCGTTTACCGTGCCAACTCAATCGAATCCCGTTTGTATTCTACTATTTTTTTGAGCGGATCCATTTTCAATTGGAATTACATTCTATATACATCATTTTTTACATATATACTTTCAAAAGCACAACACCATTTATACATAAATATGGTTTACAAATGGCATGATCTCAGATTCATAAGGTTGTATCCATCAATTTGGATTTTCAAATATTTGAAACCACTTTATGTTGAAATCCAATGTATGCATTCCTCGCTAACTTGTCTCCAATTAATGTGTGTTTCATGCGGTTTTTAACTTCTCAAACATGTATAATGTGTTTCACACACACAACATATAGTGTAATCCCGTTTAGACACTAATTGCATATAAACCATGCATTGTTTGTAATTGAAGAATCTATGGATCACCAATATTGATAAACTATATAACATTACGTGTGCCCAAATTCAAATGAATATGCATGTTTGATACACCAATTTGCGTTATGATATTATCGATGTAAATGATCTCCGGTTTAAATATTTGAATCCTTTAATCAGATATTAGTCTCATATAGCTATCACTCATGCTTATATAGGACTATCTCTCCGGACCTATCTGCGTTCATCGTCTCTCGGGCATCTCTCGTGCTACCTATAGGTCGACAATGAACTTTTATCTTAGTAACACTTGGCGGTACTCTCTCCATCGACCTTCATCACTCTATCTCTCTCTAAGTATATCTCGCTCCTGCTATGTGTCTCTAGCTATGATTCTCCATGTGGAATCTCTTTCTCTCACACAAACACAAAACTTTGTCTCCGGGGTCTCATTTCTCTCAACTATTCCCATGTGTGCCACTGCTTTCACCCCTCATCTGAGAGATGTCTTTCGCTCCTTAGATATGAGAACCTCGACTCTTCCTCTTCAATATCTCTTTCACACACATAAACACAAACTCTGTCTCCTAGGGTCTCATATTTCTCCATTGTTCTCTTGTATGTCGCTCACACACCCCTCTCCCTAGAGATATCTTGCGTTCCCTCATATGTCTCTCTAGCTATCACTCTCGTTGTGAAATATCTTTCTCTCTCATGACACAAAACTCCATCTCTCTGGATCTCATTTCTCTCGATATTTGTTTGTATGTGACTCACAAGCACCCTCTCTCTATCTCTCTCACACCCACACATAACCCAGCCTTCCCAGATCCACTCGACTCCTATCTCTAGCGCACACTAGCTAGCATCTTTATCTTTCTATTTATCTGTTTCTCCATCAACCTTCTTTCTAGCCCTCACTCTTGATTCCTATCCGCTTTTACATATGTTTCTCTCTACATGCATGCAGTCAAGTGCCTCTCACACACATATATAACTTCACCCTTTGAACCACCCGCGGTCATCTCAAACACCCAAACTAACGGATGTCTCTCTAGCTAGCATCTCCATCTCTGTATCTATCTGTAGTTTCTCCGTCAACATTTCTTTCTCACACGGAGTCTTGCTTCCTATCACCCACACTATATATGTCTATCCATACATATGCATTTATAGGTTGATCTCTTTTGCACAATCGTTGCGCCTCACCCCCTCTGCTCGCCATAGATGCATGCTCCAGCCCATGCCACTATCTCTTAATAACAAAAACACATGCTCAATTGTTGGGCCTTCTTCCCTGCATTCTCACATGCATGCATATTGTCATATCGATCCGTCTCTCCCATGTCGTTGATCTTAGGACTTATGTCTTTTTTCTTTTATCTCGATCATCTTGTGGCACACATCACGTATACATGTATACCTCTCACACATGCGTTCAAGGTCTCTATGTCTCCATACATAGTTAACTACCCTCAATCCTAGCATACACACGAATCGTTCTCCTCTTTTGTGCACATAACTTCCGCTTTGGATGGGCAAAACACACCTCACATAACAATCTCCTTCTAGCTACCCCCCTACCCGCGCCTCTCCTCTTCCCTATATCCCCGAAACCAATAAGACCATCCCTTTGTTTAATTCCGCCTACATACCATCGATATATAGTAGTCTTCCGTGGTGTCTCTCGAACAAACACGTTCTCTCGATGTCGACTCCTCTCTGCCATACGCACCTTCTCTTCCCTCCTCGGGCATTTTCTCTCGCACCCCATCGTTGGTGGCCTCTGCCATACACATCACCTCTCTATGATGAAGCCATGCACACTTAAATTACATCCGCCACAGAGGACCCGGGACACACACACACACACTGCACTGCACACACACACCTGCATGCCTCACCCCCCACCACACACACTAAGACTCCATCTCTCTCACTCTCACACACACACACACACACACACACCCCCACACACACTTAGACTCCATCTCTCTCTCTCTCTCACACAAACTAAGACTCCATCTCTCTCTCTCTCTCTCTCTCTCTCTCTCTCTCTCTCTCTCTCACACACACACACACACACACACACACACTAAGACTCCATCTCACACACACATGCTCTAGGCGGAGCATTTGTTCCTACCACCCTTCATCCAACCTTACCGTATGATAAACAATCACCTTTATTTACTTGCATAACATGGACAGATTCCACTTTACTTTAGTAGTCAACAAACTTATCATCTGTATACCCTTATAAAAAAGCGAGTTGGCGATGATGGTGTGCTGCCATCTTATATCTGACCGTATGATCTATATCGGCGGATAGGAAGCAAACTATGATAATTTTACAAAAGATACCGCACCTCTCTCCACATCATTATCTCCATAACCTCATTGCTCAGCAATTAAAAAGAATAAGTCTCTAGAACAATCTAGCATGCATGGTGGCATTTGCCCTTTGCCGGCGCAAATCCATCCCATGCCTCCGCCCATTCCGACCACAGTCACCACCACGCTCCCTCCTCCTCGCCTTATCTCTCATCTTTCATTTTTCGATGACATTCTCGAGATACCAGTTTTCGATAAAATTCTCGAGATATCATTAGTTTTACACATGGGATTACTCTGCATGGGTCAATCATAACAAGTGTTTTGTAAAAAAATGCATATTGATGTTCCGTGCAATGCGAGAATCTTGCTTGTAATTATATAACGTAAATCACGAGCAAGTGACATTTTGACACAACCACGTTAACATGGCCACGTAAATCACGAGCAGGAAGGAGAAGAGGCGGGCTGTGGATGCGTTTTACCACAATTTCTTAGGAAGCGGGTGCAATAATTGAGTAGTTTTGCAAACTACCATTATTACTACACACAAGCGGTTCAAAACCTATACTCCCTTGCGGTAGCGCTTCCGTGAAAGCGGTCAGCGTCGCTGGGCGTCGATGCCGCATTAATGGCGGCGAGGCGGGCGACCTCTCACTAGCGCCCGGCTTTGAAGTGGCGCGACGGCGAAGAGCGCCCGCTTCCGGTGCCTGCGACTGCTCCGCGTCGAGGCTGGCCATAGGCCTGTTTGGATCCATGGGTTAGAGTTAGTTTGAGCTAGTTGGGGCTCAAATAGCCCTAAAGTATCCAAGCATGAGGGTTTAAATTGGAGCAAGTTGCCTTGAACCCACCAAAAAACTATCCCACCAAGAGGTGCTAGCGGAATAGTTCTCATTGGGACCCTTGAAAAATAACTTTTCTCTCTCCATGAAGTGCATTTATTGTCAATCTAACACTGTCACCCAAACACCTCTTTGGCTCTGATTAGTTCAGGGTTAGTCATGAGTTAGTCTAACCTCTAGCTAAGTTAGAGTATCAAGCAGGGCGATATAGGACATGCAAGTTGCTCAAATCATACGAGCAAATTCATGCGTGAAAGGATTTTTTCTTTTTGAAAATGGAGCGTGAAATGAATTTTTTAGAATGCTCTTGGCATGTCGCTAACATGTGATAGTTAACCGACCTCAATAGGCGGCGAAATGCCGACCCGCCGCACTTTGATAGAGGCGAGGAGGAGAAGCGTCGAGGCTCTTTGGATTACTAGAGATAGGTGTATACGGAAGCCAAGAAATATGGTGATAGCGTGGGTTAGCCATGTACTAGTATGATGTAACTACATTGGGCTGCCGTGTTTGTTACTCTTCCAGTCCACTATGGAGATGATTGGTTAATTTTATATCGCTGAATAATATTAAATATTATGAGTCGGGCGGCTCCTACGAGTTCCTTGCTCCACCACGAAATATGTAATAAAATTTCGTCCGGTTTGTAGGAAAATTTTTGAAATGTAATGAATTTCATCCGGTTAATTTGAAATTTGCTTTGTTTGCTTGCAATTTAGTCCGATTAGTTCATATAGTTGTCGAAAGGTATCACGAGCAGCATCGGATGGCATCCATCGGTGTCCTCGGACGGATGCGGTGTAAATTTGTGGGCCAGCGCTGGAGATGCCCTAACTATCATGCTATAATCGCTAACAATCCTCCATTATTTGGCGAGGAACAGTTATCCCTCGATCAAAATCAGATCCATGATGTTTCGCACTCCTCCAGCGTCTGAGTGTAAACTCTTGCTTACATAAAAATGGAGCAAGTGGGCGGCACTATATACGTCATATCACTCGAACTAGCCCGCCTAACGGCGGAAAGCACCACCCTCGTCATTTTGTTCTGGATTTCTATCGATCGATCGTGCGAAAATGTTATGCTTCGCAAGTTCTAAAGGAAAAGCGGCACACTTACTTCGTATGCGTCATAACCCGACGGTCGCTCACGCGCGCTCACCAAAGGGACATCGTTGTCTTGCAATTTCAACGACATGTGGGACCGTAATTGAATAAACCGTTGATAAGCGAAATCTAATGCATTTCGGCGGGTGTCGGTGAGAGAGAGAAATGGGGAGGAGAAGAGATCGCCAACCGCTTGGCGCATGGACTCCAAGAAATATATGGTGATAATGTGAGGTGGGCCATTGTCGATGTCAAAACCGGCGGATCTTGAGTAGGGGTCCCGAACTGTGCGTCTAGGCGGATGGTAACAGGAGACAAGGGACACGATGTTTTACCGAGTTCGGGCCCTCTCGATGGAGGTAAAACCCTACTCTGCTTGATTAATATTGATGATATGGGTAGTACAAGAGTAGATCTACCATGAGATCGGAGAGGCTAAACCTAGAAGCTAGCCTATGGTATGATTGTTGTTAGTCCTATGGACTAAAACCCTCCGGTTTATATAGAACCTTTGAAGAGGGCTAGGGTTACGCGAATCGGTTACAATGGGAGGAGATCTACATATCCGTATTGCCAAGCTTGCCTTCCATGCCAAGGAAGTCCCATCCGGACAGGACAAAGTCTTCAATCTTGTATCTTCATAGTCCGGGAGTTGGCCAAAGGTTATAGTCCGGCCATCCGGACACCCCTAATCGAGGACTCCTCGGTAGCCGGAACCAGGCTTCAATGGCAGCGAGTCCGGTCATGATTGTCTTCGACATTGCAAAGCGGGTTCCTCCTCCGAATACTTCATAGAAGATTTTGAACACAAGGATAGTGTCGGCTCTGCAAAATAAGTTCCACATACCCCTTGAGAGAATAATATTTACACAAATTCAACATGTTGGCGTATTCAGCAGCATGACATCACACCAGCCAAGCCTTTATTGAATCGTTTTCTTGTCCCACCTCGGCGCATTTAGCAAAGGCGGTTTCCTTGCGCGTCTTGTCGAGCGAGATCGTGTCCCTTAATCCAGGATTCTCATTAATCTGGCGTGGTAACCCAATCATGCCCGTTAGCCGTCTCCTCTATCGGCGAGTCCCAAGCGGTCGCGGGGAGGGCTCTTGGTATTCAACCTCTTTATAAAGAGACCAGGCTCTACTCCTTTCTTTCAATCTCAATCGAATCCGCCCCTCGCCTCGAGTTCCAACACCCAAAGCTCCAGATTCAGGCGCTTCGGACCTTTGATGATGTCCGGCTCCGACCTTCAAGGCTGGTGGATGCCTTCCTCCGTTACGGAAGAGGACGTGCTAGAGCTAAGAGATGCCAGGTATTTAACCGGCAAAATTTCGCGTAGGCTGCCTGCTCAAGGGCAGGTTATTCCCACTCCCAAGCCTGGTGTGGCGTGGTGTTCGCGTCCCACTTCCTTGAGGCTAGGCTTCCAGGCGGACCCCTTCGTGAGGGCTCATGTTTTATTATGGGTTGGAATTTCACGACTTGGATCGGAGTCCATCCTCCACATCTCATTGTTCATTGTCGTGTCTGAAGCCTTCCTCCGCATTACCACTCACTTGGTTGTGGCTTAAGACCTTCAAAGTGGGCGAAGATGATCAAGGGCAGCAAGCGGAGTCGGAGGGGCTGTCATAAGCAAGAATCTTGGCGCTCCATGGCCCGAGGGCTCTTTTCAAGAGGAGTTCAACTTATGGCAGCGAGTGGTTTTATATCACAGCTCGGGGGCACCAAGTGGGTGGCGCCACCTGCCTTCGCTCGGGTCCTCCCCGCGGTGGCGTCATGGGTCAATAAAGGGCTCGGCGGGGGCCGTCCAGGGCGTGCCCTTGTTGCGGGCCGCATTCAAGATCTCTGGAAAGAGACATCAACCTGGCGTAGTAGCGGGTCATGTTGATTCGCCGCACTTGCCTGCAAGCGCCGCCCCCTCCGCCTATGGGAGTTTAATCCGGAGGGACCACGAGCTCTCAACACTTCTGAGTAGCGGCGCCCATGGAGATGTACAAATTGTTCTTGGATCACAAGCAATGTGTCGGACTCGACCCGAGGGCATGAGTCGAGCTGCAATCGCTTTGGATACTCAAGTAAGTAGCCACATGCCGGACCACGCTATCCGTATATTTATCATAAAATTGCCCTTAAAGAGATGTCCTTTAAACAAGAGTGGATAGTGAAAGCAAAGCTAATCGGTGTCGGCCCCCCTCCACGAGACCACGCCCGGATCCGTGTTAACGAGGATCTTTGGAGGTTGCGCCTTTGGAAGAAGGCGAAGGGGAAAAGCTACCGCCTCCCGAAGAGAGCTGTCGGGAAAGGAGGATCGAGAATCCCTCCATTCGAGAGGAAGAGGACCGCCTCTAAAGACCGGAGACCATGGTCTCAAAGCGGGGAAGAAATCTTCGTCGAGAGGGTCTGCGCAGAGAGATGCCTCGGCGCCTTTGTGCCCCAAAGGGATCAGCCCTCCACCGAGCCGTAAGTAGAGGCGAGTTTTAAAATAAGAGACATCCCTGTTCTATTTGTGAGGAAGATAGCGAAATTTTACCTTGTAGTTCGGATCTCAGCCCTTCTCGTGAGCTCATCTTGAGGATCTTCGTCCGGAGATGATGGAGGCGGAGCGCCTCCCCTGCCCGTACCGCCGTCTGGTGGATGACCACGAGAGTCGTCACGGAGGTTTCTCCGAATCCGGCGGGGCGGAAAGTAGTCATGTGGCCCCCAAAGCCCTCGTGTCCGGCCTTGAAAAAGGCCATCGGGTGAGTCCGGCCTTTGTCCGGGCTGCAGTCGGGGAGGTGAAGAATCTGCTCAGGCGGCGTCTATCTCGAGAAGAACACCGTGAGTTGATGGAGTGCGGTGATTGAAAGGATTTCATCAGCGGAGAGCAGGTTATGCTGAGGCGCTAGGAGTTCTTGTGGGTTTTGAAGTCAGCGAAATGATGTACCCTTTTGGCGGTTCGCATATATAAGATCGCATACTGTGTAGATAGTAGCCCACGAGAGTCGGTGCGTTGTCAAAATGACAGCGCCGAGGATCATAATCCAGTATAATATGTCGCTCTTCCTATGTAGGTGGTGAAGTGTCCGGTGGCTAGCGGACTGATGAATGCCGAGCTAAGCGGCAACAGCGTGGCGGATGCCGACATCGCGCTTGTCAACAAGCGGCAGCGAGTCAAGGTATGCAATTTCTCGCGGACACCTGGTAAGGGGCTTGATGCCCGTGCCTTACAACATGTATGCTTGATCAGATGGTGCGCTGCCATGGAGAACCCAGGCGGAACTTCGCCCGAGCCAAAAACAGGCGAGAAAAAGTGATCGGCTGCCTTAAAAAGCGGCGAAGAGCTGAAAGCCGAACAGGCTGCTCCTTGCCGAAGCAGGAAGGAAATGGCGAGATGGCTGTGAAGTTGAAGGATGCTGCCGACCGCTGCAAGCTTCTTGAAAAAGAAGATCGGCGGAAGCGAAGGACTGGAAGGCCACTACGAGGCCAAGGATGCTCGCTCTGCAATGAGAGCCATGAAGCGAGGAGCTACGTCAGGCCGGAGATATCGCGGCTGGAAAGCCCTTTATGCTGCGGATGAAGTTCGGGGATCCTAAATATGCTCAGTTGGACCGGCTGTGGAGTGCGGCGGATACTTATCGGGACTTGGCGACAAGTGCCGCGGACGTGGCCGAACACTTCCGAGATCAACAGGATCACGAAGTGGAAAAGCTTTTAGTGTGCAGTTCCACAATCAGGCGCCCACTTCCATTAACGGCGTTTGGCGAATGGGCGGAGCTGAATATGTTATCGGACTCGCCATGAAGAATGTCGTGAGTCATCTGTGGCGGAAAGGCCCGAGCGAAGAGTTATTTTAGTTTGGTGCAGCAGTTCCTTGATGCGGTGTGCATATCAATGCAATGAATAGGTCAGCATGCATAGAGGTGCGCGGATGGCTCTTGCCGTGTCAAGACATCTTGGCGGAGATGAAGGCCACCGGCGTTGCATCCCAAGATTGAGACGGGGAGCAGTACTGCCGAGCACTATTTTCGGGAAGTTACTGCAGGCGCTCGTTTAATAGAGGCCGCGATGCTCGAAGGGTATCATGTTGAATAACATGTACTATTGTAAAACAATGTTTCAATGGAATATAAAGCTTTTTATACTTGTGCCTACAAAATTAAAATACCTCTGTCTGACCGTTAATGTATATGTGTATATAACTTTGAAAGATGGCGGTCTTGACTGGCCCCCACGCATATAATGCGGGGGTGTTCCTGAAAGTGCATTTTCACACTTGATCAACGTCTTGGTCCTATAAAGGATGTGATAAGCGCAGCGAACTAAACAACGGACTATAATGCTTTATCACTTTCACTTAGCCATATGAGTTTGAGAGTGGGGCTACTATATAGCCCCTAGGGCACCAGCCTTCGCCCGAATCGAAGCGCGTGTGTGCTGACGAAGCAGCCCTTCGTTAATCGGAGGAATCCTAAAAGATTCGGCGGGTCATCAGTGGTTGACCAGTCTCACGATATATCATAATGATCGGTTTTGGCTTTCTCTCTTGAGGTGCTCGCTTTGGCGAACCGGGACACTGTCGCGATAGTTCTCCACAGTGCCGCCTTAGCCCATAGGCGGGCGTAAGGCAGCAAAACACGAGGGCAGGAAAACCCAACATTTGACCAAAGACATGATTGGAGCTGATGCATATAAGGCCAAACTCGCGATGCCTAACACTCCCTAAGGTATTCGGTCTTTATGAAAGCGGGTTGAACAACGCCCTTAGTAATAAGCCACAGGTGTCAGTGCAGCTTGAGACTCTGGCGTGGCCACATGCCAAGGCGCCAGCCTCCACCTCGGTTATAGCAAGAAACCGGGGATGTGTATCAACAAGAGGCGATAAAAGCGGTTTCGCAGGGTCTTAATCTGAAAAGAATCCTTGGAGCGGGTCCCTCTTGCGTCTGCGCTGTGTCTCCGTTGTGCCGTATCACGGGCCGGGTGTAGTACGGTGTTCATCTATAAAAGAGGAACTTAGTTGAAAAGATCGATGCGAAAATGTCGTTATATTAAATAAACAAAGTACAATTCAAAAATGAATAAAATTGAGCTTTATTGTCTCTTGTTGTATATCTGCGGAGCCTTATGCGGCGGTATGCAGCTAGTAAGCCCTTGTATGTTTACACGGACTCGTCTAGCCATGTAAAGTGCGAGCGACCTGTTTAGGTGCTTTGATTAGTGAAGCCGGCTTAGTGTGTGGCTGTCAAGGCAGCCGCTGATCTTCAGCTCGAGGAACACTCGATATTTCCCTTTAATGAGATGATGCCTCGTGGACCGGGCATTTTAAGTATCTGAGATGCATAATGCGGTATTGCATTAAAGCGGTAGCTTGGCGTCGATGGTGCTTGATAGCTACTTATAAATGGGGCGATGTGGAAGGTTAGCTTTTCACGGCGGAAGTTGTCGGGTGAGCGAACATAACTTCTAGCGAGGAGAGAGCCCGTACAATGGGCATCGGCCTGGCGTTACCCCTTGAAAGGAAGTGTTGCTATGGCTAATTGTTGTTGGGTCTATCCCCATTTTGCGGATTGTGTCCTGATATAGCAGGTTTAGATCACTGCCGCCGTCCATTAGGACATGTGTGAAGTGGAGTCCGTCAATTATCGGATCTAATACCAAGGCAGTCCAGCCTGCGTTCGGATACTTCTAGAGTAATCCTGTTGGTGAAGGTGATTGGTTGTAACAACCGGTGGCGGGACTCCTCTAGGATAGGCCGTATGGGCGTATCTCTATAGGCGCCATTATGTTTTTCCTTTTGTCACGTGAAGTGAGTTTTTGTTTTGACTTCTTGTGGGAAATTCTTTTGTTTTCGATTGCTCTGCTTGTGGGCTTCGTTATCGTCCTCGCTTGGTGTGTCGAGCCCTTGTGTTGATGTTGAGTTTGCGGATTGCTTGAAGACCCAACAATCTCTGTGGGTATGGTTTGCGAGCTTCCGAATCTTGTGGATTTGACATATCTTGTCCAAGATGTTGTTTAGGTTAGATAGCTCATCCATGTTATCCTTGAGGGCAGCTTTTTCTGATTCTGTCGAGCTTTTGAATCCGGCATTGACTGCCGTGCTCTTGAGCTGTTTCCCTTGGTCCGTCCTTGGTCCTTGCTGCGTCGCGGTTTCCGTTTCCATCCCTAACCCGGATGTACTTGGGTCGCTGATGCTGCATCTTGCCAACCAGCTATCCTCTCCTGCACAAAAGCGGGTCATGAGGCTTGTTAATCGGCCATTGTTCTTGGCTTTTCTTGGCGAGGTGTCTGGCGAGCCATTAAGTCTCGGACATTGTGTTTGAAAGCTGCTAAGGCTTGGCGTCCGGACGATCGACTATTTGGTTCTTTTAGTAAGAATCTATTCAGAATTTCGGGCTGACTCTCCGGGTTGTTGAGTTATGTGACTTAAATCGTGCGCATCGGAGGTCGGACATAGGTCCCTTGAAAATTTGCGAAAAGTATCCTCGAGCTCTTCCCAACTTCAATGGTGTTTTGGGAAGGCTTTTAAGCCAATCTTGGGCTGGCCCTTTGAGCTTGAGGGTAAGTATTTTATGGCGTGGAGGTCATCTCCTCTAGCCATGTGTATGTGGAGGATGTAATCCTCAATCCAGACTCGAGTGCATTGTTTCGTCATATGCCTCTATGTTTACGGGCTTGAATCCGGCTGAAATTCATGATCCGGCACCTCATCGATGAAACATAGGGGTGTCGGCACCCTATATCTGGGTGTACCGTGATGTTGGATATTTGATGTGTTGCATTGCTTACTAGAGCTTGCTTTCTTGGCCCATAGATAGATCTGGCTGGGCCATCTTTTGATCAAATCCTTGTGCGGATCGCGTGCGGCTTGTGTGCGGCGTCCTTTGCCGCCTTTGTGTTGGCCATGGGGTCGTTTATCCGACCGGGTGGCTTCCTTGTTTTGATTGCGGAGGCTCTAAGGCCTCATCATCAAATTCCGGCAGTAATTTTTGCTTCGGATAGCTCTTTGTGTGGCGACTGTCGCCGTATTTGTCTACGGTGTTGAGTACTTTGCTCCATCTAATTCTGAGTGCATCTTCCGCTGTTTTGAGCTTTACTTACGCTTTTTCAGGCTACGTGCGATGGCGGCGAGCCTTTTGGAAGTTCTTCTGCTCCAGCAACTTGTCGGCGTGAGGTCGTCCGAACTGTTGTCTTATTTGAGGATGGGTTGTTTATCAAGTTGCCCTATTCGGACGGTTGCTTTCGATGGCATGTTAAATAAATCCGCCGGTTCGCCTGCTCTATGGCTGGATGCGTATGGCTACTTTCTCTATCGAGGTGGGGTTTGGGCGGCACTTACGCGCCCGCTTTGATTGCTTTTAGAGGCGATCCCTCGTTCGTCCCTTGTTCCTCGTCATTGTTTCCTTTAGGTGTATCCAGCATGTATACATCGTGAGATGGGGTGGTTGTCCGATGGCCTATAGGCGCTGGTTCTGTTAAATCTCCTACATCGTCGTCCATACCGTCGATGTCTTTGGAGTCAAGTCGAGCATGTCGGTTAAATCATCGGCAGTGGCTACAAAGTGGGTGGTGGGTGGGCTTTGAATTTCTTAGTCGTCCGCATCCCAACCTTGCGAACATAATCCGGTCAAGGCTCTTACGATAAAGAGAGACTTTAGTGAATTCAGGATGTCGCCCGAAGGCGAGTCTTTGAAAAGGTGTCGCAGCGGTGAACTCCATGATCGGCGCCCAATCGGATTCGATTGGCGAAGTGCGGAAGGTTGGTCCGGAGGAAAGTCCGGCACCTTGGAGTCCTGAGCTCCACAAAGGACAAGGCTGGTGTTGGCTCGATCGCCGTAGAGATTGCAGCCCCGGTGTCTAGCCACCCATCCTCGATTAGCGCGATCGGCTCCGAGCTAGAGGTTGGAGGCGGACACTGATGCGGCCTCGAGCCTTTGTTCGGCAGCGAGCTAGATCATTCCCATCGCGGCGGTCTGGCAGCGCTTGGCTGTAGCTCGAACCGTCGAAGATCAAGTCTCCGCGGACGTCGGTCGTGTAGTTCAAACTTCAAATCTGACGATGGCGGGGCCGTAGCTTCGATCTGCTCGGATGGCCGGCGAATTGGCCGCATGATGCAAAGCGCCGAATACAAAGATCTGTCGGGGAGAAAAGTCTCACCCTGGACCGCATCGTTGTTGATGATCGGAGAGCCATCGGGCCTAAAGATGGCGACGAGAGGAACTCACAATGAAAGCACCAATGTCGGTGTCAAAACGGCGGATCTCGGGTAGGGGTCCCGAGCTGTGCGTCTAGGCGGATGGTAACGAGGAGACAAGGGACACGATGTTTTACCCAGGTTCGGGCCCTCTCGATGGAGGTAAAACCCTACTCTGCTTGATTAATATTGATGATATGGGTAGTACAAAGTAGATCTACCACGAGATCGGAGAGGCTAAACCCTAGAAGCTAGCCTATGGTATGATTGTTGTTAGATCCTCGGACTAAAATCCTCCGGTTTATATAGACATCGAAGAGGGCTAGGGTTACCGAGTCGGTTACAATGGGAGGAGATCTACATATCCGTATCGCCAAGCTTGCCTTCCACGCCAAGGAAAGTCCCATCCGGACACGGGATGAAGTCTTCAATCTTGTATCTTCATAGTCCAGGAGTGCGGCCAAAGGTTATAGTCCGGCCATCCGGACACCCTCTAATCCAGGACTCCCTCAGCCATGCTGGAGTCCGGACCGCTTCCGGAGCCCGCTCTCACCGGCCTGGCCCCTCAAGATGCCAGCTGCCCGCTGCATGCATAGCAAGTAGTCCCGCTTATGTGGAGGAGAGAGGCATTGACAAAGTCAAGGAGTATGATGGAGACAATAGCTTTCATAAAAATAAACAATGAATACTCGTTGCTCGTCCTCTATATCGGAAAGAATCTTTCATTTGCCAACATGTGGGGCGTCGACCATCTGGTCCACTGCCATGCACAAAATTATCTGGTCTACCCGGTCGTATCGCAGGCCCAACCTTTCCACCGTAAGTTGTTCGATGAAGGAACCATCATGACTTCGTTGAATTCCGCTTCTTCAAGAAAACTTCTGTACCATAATCTGCTACCACCGCGAAGACTAGGCGGCCTTTGTACCACGTCATATCCTTTGAAACCCACTAGGCCAAACTAGCCGCCTAGGTCATCTATTTTGGACGGAGAATGCGTCTCTGCCTTTGCTATGATTTTGTGTTACGCGTTCTCTGTACTTTTGCTATGATTTTCCTACCCTATGAACCAAATGAGGCCTGAATGTATGCGACTATTATGCGATCGATCACTAAGCCTACAATTTTAGGAGCTAGGGCTATTAATTCGTCGACGAGGGATAAGTATAAGCGTACCACGAGCTCATCAGCCCCAACGTTTCTCTTGGTGAGTGTTACGCAAGTACTATAGTTACATACGATAGCTAGCCTACTAACACCAAGAATCATCAAACAAGCCCTGCTGATATGATAAACAGTTCAAACTTACATCTAAGCATGCCATATATTACATCAAAAGCTGGTGAGGATACATCATTTCCATAACTCGGAGAGGTTCGCATGATTCATCGCATGATTCACTATCAAACAAAAGTAGCAAGATCCGTCCACACAAGGCGGTGCACTAGCCCTAAGTTGGTTTGATAACACGCATCGTTACGGTAATTAAACACGAGGGCAATGCAAACTACCACGAAGGATTAAGCGCAACCAACTATTTCTTGTCATCAATCTCTCGGGCAATGACTACAGCCGCGGACAGCGGCATGGGAATCGATTTACAGGCGATGTCCACAGGACTGACGCGACATCGGAATCGATCTGGGGCGATGTCCACAGGATGGACAATGATATCGGAATCGATCTCGAGGCGATGCCAGCAGGGCCAGACCACGACACGCCGGAATCATCTAGGACAACCACGGCACCTGCACAACACTAACATATTAGCAAGCACATTGCAAATAATCAAAAAGCAAGCACATTGCAAATAATCAAAAACCACAACTATGGTAATAAGCCATTATTTTTTACCTTGTGCAGCTCACGGGGATCTCATCCCTCAGGGGCCATCTCCTCGTCCTCGATGGGGCCATCACCTTGCTAGGGAATATTGCTTCTCAGCGGCGACTATCTCCTCAAACTCGGTCTTGAGCCTCACATATGTGGCAATCAGGCTCTGAGGTAGGCACGGTGGGGCCCTTGATGTTCTTCAACTTTCTTTGAGGAGTTAGTCATAGCGTCCTCAACTCTTTGGCCGTGCTTGTTTCTTGGGTTCTTCGTCTCCATGGGTTGGCCCGCCAACATAGTCAACTCGTTGGTCGGTGCTCGCTTCACGGGCTCGCTGTCTCCAGTGGGTTGTCCGCGGCAACTCTTTGCCTAGTGCTCGAGGATCCATCAATGAGCCGACAAACAAAAAGCAATCAAAGCGAAACCACAATCGCAATGAAAGCGGGAAAAGAATAGGATGTGAGAATCGATTGATTGCCCATAAAAGAAGATTATTGGAATGAAAATATAGCAGCATAACTGATTAGCCCACCTTTCCTTCATCGGTAGAGAAGAAAAATTGCAGAAGTGAGTAGCACAGGTGAGGTTTTCTTCAAGAAAGGGAAGAAAGGGCTTGAGCGAGCATTCAATGAAATGATGGTTGCTTTGTCGAGTCCAACTTGAGCCACCTTACCACTTCTTTGGTAAAGGTGTCGGTTTTGTGATATAATGGTCGGGCGGCCACACCGGGGTGGCAATTGAGTCTCATTGTAGCACCTCGCTGTGATTTGGTGGATGTACAGCGGGCCGGATGCTTTGAAATGTCATTAACTTGATTTTAGTCTCTTTAGTATTTGGATCCAATCATGGATGAGGCTAACAAGTTTTAGTCCCACTACTTTTAGTCATGAGACTAAAAGCGTATCAAAGCACTCTCTCGGGCTGGTCATAGTGGGGAGTAACTTAGACTAGTGTCATGCATATGACACTAGTGTAAGATTACTAAATACCTCCATAGTGCAAAGTAACATAGTAGTAGTATCATAGATTGCTTCATTTATTATCTCATAGACTCATTTTGCCTCGGAAGCGCTATGTTACGATAACATATTATGTTACCACAAGCACCTCTTTCCTCATTAAATACTTGCCACATAAGCAAAATTGTCTTGGGATGTGTTAAGTTACTACCTAAGTTACTCCCACTATGGCTAGCTTCAATATTGTGCACGCGACCAAAGGCGGAGAGGAAAGCAGAGAGAACTACATAATTAATGCATGAGTTTAATTAGGGTAGTTTTGTAAAATCTGAGATACATTCCTCAATGCATAAAATGCCTTGGTTCATGACATTTGAGATTTGAGCCCTATAAACCGGAGGAGAGGGTACTCCACACGGTGTAGTCTAGTCACTTGTTTTTTAGCGAAGTCTAGTCACTTGTTGAAATCTCTAGAAAGGCAAATACTCCTTTCGGTTTTGAGGTCTATACTACTCCTCCGTCTATGTGTGTAAGTCATCTTAAGAAAACCAAATAGTCCCAAAACACTTAGTAGCGGTGCATTAACTTCTACCTTGTTTCTTGTTTCTTGACATACATATCAACCAATAAGAGATGAGAGGTGTGCATGCTTTTAATGACTTGCAATGGCTAGTTCATTGCATGGAATGCTATTAATTAGCAAATAAACATTGGTGACTCCGGGAGGAAGCGGTGCTAAGCGTGGACCTATCGAGAATGAGTATCAACCAATGGATAATGGAGTTTAATTGTTAAACAATAGCAATTTTTCTCATGCAGAGCTGGCTAGTACTCCAAGGAACCGCACCATGCGGCGTTACATAGCTGCCACGTTCGGTTTGCACTTGGCTCTTCGCCTCTTTGAGAAGATGAACAATGATGTTACCCCTACTTCTAAAGTATCGAATCCACTGCTGCATGTCCGTCCACCTCGTGCGGGAGGGATAGCGCATAGAGAAAGCTTCTACTTACTGCTCCTTCCTTTGCGTCCATGACAGGTGGGCCCAATAGGTGGTTGGCCCACTGTCATGCAACAAAAGAGTGCGATTAAAACAAGAGCTCGATCCATGAGAGAGGCATCATAGTAATCAAATTTCTCGGGCTTATGCGAGTTGGCGTGACACATCAAAGCCTTGCATTCGATAAAACTCTTTTACACATTTCAAATGGGCTACTTCGTATGTAGGAGTAGACATATTCGCCATATGTACTCCTCCGTTCCAAAATATAAGTCTTTTAGAGATTTCACTATGAGCTGGAGTACATCGAAACAAAATGAGTGAATCTACACTCTAAAATATGTCTATATACATCCGTCATGTAGTTTGTAGTGGAATCCTAAAAGACTTACATTTAGGAGCGGAGGAGTAGTCACTTGTTGCAATCTCTAAAAGACTTATATTTGGAAGCGGAGGAGTACAACGCATGCATGCATCTGTGACTTTCCTTTTGATACTTGCATGTGTTGATTTGATGCACCTTGCCAAATTTTGACTATAAATTTAACTAACCAAATTTTCATGCATGTCACAAAAATCACGGGGCTGTTTGGATTGTGACTATGTTTGTCTTATGTTGCCACATTATTTTTCCCACACTTGCCACACTTGCCTAACCTGAGTTGCTCAAATTGTTAGACACACTTTGGCTTGCCTAAGGAATCTTGCCACAATTTTTGTGTCTATGACATGTGGGGTTCACTTGCTAATAAAAAATTCTTGTCTTAGGTGTGGCTAATAAAAAGACTTATATTTAGGAATGGAGGAGTAGAAAATATAAATAATAATGCATGTTGGGGCAACCCACGTTTCCGCTAATTTTAGTCGTGGGCTTGTTCACAATTTTATGAGGGGTGGTTGTTCATTTAATGGAGGGACTTGTAGTACTACGGACTTGAGCGATACAAAGTGCGACACTGGCACACCGTAACACCACTTGGAACAAGCGGGTAGCTATCTCAAAAACAATCAACAACTAAAAAACGCGACACGGCATGTAAGTATAGTACACAATTTTAAGCGATTGTTTTGATGGAGTGAAAAGGAAAACTACCCCACTACTTATATATAGGTCGGACCCTCGCGCTTGCTTTCTAGGGATGCTCTATTCACACACTATCATCCTCTCGAGATCTAAACAAGATAGAGGTAGTAACCTGTCTTTCTCCTTCAAAAACACTGGTTTCTATCCTCACGCTGGATCTGATCGGACGTATCCCCTCTGCGGTGAAGGGAGGAGGGCAGCGTTTGGGCCGTCGTCGACAGCGAGGAGAGACCCTTGCCGGCCGCACCGTTATCTCGGCGGCGGCGGCGGGAGGTCCTCCGATCCTTCGTGCGTTGCTGTGGGCGGATCCGGCCTCCGCCGCCCACCTATCCACATCCGGCGACCTTCAGGTATATCTTCGTTCAAAACCGCCTTAGCTCTACTTCCCAGCTCGCTACGTTGCTGCAAGTGCATCATTTTCTACCTCTCAGCCCCTCTTGATCGGATGGTCCAACGTCACCTATTTTTTTCTTCTATTGTTAGAGGTAAAGCTACTTCATGGAGTCGAATCTTGTACTCCTTAGTCAAGAAAATACTTGTCATTGAAATAAAGTGGGGGTGGGGAATTTAGTATGTACATCGGACTTGGTACAAACAGGAAGGAAGGGGATGAAAGTAGTCAGTTGGTCATCAACGGTCTCTTGGTGAAAAAGGAAATATAGGGGTAACACTTGTACGAGTGGTATGACCAGGACTAGATTTGCTATCCACACATAGGAGTAGGTGGCTAGAGTGAACAAAAATGGGACCAACGGATATGTTTCTTGGATGTTTATTTCTCGGGGCAACAAACTATGAATCACCACTTTATGCCCCTGTTTACGTACATGGTGTTGTCTTCTTTGGTGCACCTTGTCCCATGCCCTTATACCAAATATTTAGGCTCGGTCGGAATAAAGGGGCAGAAAACATAGGTCTTGATGAAAATAGAGGAATAGGAAAGGAATGTAGGTATAAAACTATGGAACAGCGAACGGAGGAAACTCTCAAGAGAATGTGTTGGATGGACTCTGAAATGTACAGATTTGTTTTTAGAGTAGCATGCTTGGCAATATGAGATGCTATTTGTTTATTCAGCTGCAGTGACTACTCTTGTCCTCACCTCACATACCACACATAGGTTGATTTTTTATTCCGGCAAACACAGCCACACAACCTTTGTCTAACGCATGGCGTGGCGCATGCCTCGGGCTTCCGCCAAAAAATGAGCAGCGGCGTGGATGTTTCTAATCCAATGGAATCAATACTACGGACCAGCTTTCCTATGGAACACTATTCACCTTTCCCATATTCGAGCGGTTGGAAGGAAAGAATACGGTAGGAATTGTGTTCCTACAAAATCCTGCACCAAACACGTGAACGAGCGCAGCCTTAGCTGTTCTTAATATAATGTCCTGGTAAAAATGAAGCCATGCCACTGTTTTTACTGTAATTGTTTGAGAATCGACAAGTTTAGCCAAATGTTTTTGCCTGTAATTGTTTGAGACTCATTTGTTTCCTCTGTGCCTTTTGTGCAAGCAGGGATATCAATTCACACAGTTCTTTGTTGTGACCTTTTGGTGCCTTGCACAAAACTCTTCTTAAAGAAGTGACTTTTGTGTTGTTTAAGCTGGAATGTCGGATGGAGCAGTTGGTTCATTTGGTGGAACTGCACAAAGGGAGATCTGTGTTCCAATCCTCATCATCCATATTAGGCAATAACCTTCCTTTAGGTAAGAATGATATTTAATGCATGTGTTCATCTCTATTTTCCACTGCCATGAGAAGATAATGTTGTTTTTACTAGTACACTTGTACTCCCTCACGACAAAACCAATTCTGAATTAGAAGGCCAATCATGTACTTGGTTTCACCAAGCTGGTGAGGAGAAAGAAACATAGCATGAAGAGAAGAAGAAGAAGAAGAATAAACATTGCCAAGGCGATCTTCTTTGAAGCCGGAGGCCTCGATCGAGGCTATTCAAGGGCTCGGCAGCGACTACCTTACATGTGAGGCGATCCTCGAGGCCCTTCCACTTCTTTGTCTCACTTAATTAATTAGGAGCACTTAAGTACCACTAATTTATTCTGCCTAATTTTCTGTTGGAGTTAAACAAATCTTTAGTAGGACCCTATGCTGAATCATGTACATGTGAATGTTTGTCTATGGAGGTGAATCATGTGGTGGAGCAGGGAGGGAATATTATTAGTGTCATGACATAATAGTGCTATTGTTTTGCATGTCAATTTATTGCCATTGGTTCAATGAGGCAATGTTTTGCGTATTGTCCATCATGAATTTGATGCTCTTGTTTGAGTAATATGCTAATGTCTTCCTATCCTTTCTCACTAAGCTAATGAAGGTTTCACCTTGTTCCTACTTGTGCAAACAGGGATCATGTTGTGCAAATCATACATTTTAGTGGAACTACACAAGACAATACAATGAAGCTGTATCCCCCCGTGCTTTAACTCTGCTGGAAGTTCTTGATAATCTTCGATATAATCTCAGCCACGGGTAAACAAGAGTGATTTCAACCATACATTTGAAGTGCACAAAAATATATACTATTGTGTGATTCGGTGAGTGCTTTATCATCTCTTATGGGACTACATGAATAAGCTTTTTCTCGAGGTTAGTGCAGACCTAAGGCCTTCATCCATATTAGTTCTTTGTCATCTCTATTTGTATCGTACTCTTGTCATGAAACTCCTTTATCTTTGCACTTTTAAGTTTTGCAACCTATGATAAATGGCAATGCTTTGAGTGTTGAGTTGAGCTAATTGGCGATTAAATAAACTAATACCTCTCTTTAAGCAAGACTACTATGTTGTTAACTTTACCCATTAAGATAATGAGGTGCTTCTATTTGTTAGTGTATGTTTCATCAACTAGTCCCACTATTACAGTAATCTCACTCTCTCAATATATGTGCCGCGAGGATGCTCGATTTTGGTGGGGCGCACAAAAACTTTGGGTGCTTCATTGCCTCGACAACTTCCGTCCTTTCTGTCGATCGCTAATATCCGCTTGCTTTCTTCCTTTCTTTGTCGATCGCTTGGCTTATCTCGGCTTCGGTCAAATAAATAGTAATTGATATGCTACCTCACATAGGTTGGTCTGGTCTTTATCCTGATTATTGTGCTGTCATATGTATTGGTAATTTGGTATTGTGCTCTTGTTTGCTGATTTCATAAAGGAGTAATTTGGAGCTGAACTTCGCGAGCAAATCATTACATCGGGTGATTTGGTAGAACTGCACAAAATGATCCGATGGACAGGTACTTATGCTGCTGCTATGTACTCCAAAGTTCACTCGGACAAGCATCGATGTTGACAAGAAGTGCCTATATTCATTCAGTATCAACGGCGTCAACCAATTGTCAAACTCAAGTATTAGGAAGTGAATGCCAAAAATATTGCTTGGTGCATAGCCCGAAAAAGCATGATCCGTCTTTGGTCCCAACTTGTGACTTTTGGTTATCGGCACATATGGTAGCGAACTATATGGCATGGAGTCTAAAGATTCCAGACAAGTTGGTTGTGCGTATATTCATCGGGACTTAATCGATGCACGCCAAGGATGCTCCATTTGGTTGAACTGCACAAAAATTTGGGTGGTTCATTTTCTCAACCGCCTCCTTTCTTATGCGCAATGTAGAATTTTGGCGAGATACAAGACCAAGATGAGCGATAAACTAGTTGGATGAAAGTAGTGGCCAAGTTGCTCAAACCTCCGTCGACGCGAGGCCACTATTTGAGGATAAACCTACAAGCAAAGTTCAGATTATGCATGCTGCCTCTTATGTACTCGAAGTTTACTTGTACAAGAACTAATTTTAGCAAGAAGTACCTCGATTGAACACCATTTACCGATATGTACCCTAGGTAATTAAAGTTAGTCCATGGATCATATTGGCTGTGATCTCAATCATTTGGATGCTTCTTGAACATGTGTATATCTGAATCTTTTGTGAATTATGTATGAATATTGTCGTGTGATCTATCAATCATTTGGATGCATAGATATGCTGAGCTTGTGTATATATGAATCTTTTGAGTTGTTGATAGTGAATGTTGGCTATGAATATGAGCGTGTCCTGTGAACCTGAGTTTGATATGAATTACCATGAGAACCAGTTATAACCCTTCTCCTCCTCTCAATCGAGACTCCCTTGCGCGTTTTCCCATCTCCGAGTTGTTCCGTCAGGGGCCTCGCCGTCGTCCACCGCCTCGCTGTGTTCGGTGCGGCGTGGTCAACAAACAAGTCATCGGAAGAGGACTATCGTGGAGAAACTGTGGCTGGGACCCACGAGGTCCATGGTACGCCGCAAGAAAGTTCCTCCTTATTAAGCTAAAAAATGTTTCCTCCACGACAGCTGGGACCCACCGGCTGTATCTTATGCGGAAGGAAGTGCCTCCTTGTTTTGCAAAAAAATTATTCATCCGTTGACAGGTGGGACCCGTCAGTTGGTGGTGACTTGTGGGCTGCTAAGCGGGCGATGTCGCACGGCTTTCTCAACAATCAACAAATGATTCTAGCAGCTGGACTGTTGGATGTTAATCCAACGGCCGTGCTCCTTCTTTCAACCTCTGTTCTTGCTCTGTCTCCCGTGGGTGGCACAGCGGCTGTCTGTGCTGCCGCTTTTAAACCAGTGAAGTTTCCCTCCTCTCCATCTGCGACTCCTTTGCCCGTCTTCCCCATCTCCGGGTCGTTCGATGCAGGTGCGCTCGACGCGATGTGGTCGCGTGGTCAACAACGAAGTCATCGGAAGATATTTATGCGTGAAGGCTGGCGGTGGGGATGCCTGCGCCCATGGGCGCATGCATGCAGCGGCAGCGGCGAGGTCAGCGTGGTCGAGCGACTTCCATCGGAGTATCTTTATGCGTGTAGAGTCACGGCTGGGTCCTGGCGGCAGCAAGTAAGTGCCTCCTTATTCTGCGGAAAATAATGATTCCTCAAGCGGCAGCGAGGGACCCTTTGGAATGGCGCCATCGTATTTTGCAAAAAAAAGCGTTTGCCCACATTGCTGGGACCCACTGACGAACCACCGTATTGTGAACCCCCATTGTCGGCTTGGACCCACGGAAGTGCCTCCTTATTACGCACAAAAAATGAATACTCCCTTGCTAGCTGGGACCCACCTTGGTGGGAGGCTGACTTGTGAGCCTACTAAGTTGACGGGGACGAAGGGCTTTGTCAACTTAGTCAATATGAACGATTCTAGCTCCAGTGATCGTACGATGTCCATCCAACGGCCGTAGTGCTTCTTCAACCTCTGGTCTTCTTGCTCCAGCCGCCCAAACCAGCGTCGGTCGTGCCTCATGCTCCTGCCTCCCGTGGCGGCTGTCTTGCCGCGGAGGACTCACCGCCCCTACTATTCCCACCGCTGGCGGGCCCTGCGGCGCAGCAGCAGCCTCACCGCGGCGAACGGTGAACCCTCGTACTCCTCTCGCGCGGGCTTCCTTGTCGCGTCTTTCCCGGCTCGCGTTGTCCCTTCCTAGGCCTCGCCGTCATCCACCGCCGTGGTGCTCTCAGCATGGCGTGGTCAGCGTGGTCGAGGCGACTTCCATCGGAAGAAGTCTTGTCGTGGAGAGGTGACAGTGGGTCCACGGCCACATCGAGTTTTTGTGATTTGCCAAGTAAGTCGCTTTGTCAGGCCTGTTGGGCTGCAAATCTTTCAAGACGAGGAGAGCTTTCATTCGACTGGCCGAGAAAATGGCATATACATTTAGTTTTAAAATCAGTCTGAATGTGAGTCAAAATTTCGGCATTAAAAACAGTTCGGACCGCACCAAAATATGCAAAATTTCGTATAATTTTTTAACCGTGGCCACAATATGGGCTGTAATGCTAACAAAAAGAATATGGGCTCCAAAAAAAAACCTTAAGAATTAGCAAATGGGCTGTAAATTATTAGAAATAATGGCAAATGGGTTGTATGCTGTTTTCCACAGATTTGAGGCTTTCCTAAAAAAGGTTGACGCGCAAGCAGTGATTGTTGGATGGCCATCCAACGACCGTCGTGCTTCTTCAATCTCTGCTCTTCCTACTCCAGCCGCTCAAACAAGCACCGGCGGGACTGCCTGCTCCCTCCTCCCGTGGCGGTGTGTCTTGCCTTGTGAGCCTCCTTGCCCCACCGTACTCCCATCGCTGGCCTAGCCACCCTCTACTCACCCACACTGTTGTTATTCTTGGCTGACGGCGAGGCAGACGATAAACCCTCGTTCGGTCGTACTCCCCTCCGCGTGGAAACAAGCTGCTGAGTCTTCCCTGCCTCCGTGTCGTTCCTTCCTAGGCCTCGCCGTCGTCCACCGCCCTAGTGCTCTCGGCGGCGGCCTGGTCAGCGTGGTCAGCGACCGACATGCATCTGAAGTGGGTATGTCGTGGAGAGGCCGACAGCTGGGTCCACGACGCCGCAAGAAATGCCTCCTTATTACAGCGCAAAATAATGATTCGTCCACCTAACATCGAGGACCCACGAAAGGGCCTCGATATTTAAGTGAAAAAAGCGTTACCGCCGCTAATAGCTCGGACCCACCGGCTATATCTTCGCGCGAGAAGTGCCTCCTTATTACGCACAAAAAAATGAATACTCCCCCATTAGCTGGGATCGGTATAGTGGCAGGCTCACTTGTGGGCCTACTAAGTTGCGAGGGGCGGAGGGCTTTGTCAACTTAGTCAATATGCGATTCTAGCTCCGGTGACCGTCGATGTCGATCAACGGCGAAGTGCTTCTTCAACCTCTGGTCTTCTTGCTCCGGCCGCCCAAACCAGCGCCCGGTCGTGCCTCGTGCTCCTGCCTCCCGTGGCGGCTGCGATCGGCGGAGGCCTCACCGCCCCTACTACTCCCACCGTTGGCGGGCCATCCCTCTACTCACCCACACCCCTATTATTCTCTGGCGGCGGCAGCCTCACACCGCGGCGAACGGTGAACCCTCGTACTCCTCTGGCGTGGGCATCCTTGCGCGTCTTCCCGGCTCGCGTCGTCCCCTTCACGGGACTCGCCGTCGTCCATCGCCACTGGTGCTCTCGGCGGCGTGGTCAGCGTGGTCAAGAATGGCTTCCATTGGACATGGGTATGCGTGGAGAGGCGACATTGGGTCCACGGCGCGACAAGGAAGTGCCTCCTTATTATCATAAAATAATTATTCCTCCACGACGGCGGGGACCCATCGGACAGGCCACGTATTCGCGAAAAAATGTTTCCCCCATTGCTGGGACCCACCAGCTACACCTTTACGCAAGGAAGTGCGTCCGGGCAAAAAAGCGATTCGCCCACAGCTGCTGGGACCCACCAGCTACATCTTCGCCGCAAGAAGTGCACGGCGGTCGGGACCCACCTGGTGAGCGTGCGTGGCGTTGTCATTCGGTCATGACGATATGCGTACATATATCTTGGTGGATTTAGAAGCGCGCCGTGTGTCGTAGTAGTGAAGCGCACATAGCATGTACTGCGTCGTATGGCGGCGGTGCAAGAAAGAAAATCGACCATGTACATACATACGGACGGGGTCTCGAGCGCCCTTTCGCGCATCACGTACATGGCTGGGTCGAAGCGGAGCTTGATGTCGTAAATCGTGTTCATGAGGAGCCAACGGTTGGGTCGGAGCGAGAATGTGTGGTCGTGTTCGCCGGGATGGCTTGGATGGAGCGGCGATGGAAGCGAGGCTGGCGTACCACACAGCGGAGAAAGCGGCCTTGTGTTCGACCGACCACGTTTGAAGCAGGGTCTGTTGATCGGGAGGGGCTGGCGTGCCGCAAAATGGAGAAGCAGACCTCCCTACGGTCGAAGCAGGGATCTGTTGATCGGGAGGGTTTGGTGTAGCATAAAGCGGAGAGCGGACCTCCTACGGTCGAAGCAAGTCTGTTGATCGGGAGGGTGTGGCGTGCCGCCAAAAGCAGGCCAAGCGGACTTGTGTTGGGCGCTTCTGGTGAAAGCAGGGGGAGGGTGTGGCGTGCATAAGCAGGACTCCACGGGATCTGTTCATCTCCACCGTCGACCTCCTCCGGCCTCCACGGGCTACCGTCGACCTCCTCCAGCCTCCACGGGCTCCTGTTCATCCAGCCTCCACATGCGCTTCTCCACGGCTCTTGTTCAACCACCCCTCCACGGGCATCCCTCCATCGTCTCTGTTCATCCAGCCCTCCACACCACGGGGTCTGTTCAACCACCCTTCCCGGCCACCCCTCCACCGTCTCTGTTCATCCAGCCCTCCACACCACGGGTTCCTATTCATCCGAAACGCGCCACCGCTCCTTGTTCATCAAACCCCCCCCCCCGCATAGCGCTCCTGTTCATCGAGGCAGCATCGATCGGCTTGATTAGCAGCGATAGCGAAGAATCGCTCCATCGGGTTCGATTAACAGCCATCGATCGATCGCTCGGGTTCGATGTAGCGTAACTGCGGTCTGTCGCTTCGGGTTGATTAGAGCCCAACACCTCGCTTCGGCTTGATTAGAATAGCGCTTCACACAGCAGCGTGCGTACAAGAAAGCAGCGCATCGCTCCGCCCGACCTCTCACCGTAACGGCAACTCCATAAATTTTCCTCCCCTCGCTTCTACCACGGTTTTTCCGTCATGGGCGGCCCAAAGAATGTCATGCAGCTGCGTCTCCGGCCCGCCGGGGCGAAAAGCCCATTTTACATCATGATTTTTTGTCATAAGTAGGCCCACCACATCTATGATGATACGGGTTTTGTCACAATTATCGTCATAGAAGTGTCATATGTATATGAGAAAAAAAATTAGTTCGACCCAAAATGTCACGGATGTGTCTTTTTTGTAGTGTTAGTCCATAGGACAACAACAATCATACCATAGGCTAGCTTCTAGGGTTTAGCCTCTACGATCTCGTGGTAGATCAACTCTTGTAATACTCATATTCATCAAGATCAATCAAGCGAGGAAGTAGGGTATTACCTCCATAGAGGGCCGGACACAGGTAAACATCGTGTCCCTTGCCTCCTGTTACCATCAGCCTTAGAGCGCCTTGATTTGGGACCCCCTACCGAGATCCGCGGTTTTGACACCGACATTGGTGCTTTCATTGAGAGTCCCACTGCGTCTTATTTGCAAGGTTCGATGGCCCTTCGATCGCCGACAATGATCACGGTCGAGGGTGAGTTTTCCTCCCGGACAGATCTTCGTGTTCGGCCGCCTTTGCTGCGAACCTTTCGTTTAGCCATCTGGAGCGAATCGAGCTCGCCCCAGCCATCGAGTCAGGTTTGGAAACAATTACTGCGATATCCGCGGAGAGTTGATCTTGACGGAATCGGGCCATTGCAGTGTGCGCCACGATCACGGCGAGCACGATATAGCTCTGCCGTCGGACGGTGTTTGGGAGATCACGCCAGCAACTACTCCGGCCTTTAGTTCGGAGCAGATCACGCCAGCAACTACTCCGACGAGCACGATATAGACTCCGCCACGGAGACCGCACCCTCAGTGGCGATAGAGCTGAATATTGACCTTACCCCTCACGAGAGCCGTGTCGCCGAACTGCTGGACTCGTCCCCGACCACAGACTTCGAACCACCAACGCCCATACCTATTGAATCCGATTGGGCGCCGATCATGGAGTTCACCTCCACAGATATCTTCAGCACTCGCCCATCGGCGACATACTAAACTCATTAAAATCTCTCTCCATGCGGAGAACCTTGGCGAACTATGTTCGGCTAGAGTGAGATCGGATGCGAAGAAATTCCTCCCCACCACCCACTTAGTAGCCTTGTCGACGACTTAACCGACATGCTCGACTTTGACTCACGAAGACAGCGATGGAATGAACAACGATGCGAGAGCGAGCAGGAACCATCGCCAATAGGGCCTTTGGACTACCACTTCATCACCACGATGTATACATGGTGGATACACCCAAAGAAAATAATACGCGAGGATGCGTGAAAGGTAGCTCCCACGAGAAGCAATCAAAGCGGTATTTGTAGGCACCACTCTAAATTGTGGGGACCCGACTCATAAGTCGAGATCACGAATGCTGCGTGTCACAGTGATCCTAGAGATCGGTGCTCATTGAACACACGAAGCTGAATAACAAAGTCTTACATCCATACATACCATTTTACACAAGTTGGACCATTATGGTCAAGTCTTGAGTGTATCATCGCAGCACAAATCTTCAATAACAACTTGGACCCATGCCATCGCCTTAACCCTATAGGCATTACGGTAGGGAGGCGTCCTAGCTTCGCATGTTCATCTCAAGGTACTCTTCATTATATCCTGTTCTTTCATGCACGGCCAATAAAATAACAGTGGCAAGCCAATGAGTACTTTGAATGTACTACTTAAGCAACCCATGTTTTGGTTCAAGATACAACAATGCATGATATAGGTAAATTTTTGCGAGAAAGCTAGTTTTGAGTGCAATGACATGTTCAACAACTTGTAAGACATGCATCGGGAGAATTCAAGTAACCATGAGGACAGAGTTCACGATATCAACATAAATAGAGTGGGCATCAACCCAACTCAAAGTCCTTTGACTTGACCCAAGTAGATCTTCCCTTATCCAAACACACACCTTTGGTTTGTAAACATGTGGCCATAGCCCAAGCGGTTACCAATGTCCTTAACGTGGACACGGCTATTGAATAGTTTACACTCTGCGGAGGTTGCACACTATACCCACAAGATCGGGAATTTCCGTGTCATCCACGACCGCGATACCTCAAGTACCGAGGTAAGCACCGATCACTATCTTTCCCTAGATGACACTAACAAGGAGTCCACTTGTTGTTCCGTATCCTCACGATGTACATCATCTGAGACTCACTCGAGATCGTAACATCAGAGAGGGACACAGCAGTTTATCCGGTGCCACTGTGAAAACAGTCATGGCCGCCCTACAGCACGACCCGTCCCTAGAGAGCACCAACTCTCCCCCGTCACTAGTAATGCGGGCTCCAAGCTAGTATCGGCCTAGGTAATCAATTTATAAGGGTAGAGTGGTTGCGCATGTAAGGTTGGAATAACGGTCGCAACTTAAACAATTCCGTTTTGAAAACAACACACACTTGCCTCGGTACACCACTTTGTCATCAAGTGGCTACCCAACTCATCATCTCCCCCGGGCATAAGTGGCACCCGATGGGGTTTTCGAAAAGTCTTTTGAAAATACTTTGTCTCCATCACCATGCATATTCCCGTCCCTTCTTGCGTAGCACTACGTAGCATCCTATCTACCCCCACCGGCATAACCCTCATAATAAGGTAGGGTCATGCACAATGCAAGTATCAACAAGGAAGTACGGTGGCAAACCATCAAGGTGGTTACCACCTCATCATGCATAATTCCGTTGCAACAACAATATGGTGCTATATGACATGCATAAAAAGGGTTTCATAGACATGGTCAAAGGGTTGCTTGCCTGGCTCAACAAAGTCTTCTGGGTCTTCAAAGTCTTCTGGTCCAACTCCTTAAATCGACAGCATAATCTATCATCGCAAAATAATAACGAGAAAAAAAATTAAGGCAATAATAAAACAGAAAAACCAAAGTTCTCAGAAAAATGTCAACTCATTTTTGTTAAATACTAGGGTGAAAACTAAGAAGGGAAAATTCCTAGTTTTGGATTTGGAGTCATGGAAACAGTGCTAGGAATTTTAAATGACAGGCATAAATGCTCAAATTCAAATTTAAATTTGAACAGTACAGAAAAGTGTGATGGATGTGTATGAAGGTTACATCAATAAATAGGTGGAATTATTCTAAGATTTTAGGAGTTGGAATTATTCCATTTGGATAAATATTTTATCCTGTGGAATTTTTATAAAACAGACGGAAAAAGAAAAAGGAAAGTGGCACTATGCCCTTTGGGCAAAACCCACAGTGTAGCAGCCCGGAGGAAAAAGAGGCCAGGCGAGCCAGCCGCGTCGCCAGGTTTTAAACACTGTGGACGGGACAAGCTGCCGATGGGAGAGAGGCGAGAGAGGTGAGGATGACGGCGGGGCCGCTTTGTCATCTCTGACTACAACGGAGGTCGGCATGCTCACCGGCAGCGAAGCGAGGCCGGTGGTCGGTGGCAACGCGCAGTTGGACTTGGCATGGAGTCGCTGTTCGGGTGGTGGTGGTGGGCGTCACGGAGTTGCTTAGTTACGCGGCGGCGAGAGCGCAGCGGAGGCGTCGGTGTCGTGGTTCTAAGTCCGGCGATAGAATGGGGGTAGGAATGGAAGGCAAGATCCTAGCTATGGAGTAGTTGTATCATAAAGATTCTGAGTTCAGGCCCTTCTCGGAGAGTAACAGCCCTCGTCTCGGAGCCGGAGGCGGTCATTGGATTATATCGTATGTGTTCTGAAGTGCGAACCCTTCTACTTGTGGAGGGTGGCTTATATAAGTCGCCGGGACCCCAGCCCATTGCGGAGGTTTAAGGTACATTAAGGCTAGGCGTTCTTGGTAGCCTTACATAATCATCATGACCATAAAGACTATTTAACTCTGAGACCGTTTGGACACGAGTGGCTCTTGGACTCTGGTGGTCGAGTGGGTCTTCATGGTCAAGTGTCTTTGAATCTGTCAGTGGAAACCTACGGTCGTTGGTAGGCAGCTTCTTTCAGCGAGTGTCCTTGGGAAGGTACTTTTGGGCAGGTCTATGACCCTACCCTAGGTACATGACTTCATCATTAGCCCCCGAATGGATCGAGGTTTGAGTGAGGAAGGAGTTGATAATCTTTCCGACCTGTTCTTCGTGTTGCGAGTGTGCCTTACTGGATCAATGACCTTTTAGTGATGGCGTCAACTTCTCTTTCGATCGCCTTGATCCATTCTTCACATTTCTTTGGTGAACTTTTGTGAACTTGAGGATTTCGATCGGCGGATCGGAGAAATCTCTTGTCTGACGAGTTGCTCAGCGGTTAGCGGTTGCGAATCTGAATATTGGGAAGCCTTGAAGCGAAGAAAACTGCGACACTCGGATAGGATAAAGCGATGGCGCCTCGATCTTAGCGCCGCCTTTTTCGCGTACGTGTCGCGCCCGCTTTATTGCGAGATTTGGTGGGATTACACAGGCCTACGATCGGCCACTCGGAAGCAGCCTCATATAAGGCATCGGGCGGGGTATTTTGAGCAGTGTGACCCCAATCTTACCCTCCTTCCGCCTCCAAATCTTTACGCTGCGCTCTTAGCCTGCTCGGCGCGCAACTCGATACTTCCTTTGGCGACCATGGTGAAGGAAGACCGCAACCTTGGAGGCGGGTGAAGAAAGCAGCGAAGCGAAGGGAAGCGCCCGGTCAGGCGGATCTTCTTCAGCGGTCAAACTGCCGCAGGTTGGGTCAAGGAGATTGAATCCGCTCGACCATCACCGAGAAGGACCTCAACGATCGGCCAGCGAGGGTGATCCTCCATGGGTCGTGAGGCTTCGGGAGCGGAGTGGCAGCCGACTTTGAAGAGGGTGAGTGCGTTCTCCTAGCTACTCCGTGGATCGGGGATTTTCTCTGCCGCCGAATCCTTTCTTAGGGGTTTTGAACTTTTTGGGCGCAACTCCATCATTTCCTCCCAACTCCATTGTCTATCTTGCTTTGCTTTCGTGTCGTTATGCAAAAACTTCTTGGGCTGTCGGCGCCTTGGGGCCTCTTCAAGCATATATTCACTTGTCGCTCTCGAACGGTGAAGAAAGCGAACCGAATGGCGAGAGAACCCAAGTAATCCAGATGTGTGGGGACTCGGGGTCGGATGAGGGGAAGCGCCTTTCGGCTATGACTCTCCCGACTCGGTTAGAGGTGGCGATCGACCTGGTTCTTGCTGCCAAGACCGGCCGGCCTTGAGGCGGTCATTGGACTCCTCCTTTCTCCATGAGTTGAGTGAACAAGCCTTCTTCCACTGAAGGTGCTACGGAGGAGAAGGCCCAAGTAAAATTGTTGATGGAGCGTGTAGTCCAGCTCATTAGCGACGGGGTGATCGGCATGGATCTTACGGAAGTTTTGCTCGGCGGCGTATTCAGCCACTCCAATACGAGGCCATCCAATGTGGATGTACTCGTCTTGATGATACCACTCGGATCCATCGGAGGAGGTCGAAGGCGCCACACTAGAGAAGTGGATGACTGCCATCACGAGGAACAAAAGATAATCCTCGCGGACTGGGAGATTCCCCACTCGACCATTCTTCTGAAAGCAGACAAGGTATAACCACTTATCTCCATTGTGATTACTGCTGCATTCATTACTGTTTTGATGCAAATTAGTCGTGACTTTTACCTTGCTTTGTTGTCTTCTAGGCCACCACTAAGATGTACTTTCGATGCCCAGCGCGCAGGAACAGTCGAAGAAGAAGAAGAAGCGGAGGTGAAAGCTAGGAAGAATGGGAGTCAACGGCGAGGAGGATGAGGGGCGACAGCTCGATGAAGAGGAGGAGGAGGAAGAGGAGGAAGGCGTCGATCCTCCCGCTTCGGAAGGAAGGTCAAGTTGGCCATGACCCGTGGCGGTAGCGGTAAAGCTATTGCGCCCTTTGGGTAGTCGGCAGGCGACCTCGGACAACTTCCCTGCGCATGGCGAGAAACCACGAAGCAACCTCGAACAGCGTCGTCAAAGCGGTGAAGGCCTGCCCAAGATCGGATGGTCATTCCCACCATCTCCGGGTGTCAGCAGAACTTGTATTTCCTATTCAACATGAGTGTACTTTTGGTCGACTTGATGGTGATCGGCTGATTCTTGAAATCTGCGGTCTTGCTACCTCAAGACCTCGGCCAAGCACGAAGATCGAGGAAATGGAAGATGCGTCACCTCCAACCTTGGTATGATCTCTGTAGTTTAAGCTTTTAGTCGATTGGATTTCCATGTTTACTTTTGAATCTTTCTTGTAGTTCCGCCTCATGTCATTGATCTCCCGATGATGGCGAGGAAGTGTCGTTGAGGAAGAGGAAGAACAAGAGGGTGCTTGCTGGCAAGGCTGCTCGGTTGTGACGATACAGGCGCTGGTTTCGAGGAGGCAACCCCTCGGGCTTCGTGTCTTTTGCTCTACGGCGACAAGTGGCCGACCCATAAATCATTGCTGATCCACCATCCCTCTTTGCTATACACCACGTCCGGAAGACCAAGTGAGTCTGCTAAGGAGGCTATCGCCGAGCAGGGATCATGATGGAGCAAGTGAAGGCGATCGAGAGGCCAGCCAGGTGACCTATGATGCTAGTTCAGCTCTCGAGCAATGTCCAAATAAGTCGATCGTTGCTTGCTCTGTTAGGATATGCTACTGAAACTGCTTGCTCTGTTAGGACATGCTACAGGCTGCTTCTTTACGAAGATTTCCATATCTGTACACCTTTGGGTGGGTGTGTCGATTGATTTTTGTGGGGGCACGCTTAGTGCACCTTGGAGTGTAGTCCCGATACTATGATGGACTGCGTGCGATCGACTATAATCTTTATACTTTGAACTTCTTCACTCGGCCTGGTCGGACCAAGTCGAATGGGCAAGTAAAACCGGTGGGGGCACGCTGAGTGCACCTTTGGGTGTAATCCCGAGACTATGGTGGACTGCGTGCGATCGACTATAGTCTAAGAACTGTTTTTTTCGCTTGGTGACCGTGACGATTAGCCATAGTTTTAGAATCATAACCTTTTTGCCTCTTTTGGTGTTGGTCGAACCAAATTAGTAAAAACCGGTGAGAACACGCTGAGTGCACCGGTGGGTGTAGTCCCGAGACTCTTGTCGAATGTTTTGATTATTTGTAGTCTTAAAATCTCGATTTTCCTTAGTCACTTTCGAAAGTGATCTGTCTTTGATGTCTTTTGTTGATTGACTCTTTGTAGAAATCTTGCGAGCTTGTGGCTCGCTATCTTGAGATAGAGAACAAGCAGATCCAGCTCAAACTCGACTTGAAGCTTGCTCGGGAGAATTTGCGAAGCGAAGGATGAAGCAAAAGGTATGGCTGGTGAGAACTTTGTATTGTCTTTGTTTTTCTGTTCATTCTCAACTCTGTTCTCATTGTTGCTTCTGAGATAAAGCTGGAGGAGACCACGAAGAAGAAGGATCTTGACCTTGCGAGAGCACGAAGGCAGCTTTGGAGAAAACAAAGCTCGTTGAAGAAGAAACTTGCCTCGGTCGACAAACTTCAAGATGAAAATGCCAAGCTGAAAGCTGCTCTTGTGTGACCAACAAGGAAGTTAGTCGGTGAAGAACGACAAGATTGCTCTGTCGACAAGGCGGCCAAGCTGGCGAGGAAGCGAAATGACACGGAGGTTTATCTTGGAGGGCTCGCCAAGAAGCTGTTCCTCATGCTTGAAGGTAATCTCTTTTATCCATTGTCTTGCTATCACCGGCTCATCGCATGATTGTTGTTTTGAGTCGAGCTGTGTTTTCAGAATTCTGTTAAAACTTGAAGAAGAAACGGTCAGTAGAAACCAGCTGGACCCCATCAACTCTCTGTGAAGAACGAAGCTGCTATGAATGTGCTCCATTGGAGTCTCGCATTGCTAGCGTGGTGGATTATCTTGCTTTCATTGAAAGCTGCGGTGTCGGCGGATCGACTCAACTCTCTGGCGGATCGGGCGGCAGAATGACCTTGAATCATAATGACAAGACTAAATGAGATTCCAAGTCAAGTGCAAGAATGGAAAAAGTCTTCTGCCAGGTGTGGTGCTGATGTTGCTCTGTCTCTGGTTCGTGTACACTGCAAGGAAGCGCAAGAGGACAAGCTGGCGTCCCTCAAAGTTGCCAACACCAGGAAGTATGACTTCCGATCTTTCATGGAGACCTTCATCGCTGCTGCTACCCGTATTGCGGCGGAATCGACCTCGACCAGTTTGTTGCACCTTCCGGTCCTCCACGGGAGTAAAAACTTCTAAGTCCCATCTTAAATTTACCTCGGAATGCCGAGTGGTTTTATAACAAACAAACTTTAACGGGCTTAGCGCTGAGCACTTCGGATCTGTGGGGCGTTTATCGAACTTGATCTATCCTTGAACATGCTTTATTTGCCTTGAGAGAACTTTGCTCTTCATTGGAATATATTTCATTGTTGTAAGTAGTATCCTTGAGGTGAAACTCGATCGACTTGTACTTTTCATCTATCTTGCGGTAGAGGCGAACCTGAGACTGCTGACCTCGTCGCTCTTGCGGATTAGGATGGACCATACGTTGTACTTGTGGCGAAGCTCCCAAGGAGAAGGTAGCGATCGACCTGCACCTCGTCGTCCTTCAGTTAGGATGGACCCATACGTTGTACTTGTGGCGAAGCTCGAAGGAGAAGGTAGCGATCGACACTGCACCTTGTCATCCTTGCGGATTGGGATGAATTCCTTACTTGGCGATCTTGGACTGCAGCTAAGCCTCGGCGGGAGGTGTGCTCTCCCACTCGGTAATATTTTTATCACTTAGGCGACCTTTGGGCTGCAGCTAAGCCCCAGTGGGAGTTTGCTCTCCACTCGGTGGGACTTTTAATACTTAGGCGAGCACGGGCTGCGGCTAAGCCCAGTGGGAGGTTTGATCTCCACTCGGTGGGATTTATATTACTTAGGCGAGCAGCTGGGCTGCAGCTAAGCCTGAGTGGGAGGTTGGCTCTCCACTCGGTAGGATTTCTATTACTTGGCGAGCCTTGGGCTGCGGCTAAGCCCAGTGGGAGGTTTGCTCTCCACTCGGTGGGATTTCTATTACTTGAGAAAGCCTTGGGCTGCAGCTAAGCCCCAGTGGGAGGTTTGCTCTCACTCGGTGGGATTTCTATTACTTAGGCGAGCCGGGCTGCAGCTAAGCCCCAGTGGGAGGTTTGCTCTCCACTCGGTAGGATTCTATTACTTAGGCGAGCCTTGGGCTGCAGCTAAGCCCCAGTGGGAGGTTTGCTCTCCACTCGGTAGGATTTTTATGGTGTAGCTTTGAAGGAGAAGGTGCGATCGACCTGCACCTCGTGGAGTCCTTCTTGACGTTCATTATTTTGGATGTTTGGCGAATCCTTGGGCTGTTGCTAAACCCCGGTGAGGCTGACTCTCCACCGGTAGGATTTAAATACTTGGCGAGTACTTGGACTGCAGCTAAGCCCCAGTGGGAGGCTGGCTCACCACTCGGTAGGATTTTGAATACTTAGGTGAGTACTTGGACTGCAGCTAAGCCTGAGTGGGAGGCTGGCTCACCACTCGGTGGGATTTTGAATACTTGGCGAGTGCTTGGACTGCAGCTAAGCCCCAGTGGGAGGCTGGCTCACCACTCGGTGGGATTTTGAATACTTGGCGAGTACTTGGACTGCAGCTAAGCCCCAGTGGGAGGCTGGCTCACCACTCGGTGGATTTTGAATACTTAGGCAGTGCTTGGACTGCAGCTAAGCCCCAGTGGGAGGCTGGCTCACCACTCGGTAGGATTTTGAATACTTAGGCGAGTACTTGGACTGCAGCTAAGCCCCAGTGGGAGGCTGGCTCATCACTCGGTGGGATTTTGAATACTTAGGCGAGTACTTGGACTGCAGCTAAGCCCAGGTGGGAGGCTGTCTCACCACTCGGTGGGATTTTGAATACTTAGGCGGCGGATTCGCAGCTAAGCCCCAGTGGGAGGCGGCTCGCCACTCGGAAAGGATTTTTACAAACTTAGGCGAACGGATTCGCGGCTAAGCCACCTGGGAAATTTCAACAAAAATAATAACAATCCTTTGGGAAAATTATAACATTCTTGTCTTAGATAAACAAACTACAAAAATACTTTTATTACATCTCAACCGGTGAGTACTTAAGTATAAAAGGCGGAGCAGCTCCGCATTCAAGCTCGAGGCTCGTCGATCTGGCGATCAACGTTGTAGAGATGATCGCTCCGTTGTGGCGAACTCTTGTGGCGATGAAGTGACCTTCCCAAGTGGGAGGCGAGCTTGTGTGGTTTCTGTTGATCCACTCGAAGGACCAAATCTCCCTCTTGGGCTCGACTCTTCACATTTACGGCATGGAATCGGCGCAAGTCTTGCGATAGATAGTCGGCGGATCAGGGCCATCTCCTCTCCTCTTCCAAGAGGTCGACTACATCTTGCGGGCTTGTTCGCTTCTTCTTGGAGTATAGTTCGACTCGGCGCATTGTGAAGCCGTCACTCGGCGAGCTGCTTCAGCTCCATAGACCAGGAAGAATGGAGTTCTCGATCGACCGATTAGGAGTGGTCCTCAATCCCGAGAACTGATGGAAGTTAAATCGACCCAAGCTCCTCTGCGTGCTTGAGATCACGCATCGGCCGTGGTTTCAGCCCTTTGAGAATGAGGCAGTTTGCGCTCTGCTTGTCCATTCGGCGAGGATGAGCAAGCTGAAGCATAGTCGACCCGTGTGTCACGAGGCGCGAAGGCTTTGAACTTGTCATTATCGAAGTTTGACCCATTGTCGGTGATGATGCTATACGGAACTCCATATCTGAATATCAACTCTCGATGGCGATAGCAGTGCATGCATCAAGGTTCTTGATGGGCTTAGCCGATCCACTTGGTGAACTTGTCATTGCTACTAGCAAATGAGGTGAACCGCTTCTACCAGTTCTCGGCGGTCCAATCATGTCTAATCCCCAAACAGCGAAGGGCAGACGAGTGGAATGGTCTTCAAGGCTGAGGCGGGCTTGTGTGACATGTTGGAATAAAGCGACACCCTTCACACTTGTCGACTATTTCTTTTGCCATTTCATTTGCTTTCGGCGGTAAAATCCCGCTTCGGTATGCTTTAGCCGCAATGGTCGAGAAGGGCGCATGATAGCCATAGGTCCCCAGTGGATATCTTCAAAATATATGACCTTCTTACGGTGTGATACACTTACGGCCGACTCGATCGCGCTTTCTCTGTACAAGCTGTCCCTTGATCCTTTGTAAAGGCCTTGGATCGACGAGCGATCGTCGAGCCTCTTCTTCATTCTCTGGGAGCTCTTTCTTTAGGATATATGAGATGTGCGGCCTGTCGGTCGGGAGTGATGACCACAACTTCCTTAATCAGGTCGACCACGGTGGGACCTCAACTTGATCGGATCATTGGCACTCTTTTGCTGCGGGGGCTTCTTACGTGAAAGGATCCTCCTGCCGATGGTGCATGAATGTGCTCCAAAAATACATTCTTGGGAATGGCTTCCCTCTTGGACCCTATCTTCGCCAAATCATCCATGACTTGATTTTTTGGTCGAGGTATATGATGAAGCTCTAACCCCTCAAATTTCTTCTCGGCTTTCTCCTGCATTACGGTAACCAGTCATATTTGGGCCCGACATCCCTCCTTCATCACTTGATTAACAACCAGATCCGAGTCACCGTAGACCATAAAGGCGACGGACGGCGAGTGAAATAGCCATCATAACCCATACAAAGTGCTTCATATTCTTCTTCGTTGTTGGAAGAATCAAAGTGAATCTGGAGAACATATTTGAGCTTATCTCCTCGGAAACCAATACAACCCCACACGAGAACCGTTTAGCATCTTGGAACCATCAAAAACATAGTCCGGTGCTCGAGTGAACTTGAGTGGAAGCTGCTGTTTGATCCACTTTCGAGAAGTCTGCTATTGCTTGGGACTTGATGGCTTTCTTTGCCTCGAACTTGATATCAAGGGAAGGAGTTCAATCGCCCATTTAGCCACTCGACCGGTTGCATCTTTGCTATGAAGAATTTCCGACAATGGGGCGTCGCTGACGACTGTAATGGAATGATCAGAGAAATAATGAGCAACCTTCTTTTTGGTCATATAGATCCCATAAACAAGCTTACGATAGTGAGGTATCTTTGCTTTGATGGGGTCGACACTTGAAAGATAATAAACTGGGCGTTGAACTTTGAAGGCTTTTCCTTCTTCTTCCCTTTCGTACCGTAAATGCAGTCTTGACGACTTGTCGATGGCTGCAATGTAAAGCAACAAAGGCTCTTTCACGATAGGAGCAGCAAGCACCGGCTGGGTGGAAGCGAGCTTTTAGTTACGCAAACACGCATCAACCACAGAGTCCACTCGAACTCGACTTCTTCATCGATCGGTAAAGAGGCAATGACTTTTCACCGGCGAGAGATGAATCGACTTAAGCGGCCAAGCATCGATGGCTTCACGGACATCGTGCACCGCATGGCGCTTCATTGGATATAGTGCCAACCTTTTGGGGTTAGCATCGATTCCTCGCTCGAAGCGAGAAAATCGAGTAACTTTCCACGAGGAACTCCAAATGTGCACTTTGATGGGTTAAGCGATATCATACCTCCACGAGATTGGCAAATGTTTCAGCAAGGTCGGTCAACAGTCCGAACCCTTCGTGACTTGACCACTATATCATCCATATGCGCTTCCACATTCCGGTGATTTGAGTGAGCAAACACTTACGAATCATCCTCATGAATGTGGCTCCGGCATTCTTGAGACCGAATGGCATGGTGACATAACGAAGCACCGAATGGAGTGATGAGCGCTGTTTTAATCTCGCCGGGTCCATCTGAGCGGATCTGATGGTACCGGAATAGGCGTCTAAAAAGACAACCTCTCACATCCGCGGTTGAGTCGACTATTTGGTCAATCACGAGGAAGAGGAAATGATCTTTCGGGCAGGCCCGATTGATATGCTTGAAATCGATGCATGCGCATAGCGACTTGTCCTTCTTGGGGACCATGGCGACATTGGCGAGCCACTTTCGGAATGGTAGATCTCTCGGATGAACTCTGCCACAAAGGCGAGCCACCTCTTCACCAATGGCCTTTCTCTTCTAGGCGGCGGACGCCGAAGATATTCTTTAACGGTTTGACTTTTGGAGTGCGACTCGTGGCGGTGCTCAGCCAGCCCCACAGGAACACCGGCATGTCGGCGAGCTTCCATGCAAAGATGTCCCGTTCTCACGGAGGCTGGATGGCGCTTCTTCCTATTTTGAGTCAGTGTTGTTGAGATGTTGGTGGACAGCATTGGGATCGATCGGGTGAATGTGAACCTGTTTCGTCTCACTTTGGACGGCGGAATCTGACTCCATAGCGAACTTCTTAGCTCGCAACAAATCACTCGGATCTGCAGTTTTACGATACTCTTGTAGCTCTACCACTGCCAGCGAGCATCGGCGATCTTAGAGCCTTCTGGAAGCACTCTTCCGCCTTCTTCCGATTGCCCGTAACGGTGATCACGCCCTTGGGACCAGGCATCTTCAGTTTGAGATACCGTAACATGGTGGGGCCATGAAGCGTGCATCGTTGGCCTTCCTAGAATAAGCGTGATAAGCGCTCTGGAAATCCACGACCTCAAGGTCAATTTTCTTTCGAAATGCTTTGAATCACCAAAAACTACATCAAGAGCAATTTGGCGAGTGACTCAGCGTTCTTTCGGGAATTACTCCATGGAAGCTCATATTCTTGATCTTGAGTGCGGACATCGAATGCCCATCCCTTTCAGCGTCTCTGCGTACAATATGTTCAAGCCACTACCACCATCCATCGAACTTTGGTCGATCGAGTGCCTTGACGGTGGGTCGACCCCACGCTTGCCTCCCGGGGGTGGCAATGTCGTCGGTGATCGGACTGGTCGAATGTGATGGGAGTGCAGGACCATTCGAGATAGTTGGGCGTCGTGGGGCGACCATGTTCACTTCCGATTGATAACCTTCAATCGACTTTTGCTTCGGCGTCGGCAAAAATCATCGAGTGGAATTGACACAGGGGATATCCATCATCGCTGTCATCTTTGTCCTCAACTTTGTCATCTCCTTATCCTTATCCTTGGGTTGTTTCCTTGGGCTGCTGAATCAAGAGCCGACCTTTGTCGAGTGGTGTGTTTCGGGTAAATGAGTTTACCCTCTTCATCTTTCTTCATGTAGATGTGACATGGCAAATCCAACAAGTCATTTCCACCTGGTCTTTCACCTTCTTGGGGTTCCAAGGACTCTTGGGTTTCCCCTTGAACTTTCACAGGGGTCCTGACCAAGGCCTCTCCAGGGAGCAACTAGCTCGACTTTAAACTACCTTCGGCTGGAATTTCCTCTGCCCGGCCTCATTAGTGGCGATTTTTATTACCACTCGGGCCGATCCTCTTCTTCACCATTTATATACTTGGTGGCAATCTCCATCATCCGACTCGGGGTCATATCTCGGTTCGACGAATTTCAAACTCAACTCTCTGTTCTTGACACCTTCTTTGAAAGCCTGAGTACTGGTGATGGAATACATTCTCAAGCGTGTGGTGCAAAGTGATCCACCTCCGGATATAATCTCTCAAAGTTTCACTCGACTTACGCACACGGTGCAACTCCGTCAACCTGCTGGTGGCTTTGCAAGTCCTTCAAATGTCACGACAAACACTCGGGCAAGATCTTCCCAAGTGTAAATCTTCTTTGGGTGCTAAGCTGATTCAACCACACTCTGGCTGAACCCTCCAACATAAGAGGCAAATGCTTCATGGCTACCTCATCGTTGCCGCGCGCGATCTGAACAACCACTCGGTAATCTTCAAGCCAAGTGTGGGCTTGGATTCACGATGAACTTGCGACTCGATCGTAACTGAAGTTGGGAGGAATCACCGTCAGCTCTGATGGCTCTCTGAAACACTCGGCCACGAGACATGAATTCTGCTTCTTTGGAGGAACATCTTTGTCATGGCCGTCTCGGTGAGCTCTGTTCTGTCGACCAAACCTTGAGCGATAATAGATCTCGCATCAAAGCACTGGTTCCACAGAATTCATTGGAACTCTTAGCCCAACTTTCTTGTCTTTGGCGTCGGTCGTCCTGCTTGCCGAGGGGCATATGATCCACCCCTTGGGGAGGAGTGGGCACTTCGGCGTCGATCATTGCGATCGAATCGGTGCTCATATTGCTCGCGGC
>JAHIAM010002137.1:0-44999 GCA_021605205.1 Aegilops longissima
GAATGGTTTAAATCCACGGCGATAACCGCCATTATTCGTGAAGCGGAGGTGTTATCTCGGGCGGAGCCTCGGTTGTGTCGAAGTGTTGGCGTCGGTGATGCGGTTGGGTCGGTTATTATTGCTGGACTCCCTTCCCATAATCTGAATGGCGAACAGCCGTTCCAAAAAGATATTGGGTGGGGCGGCATCGCATTTTGCACCGATGCGTGCCAATATATCTATCCCCTGTTGTTATCCGGGCTATATGATGAGATTGAGCCCTTGAACCGTCTTGACATTTTAGGACCGCATTGCGGTATGCTGCCATTTCGGATCTTTGGCGTCAAAGTCTCCGTTTATTTGGGATATTGCGAGGTTTGAATCGCGCACCTCTAGGCGTTGAATGCCCATGGGCCTCGTATTGACTGCGTTGTTGAGTCCGTATACATTATCGAAGGGCGTATTGGACTGTGTCCCGGTTGGGGGCGTCGGGGCAACCTTGACCCGAGCCAGCCAACATTTGGAGCCGTCGAAGTGCATGATCAATTGGAGTATCGCCGTATTCTTTAGGGAGTTCGGCTTCAGTCCATTCGACCCGCGAAGTCGGCCAAAACCTGCGACAATAGCTCGTCGTGGCTTATAAGTTATGTCGAATGGGAGGAGCTCTATGGCCCATTTAGCAATCCGACCGTCGCGTCGCGGTTGTTTATAATGTCATTAAGAGGTACTTCGGAGGCTACCGTTATCGAACACTCTTGAAAGTAGTGTCGTAGCTTCCGGGATGCCATGAACACTGCGTATGCTATCTTTTGATAGTGTGGGTACCGGGACTTGCATGGTGTTAGGACAGTGGATACATAATAAACCAGTTTTTTAATAGGGAACCGGTGTCCGTCCCTTTCTCGTTCGACAACGAGCACCGCGCTGACAACTTGATGTGTTGCGGCGATGTATAATAGCATTGGTTCGCCCGTTGGGCGTATCAGGACAGTTGTTGCCAAAATGGCCTTTATTTCTTGAGTCCGGCCGTGGCAGCATCAAATCCACTCGAAGTGTTGGTGCTTTGGAGGCGGTAAAGAGGTAATGCCTTTTCTCCTAAGCGGGAGATAAAGCGGCTTAGACCTTCGCATCCCATCAATTTTGTATTTGTTTGAGGTCTTTTGGAATATCAATTGTGTGAGCTCGAATCTTGGCTGGGTTTGCTTCAATTCCTCTACGGACACAATGAAGCCGGGAGCTTTCGGTGGAGCATAAAGGCGCATTTTTGGATTGAGCTTGATGTCATATTTTGAAGATTGTCGAATGTGAGCCTCAAGTCGTCTACTAGAGTTTCGATGTGCTTGGATTTGCGACCACGTCATCTACATATGCTTCCACCGTTTTGCCGATCTGGTTTGCGGACATATACGAATCATCTTGCGATATGTTGCGCGGCGTTTTTGAGCCCAAAGGGCATTGTGTTGAAGCAAAGCGGGCGTATGGAGTCTGAATCTTTTGCAGACTTGTGCAGCTCCGCCATCTTGATTTGGTGGTAGCGGATCAGCGTCGAGAAGCACAATGAGTCATGTCCTGCTATAGCGTCAATGATTTGATCAATTCGAGGGAGGAAGGGATCCTTTGGGCAAGACTTATTAAGGTCTTTGAAATCAACACATAGGCGCTTGGATTTATCCTTCTTTGGTACCATCACCGGGTTAAGCTAGCTGAGTCCGGATGTTTTATATCTCACGATGAATCCGGCCTCCAAAAGTTTAGCTAGCTCCTCTCCATAGCACATCTCTTGGGTTTGGAAAAGCGTCGAAGAGCTGTTTGGTAGCTTGAATCCTTTTAGGATATTTAGGCTGTGCTCGGCCAGGTGGCGTGGGATTCTGGCATGTACGAAGGGTGCCGAGCAAAGATGTCGATTTTCTTGTAGAAATTCTCGTAGTCTGGCGTCTACATCGAGTTTAATTGTGCCTCGATGGAGGCCATCTTTGCAGAGTCCGTTGGGTGGACTTGGAATTTGACTATTTCATCCGCTGGTTTAAAGGGTGGACTTGGATCTTTTATCAAGTATCACATCGTCCCATTCACCGTGGGCGCATCACGGTGAGTTCCTCGACGCTAGGGTTTGGATAGTGCCTCGAGGGCTAGTCGGCTGTCTTGTTTTGGTAGCGGAGTGCTATGTTGGATCACTAGCGAGTGATGATTCCGTTGGGACCGGGCATTTTAAGCTTCATGTACCCATAATGGGGTATAGCTTGAAAAATTGTGAATGCTTCTCGTCCTAATAAAGCATGATATCCGCTGTTGAATGGGGCCACTTGAAATGTGACCTCCTCAGACCTGTAATTGTCCGGCGAGCCGAACACTACATCCAGCGTGATTTTTCCTTTACAACATGCTTCTCGGCTGGGGATTATTCCTCTAAAGGTTGTGCTGCTTCGCTCAATGCGGTTCCATCTATTTCCATTTTTGGAGGGTTTCCTCATAAATGAGGTTTAATCTGCTTGCCGCCATCCATGAGTACCTTAGTAAAGCGGCTAAATCTACTATCGAGTGAGGACCAATGCGGCGGTGCGGGAAGTTCAATTAAGTTCATCACGGCATTGAAGGTAATAGCCGTGTCACTCCATGGATTTATTGTTGCTACTTGGTAGACTTGGCAAGGTTGCGGAGTTATCGTTTTCGCATGTTATTTGATGTGAAAGTCTGAAGGCTATTAACACCGTCTTGGTGTTGCTTGGGCTGGGATTCTAAAGCTAGAAGCTCTTCGCCACTTTTGGCCTGCCGTAGTATCCAACATGCTCGAAGGCTATGAGTTGGAGTGGCGCCCTCTATGCTATGAATTTTGCGAGGTCTTTTAGCCAACCCTCGATGCGGTTCCGTACCCTTTAGGAGGTTTTGGTTTTTAGTATTCAACCAGGTGCTTGATAATGATGCACCCTTTTGTTCGGACTAGGGATGTATTGAGGCAGGATTATCCCAAAATTTACTTTCGGTTTCTAAGCGCTCTCCATCGCCGATATTTTTGTACGATGGTCACCGAGTCGACAAAAGCGTGTAGTTTATGACGACTTATGGCGTTGAGGATTCCCTTGTCCGTGCAATTATTGCAGAAGATTGGTATTACATCCTCCTCTCGGCAGATCCTTTATCCTGTTCATAACCGGGAGAATCGGCCCGATAATGATGTCTTGTTTGGCGGGCTCTTGCGAATTTGAAGAGATCGCTAATGTTTGGGTGGGCGGGTGGCACTAAATCCGAACCCATCAAATTTATGACTCAAGGGCCGGAAGTTCCCGAACTTCGGAAGTTTGGATTTTGAGTGCTATCAATGAGTCCGACCCCGCTGACTTTAAGTTCGGGGCTTGATCGACATCGTCCCTCGCGAGGAATCCGGCATGGAGGGATCGGGAATCGGACGTAGCTAGTCCTTAAGATAGGAAAAGTCGCGCATTGCTCCTCTATCACAGCAACATGATGGGTAGCACAGGGAAGTTGATCTCTCGGATCGGTTCGCCCGATCCGGTCGTGTCTATGGCGACTCGAGCGGCGATGCGATCAAGAGCTCGTTCTGGAGGAAACTCGATCGGATCTAACTGTATCGGCAAGTTCGAACTAACATGGAGAATTGGTTTCGATGACTCGAGAGGTCATCGTCGGTATGACGACGAACTAGCGGTCATGAGAAAACCGCCTAGCGAAGAAGTCGACCCGGTGGCCAAGGCTTCTTTGGCGATGGTATCGTCTTTAAAAGGCGAGATGAGGCATCTACGATGGCAATACGGAGGAACTCTCAATGAAAGCACCAATGTCGGTGTCAAAACCGGCGGATCTCGGTAAGGGTCGATGCACATGCGTCTAAGCGGATGGTAACAGGAGATAAGGGACACGATGTTTTTACCCAGGTTCGGGCCCTCTCGATGGAGGTAATACCCTACTCACCTTGATTAATATTGATGATATGGGTAGTACAAGAGTAGATCTACCACGAGATCAAGGAGGCTAAACCTAGAAGCTTGTCACATCCTAGCTAGTCCATGCATTAGAGTGTTGCATCATGTTTATCTTTCATCGAGAAATTTGAAATGGGAAAAGCAGAACCCCAGAACCCCTTTGAATCAACTAGGGTTTACTAAAAATATTTTCAATGAACTAGAAATACCCTTCTAAAATGTTCCTCACCTTTGCCTTGGTCTAAACCATTGTGAGAAGTGATGCACAGATTTCTAGGTCACTCTAAGGTCCTGGATTAAATCTCTAGCTATTTTAATTTGTGCATTTAAATTATATAAAATATTTCAAATGCTCAAATAATCCCAAACTAAATGTTCCATCTGGATATATTCAACTAAGGACTAGAGGTGCGATTTGGTGATTTTGGAGTTGCCTAGGTATTTTAGTAATGCAACAAAATTCGAGAAAATAGAAAAAAGCGAAGGCGAAAAACTCTTACAGGCGCCACCAGTGGCTTCACTGCAACCCAGCCCAGCCGCGCCCGTGGCTAGCTTAGCCAGCCGAGCGAGGCTTATCTGGATGCTTCGATGGCGAGCACAGCATGCATGCCACGCAACTGCCGCCTCCTCGCCGCTCCCTCGTCATTCTGGCGACATGGGGCGAGCTCTCTCCTCTCCCGACCCGTGAACACCGCTCCTCCTTGGCTCCTCCTCTCGCCCTCCCGGCGTCGCCCGGGGCATCGTCGTCACCGCCCTTCGCCACGATCGCGTCAACGCCGTCCCGCGCCCTCTCACGTGTCCGAGCAGTTCGCCGTCGTCGACTAAATCGACTAGCCAAGCCGCCTGCGGCGCGAACCACTGCATCATCCCGCCACCTTCGTCTTCAACCTCGGTTCGCCCGGATCGCCGTCGCCCGTTCGACCGCACCCGTCTTCCCGAGCCGCTGACCATCTCTGCGACTTCTCGTGAGCTACTGAACCTCCCGTGTTCTCCTTTTAGCCCCTAGCTTACCGAGGCGCGCGCCTCTTGTGCCCGAGCACACCGCCGCTGACCACGTCGCTGGCGTTGCTCCGGTGACCATTTGGTCATGGGCTTGTAAAATCACCCTCCTGCGCACGCGTAAAGTCTGCAAGGTGCTAGTGCCACATCGCCTGAAACCCACTGCGATCCAGCGCACGAGCTGACCGAGCTTGACCTCGAGATAACCGGAATATCCGTCGAAGGCGGTATCCTTCTACCACTACTTCGAGGCAAGCAACCGTTGATCATTCCGATACAAACCCATGTTCTAAACACGCTCTTGTTTACTGCATTAAGACAAGCGTGATTCAAACTGTTGTGTGCAGCGGTAGCTGAACCCACTTCCTTTGCATGACTGTCATTGCCACGATAACTAGATAAAACCCACTAGTATGTAGGAGTTGATTGAGCCATGTTTGTGATTGCTACCATGCTATACCTGCTATGCTTAGAGTTGTGTCGGTCGGCTCATCGGGATGATGAGCTGGAGTGAAAAGGTTGTGTCGGGTTTGAGAGTGAAAGTGTTGAACACGTTTTGGTAAAGTATCGATGAGAGGCCATGTAGGAGTACATGGTGGGTTGTTTCATTGAAGCCGTCCCTAGGCTGAGATACTGTGTGTGTGATTTAAGACTTAGCTACTACCACACATTGGGCCCGAAACCAATTGACCCTCTCGACTTATTAACCACTCTTGTCCTCGGTCAAGGAGTTGCAAGTAGTTTCTGGTGTTTGTATCTTTGGGGGCATATGGCGCTGACCTTAGGGGTGGGCTGTGTTGCGATAAACACGTGGCCAGTGTACCGGTTCGCCCGTTTGGTGCCTCGGGAACCCTACACACATCGTTAGGGGCCGTTAGTGGAAACCTCATTGGACTCCTGTGGATGGAACCCGAATAGGCGATAAACCTGGACTAGGGACTCGTGTGTTTAGTCGGTCGTGGCCGACACCCTCGCTGGGCTTCCGCAGAAGGTTGCGAGTACATGTCATGTAGCAGCGATAAGTGGTGAGGCGTGTGTCAAGAAGTACACCCTGCGAGGTATAAAACTATTCAAATAGCAGCGTCAAGTGGTAAAGGACTACTTGGTCACCTATACGGTTCATAGACAAGTAAATGGATACTACTAAAAGCCTCAAGATAAGTGTGAGTACATGGATGGCCCTCTCGTGGGTTGGAGAGAGGATCCACAGTGGAGTATTGTGATGGTGATTAGTGGACTCATGTGCGACAAATGCTTTTCAAGTGGTGTCACGTGGGATAGCAGCCAAGAGTCAAAGATGGCTTCTTTGCAATAACTCCACTACATTCTTGAGAATGTGCATGTATAATAGGTTTACATTGTAAGACTTCTAGTACCTCCATACTCATGTTTGTAATTAATGTTTTAGGGCGACAACACCACCCCTTCCGATGGGTTTATGTAGACCTTGGCGTCGGCGAGTGAACTAGCCACCGGTGGTGATCCAAAGGCTTGTGAAGAGGAATACTTTGTAGATAGAAAGGCTTCATCAAGCTTTCTTTCTTTCTAGAAGTCGTACTCAGACTAGTTTGCTTCGCATGTGCTTGTATGTTTGTATGACTTGAGTGTTGGGTCATGTGACCCCTATCTGTATGGATATGTTATGTATGGCTCCTCGGAGCCTCTTAAATAAAAGTACTTTGAGTTGTAGAGTTTTGTTGTGATGCCATGTTGTATGTACTCATATCGGGCATATGTGTGTGTATGATTGAAATGCTTGGTATGAGTGGGATCCGACAATCTAGTTGTTTATCCTTGGCAGCCTCTCATATGGGGAAATGTAGTCTCGTGCTTCTGGCGATAGTAGTCCGCTTCTGCACTGGTTCACGAGTCCTGCTAGCCAGCGATATTGCTTTGGACACTTGGTGACGGCATGTGTTTCACTTCGTTCCTATATACATCCCTTGAAATGTCATGCGATGATATTGAGTCTGCCTAGCCTGCTACAGCCGGGATACGGAGTCTGTTAGCCAGTGCTGTTACCGAATTCATCGTTTATGACCGACATGCTCGATGTGATTCATGTATGCTGTCCCCATGGAGTTAGCGTCGCTTTGGGTTCACGACTAGCCATATCGCCCGGGTTCTCTGTCATGTGGCGCTAAGCGAGACTATCATATCGTGAGCCAAAAGGCGCAAACAGTCCGGGCCATGGTAAGCGACACCGTAGAATACCGTGCGTGAGGCGCAATGCGATATGAGGTGTTACAGCTAGAGTCAATGTGACTTGGAATCGGGGTCGACAGCGTTGGCATCGAGCGGACTGCTGTAGGTTATTCGCTTCAAACTTGTCGATGTCGAGTCTAGAAATGCTTTAGTTATATGTAGGGGAATTGATTGTGGGAGGGGCGTAAAGCTCTTTTTACTCCTTTACCTTATGCCCTCTAATCTGAGTCATCCTCTTCTCATTCTACGTGGGTATAGGACTAGGCTCTCTTCTCTCTATCAGGTTCACGTGTTACTAATCCGTAGTAACTTATAGGATTGTTGGTTACAGCCTCAGTTCAGTTTCTACTATTTTTTAGTATGCTATCAGTTGAACCAGAACCTTGTTATGATGTTGTTGAGTGGTTTTGCAATCTGATTTTGAATGTCTCAAATCTGTTCTTGAGCATTTACAGATGTTATGCTGTCCGATTTTCCCTAGAAATTTGTCGGATCACTGGTTCCGGCAGAACCTTAAGGTTCGAACTACAGAAGTGTGGCGGAGAACCAACCCTCCACCGTCTAGTACCTCGCTTGAATCGCGGGGACCTAAACTACTAACAAGAACAACACAAGAGGCAAAGATTTATACTAGTTAAGACCCACCGTTGTGGTGTAATACCCTACTCTAGTTTGTGGTGTGTGGATTGCCTGCAGGGGTGACGAAGAAACGATCACGGGAAGAACAGCCTCATGAGGTCTGTTCTTGGCGGGTGCGATGAACTGCTAAGTGGTATCCGTTGCTCTAACTTTGAGGCGGGTTTCTCTCTCTCTCTCTTTTAGGATCCTTCCGCTCTGTCGATCATCCTCCGTTCCACACATACAGTGTGGCTACCCTATTTATAAGCGAAGGCCTGGGCCTCTTCCCAAATATTGGCGGGAAGAGCGCCAACAATTAGCCATTTGAAGGGGAACAATGGTACACTTATCGACTAAAGTTGGTCCTCGCTGCCAAAGGCCCGTTGATGGCCTTTGCTTGGGCTCCACGATGGCGCATTCCAGCCGTTGGGGCTGGTCTTAAATCTTGTTGCACCAAAGCGGATGCCTTTGCTTGATGCTCTTGCTGCGCTTGCCCCTTTGCACCAAAGAGGAAAGGAGGGCTATAGCGCCCTCGATGCGGCTATATCTCCCGCGTGTCGAAAGCACGACTTAGAGAATAACTGCATTGAAAGCAATGTGCATAAGTGAGGTAATCTTCACACAACCCATGTGTACGTAAGGAAAGAGATACATAGTTGGCTTACAATCGCCACTTCACACAATACATGATTAAAGGATTACATCATACCGATACAATCAAGGTCCGACTACGGAACAAAAATAAAGAAGACTACCCCAAATGCTACACGGATCCACGATCGTCCCAGCTGAGCTCCACTCTTGATCAAGCTGAAGCGAAACAACACAATGAACAAGATCTTCATCGAGCTCCTCCTTGAGCTCGGGTTAAATCCACTGCAGTTTCATCGGCTTTTTGCAAACTGGTTTTGGAAGTATCTGTGAGTCACGGGACTCAGCAATCTCACACCGTGAGATCAAGACTATTAAGCTTAAAGGTAGGACAGGGTGGTGAGGTGGAGCTGCACAGCGACTAGCATATATGGTGGCTACCATCACATAAAGAAAGCGAGAAGAGGAGGCAAAAGCACGGTCGTGAAGCTAGTAGCGATCAGAAGTGATCCTGAAACTACTTCGTCAAACATAACTCCAACACCGTGTTCACTTCCGGACTCCATGAGAAGAGACCATCACGATTACACAGCGGTTGATGTATTTTAATTAAGGTCAACCGGGTTTTATACAACCGGACATTAACAAATTCCCATCGCCTCATAACATGAGCACGGCTTTGAAAGATAATACCTGCGGGGGTGTCCCAACAACCCATTATAAGCTCTCATGGTCAGCGAAGGATATGCCTTCTACCGAGAAGACCGATCAGTCTCGGAATCCGGACTACAAGACATTTCGATAGCAATAAAACAAGACCAGCAAAGCCGCCCGAATGTGCCGACAAATCGATAGGAGCTGCACATATCTCGTTCTCGAACACACGGATTGTCCAAATTTCCGATAAGCGAGCGAGTTGCCTGGTATGCCACGGCGGTGACGATTTGGACCAACACTTTCGAAGGAGCACGGCGGGGTTAAAATAAAGATGACCATTGAGTCTGCAGAACCCAAGGAAAAAAGGCTTAGGTGGCAAATGGTAAAACCAATGTCGGGCCTTCTTTGGAGAGTCTTATTCAAAGCGAACTATCAAGGGGTCCCATAAATCACTTAACCGTGTAAGAGCATAAAACAGGGAACATAATACCGATATAGGCGAAAACTAGGGGGCAAAGTGGAACAAAACACGGGCATAAGGCCGGCCTTCCACCCTTTACCAAGTATATAGATGCATTAATTAAATAAGATATATTGTGATATCCCAACAAGTAAACATGTTCAACAAGGAACAACATCTTCATGTTCAACAAGGAACAAACTTCATCTTCACCTGCAACTAACAACGCTATAAGAGGGGCTGAGCAAAGCGGTAACATAGCCAAACAACGGTTTGCTAGGAAAGGATGGTTAGAGGCTTGACATGGCAACATGGGAGGCATGATATAACAAGTGGTAGGCATCATAGCATAGGCATAGCAAAAGAAGCGAGCATCTAGCAAGCAAAGATAGAAGAGATTTAGAGGTATGGTCATCTTGCACGAGATCCATAAGGAAGAAGAGCGAGTCCATGAAGAAGACAAGCGGACGAAGTCGAGCGAATCCTCACAACTCGGAGCGAGCGAAGCTAACAAGAGAAGAAACCGAAACAAACAACAACATGGTAAACCAACAGCACAAACAAGGCATGATGCACAACCAAGTATGATGCATGTCCGGTTTAAGGAGGCATGGCATGGCAATATCATAAATGAAACTACAAGTTAAATGGAGCCCAATATACAGCAGTTGCATATTAATGGCTACCACATCAATTATTTAGTTCTCTCTCGGTTAGGTACTCAACATTATTAAATGTTAAATAACATGGCAAGAGGTGAAGCATAACAAAACTATACCATCTAAACAATTTAAATGGGGCCGGATATAACAAACAACAAATCCGGTAAATCCCCATATGCATTTAGCAATTTAATGCAACAACAATTTTAAACATTTAGATGTTGTTATCATGATGCGGATGACATATACAAGTTATATGCAATTTTTATGAAAATGTTGACAAGAGCATGTTACGAGGCATTTGGTCACCATGGCGGAACAAAAGGGTGCCACGGTGAAAGCGAAAATGGTGCCACGGCAACAATCCGGTTCCGATAACTTCGATTGAGATGCGGTGCAAAGGAGGCGTGGCGTGGCGAGTCATGGAAGATGGTGGGGTGATCCAGTTCCGGGTTCCCACGGAGACGGCAACATAGCAAGCGAGGCGATGCGAAACAAGCGGGCAAGGTACAAACATATCGCACATCTCATTCAACACATGCATTCAGTCCACGGCGGTTGTTCTCGGCGGTTATACCTTGAAGCGTGCGTTGGCGGAATGCGTTTCGTAGAGGAAGTAGACGTTCTCGCGATGATCGTCGAGGAAGTAGTCGTACTGCGGCGTAGTGGAAGTCATTGTTCCGTGGCGGCGGTAGTTGTACGTTTTCGTAGATGTTCATGTCGGCGGTAGTGGTACCTTGACGTTGGGGTACTTGTCGGTCCGGTCTTGGCTGTGTAGATGTACCGTTGCCGGTACTTGTCACATCACGGGTGTGTCGTTACGCGTTGAAGCAGAACTTTGCATATCCATGTACTTGGCATTCCGGTCCTGTAATCGTTCGGCGTCGTGGAAGAACTTGGCGTTCACGGGGTCTCGGTCTTAGCCATAGTACGGTGGCTCCATGAACACAGCAGGGCAGATGGATGCAAGGCCACAGCAACATGGTCGAGGCGCTTGGCGGTAACCGAAGTCAACAGGTGCTTTCGAGGATAAGGCGCTCAAGGCAGCGGTGTGCGGGGCGCAGTGGAGGGTTGATGGCGGCAGGCGGCGAGTCGGCTGCTTGCTGGTGGTGGGAGCTCCGGCAGCGGCGAGCTGCGGAGAGCCCGCCATGGGCGTCGGTGCTCGGCGAGGAGCGAGGGAGGCAGCGCAGAGCGAAGTCGTGGGCGCGAGGACCTGCTCCTTTGAGCGAGGAGGGCAGGGGTGCAGGCGGCGGCAGGCAGGCGGTGGCGGCGGACCAGGAGGTGGTGGCGCTGGCGGGCCTTGGGACAGATGGCGCCCGGTGGAGGGAGGAGGCGGAGGAAAGGGAGAGGGTGTGAGGAGGGAGGAGCAAGGTGGCGCCATGGCACGAGGGCCGCGCGGAGTTAGTGTGATGGGGTGTGGAGGCGGGCGCAGGGCTGATGAAGGAGGCGCTCTGAGGCGGCTCGCACTGGTCGTCGCTTGCGGGAGGGGCGGACGAGGAGGAGGTAGGCCTTGGCGCTCGGGGGGCCCTTGGCGGAGGTGGAGCCGCAAGGCGGCGTGAGGTCATGTGAGTGGGTCGGGAGGGCGGGGCTCTGCTCCTCTCTGGCAACCTAAGGGGATCAGCAGGGCTCTCCTGGCGATGGCTGTGCGTGGTGGCGTTAGTGGGAGGGCGAGAGGAGGCGAGTGAGAGGAGGGATCGGGCGGGGGTTGAGGCGATCGTGTGGCTGGAGGAGATGGGGATCGGCGGGAGAGAAGTGGGATCGAGGCTAGGGTTGGTGCGGCGGGCCTTGGGCCAAATGGACTGGTCTGGTCTAGCTGGTTTGCAGTCTTTGGGCTGCAAGGCTGCTCTCTCTCCCTCTACTCTTAAGCAGAAAAGAAATATAGAAAAGGAAAAAGAAGAGGGTTAGGGAAAAGAGTTTGAGCGAAGGACAATTTTCTGGACTCATAAAAATAAGCATGACCACAGAAAAATAGAAGTGGCAAGATTGAAGGAATTAAATTCAAATTCATTTGAATATAATTCAAATAGTCTTAATTGGGACTAGGTTTGGTGTGGCCAAAATGTTGAGGATTTTGGTGGAGCTCTAGGAAAAAGAACAAAAGAATTATCGACAAAGTTTGAGAGTCGGAAATCGGAGGAAGGAAAGGTCAAAGATTTAACATGCAAGTGGGTTGCAGAGATAATTCCAAATTAATGGGATACTTTATAATAGCTCCTAAATATTGGGAGGATATGTTTTAAGAGAAACCACCATGTGGGTTCCTCGATTTAAATAGATCAACGATCTATGCAATTTATTTAGAGAGTTTTAAAGCGGGTTGCATAATGACATGATGCAATGCACAAGAACCAAAGATGAATGCAAAGAACCAAACAAAACACACGTGAAACCGGAAACCACGGAAGGCAAGCTGAAGCTCGGTCTTGAGGCGTTACAACCTCCACCACTCTGAGAGGATCTCGTCCGAGATCTAGGATGGCACGGATAGAAAAAGCGGAAGAAGAAAGAGGTAAAACTAAGTTGCTTCTTTGACAAAGAGTGAAACCAACGAACTTTGAGAGGTTGAACAAAATGAAAGAAAGAAAACAACGAAGATAAGCGAAGTTGAAAACACTCTGTTAGAAAAGAGGAACATGGGATCTGACGAGAACCAAGAGGTTTAGTGATAAGATAGATATTGACACCACTCCGGTTAAAACAAGATAGAGAAGGAGTAAGAATGATATAATTTGGGCAGCACTCCGACTAAAGAAGAAGGAAAACTTGATAAGATGAAAAGAACTTGAAGAGATGACACAACACTCGGTTAAATGGACAATGCAAGAAAAAGAACATGATCTTTACAAAAGCGAGGTGATGGGTGAAGAGAGCAACATCGCAATGCCTCCGGAAACAATGCATGATAGATAGAAAGTTGGAATGAATAGAGCGAAGAATGAAACCAACATCTCCCACCATAAATGAATTTGAAAGAGCATCCTTACGAAGTAGGATTGAGCGGAGTTGTTTGAAAAACAACAAGCAGTGAGATAAACTTGTAGTGGGCTTATGAAAACATCTCAAAATTATGAGGTGAGCTTACGCCACCAGCGGAAACAATTGATTGGATTGAGAGCAACACGGAGATGAAAACTTCTTTCATTGAGAGGATAGGAGGAAAACTTGGATCATTGATAAGCACCACAAATAGCAACATTCCTTGGAAGGCTTTAGGTGAAATCTAAACCAAGATAACACCAACGAATAAATTGTTGGGTTGAAAAGATCTCTGAGCGAAGAGAAATGATGGATTTAAATATCTCATTCCGACAACTTGTGAATCAAGAAACACGAAGGAAATTGTCAAGAATGACATAACACCATCTCAAGAGATAAGGTAGAAAGAATTGCACTTTGGAATGCAAGATGAAGAATGCTTGAACTCCTCACAACAAAACATGTATTTGAACACCACGTTTATTTTGAAGTATGGCAGCGGATCTTAACTCCGTGAGAAATCTTGATGAACAATTGGAGAAATGAAAAGAATCCTTGGCGAACCATCATGTAGAGCCTCCATGAAGAACTCCGGTAAACAAAGGATGATAAAAGAAAGATAAGTTGACAACACAAGGTGAAGCCTTGCGGTGATAAGATGAAGCAGCGATTATATAACCGAGAGGACTTGGAACTCGGAAAGAAAGATGAACAAAGGAAATCAAAATTTTGGCGATCCTCGGAATAAGGAATTGAATTTACTCAATGAAACAAGAATCGAATTACATTATGCTGATCCTTCACCAATTAAATTGATGGCAAGCAATGGATTTGGCATACTACTTATTCTCATTGAAAAATGATTACAGATAGAGATGTAAGCATAAACTTGATAAGGTATTGATGGAACCACGGTGGGATTTGGAAACAACAAATGAATTGATATGATAATGAAGGAAATGAAATCTTGAGCGAACCACCGTAAAATTGAGAATGAGCGTAGCGAAGGCGCAATTCACGAGAATAATTAGAAAGCGAATAAAGATACTTGACATAATTTAGATACATGAGCGAAGAGATCATGAACTGATTAGAGAATACTTGAATGATGCACGGTAAGATTTGGAGAGCGAGGCTGAAAGCTGGAATGAATAATTACGAGATGATGGGCTCGGAAGAATCAAAGCTGAAAAGACTCTGAATTGCTCGGATGGGTGAAAAGAATTCTCACAATCAAAACAATTATGAGAGGATGGCATCAAGCTAGAACCATGAATCTTGAAGAGAATGGAGCAAGATTAAAGAGAAACTCTTCTTGGTCTTCAAAATTCAAGAATAATGACGAAACACCACCAAAATTGTTGAGATACTCGGTAGAATGAAAAGCAAAGAGGTTGATTCAACAATGAAATGGTTTGAAATTGATCTTGGAAAAGGCATGTGACTGATGGAATCCATTCTTACGTCACACTTGAAAAGAATTGAGAATAACTCCGGGGAAATTAAAAGAGTCAGGTAAGATCCTGGGAAAAGACCTGTGGGTTAGGGCCCACTCAAAAGAACCACCGTTAAAAAGGTCGCTTGGAAGAGAGATTGCATCGGTTGAATTAAATGGCTTGAATGAGATAGCATCCTCAAAATAACTTGAACGGATTAAGAATGAAAACTAGAATATTACGAGATATCTTGACACTCGGAACAAATGAATAACGAGAGGTGAATGATTAGGGGGAACTTGGCATGAAAAGCACTTGAAATGAGGAAAGATATGATCAACAAAGCTTGAATTGAATCCACGGAGAAGAAAAGAATGAAGAATGATAAACTTGAAGCTTCCTTTAGCATCTTCATGAGAATCACGGATAAGAGCATTGAGGAAAAGAATGAAGAGACTTCACATCCATCGATGGATATTTGATTAAGAAATCTGAGTCCTTGAAGAAAAGGGTGGGAGGTGGGAAACAAAAAACAACTTGGGTCGGATGAAAGCGAACACCGTTGAGAAAAAACTTAGAATTGATCTTGCGAATGTTGCAATGATCGGATTTACTTGGAGAAGCACACGGTTGGAAAGGATTGAAAAGGCGACCTTGATGAACAAGAAGGATTAGCATCCACATAGAAATATGAGAACACCGCTTAGAATAAGGTATGGAATCAACACTTGACATTGAAACAACTCGAATACCACAAAACAAAACAAAAACAAAGTTTGGCTTGCGGAATAAGCGGAAACAAACATATGATAGATCCCATATCATTATCATGTGTGTGTTGGAAAGATATCTTCTGAGATACTTGAATTCCACCTGTAAATTCCGAAACTTTCTGGTTATGCAATCGGTGTTAGGGATCTGAGGGACACAAAATATATCACCCAAACTAACAATACCTAGATCCGCTGTATCCATCCTTCAACGCATAACCAAGAAACCTTGAAATCGTTTACCTCGACCTTGAAAAGCATCCGTTATCTGAGTCATGGAAATACTCTCGAGCTCGCCCGATCTTGGGTTATCGAGGTTATCTCACCAACAACTGCATAAAAGAGATTTTCGATGTCGGAAAAGCTCGGTATTCGAAGCTGCAGCGATAAAATTGTGATGACAACACCTCGGAGCTCAACTCCCCGGGACACTGCCACAATCCCTAAATGTCAGGAGGCACCAAGAACAATGTTCTCGTCACAAAACCATCGGCACGATTCCAAGATACCCGCGTGATCCTAAATTTTTTTAGTGAAATTTGAGGAGAGAAGAGTCAAAACTTCTCGTCGGAGACCTCACGAGAAGCGGCGAAGGGACTGAGGGTAAAAAATCCTACTCTCCGATATATAATCCTAAGACTCAAAACATTTTGTTCTAGACTCAACAAAGTCAGCGATTCAATCAAGCGGGGGCTCCTAAGTCGGGGATGGCTCACGATACCAACTTGTAACACCCTCGATGCGGCTATATCTCCCGTGTGAAGCACTACTTAGAGCATAACGCATTGAAAGCAATGTCGCAAGTGAGGTAATCTTCACACAACCCATGTAATACGTAAGGAAAGAGATACATAGTTGGCTTACAATCGCCACTTCACACAATACATGAGTAAAGCATTACATCATACCGATACAATCAAGGTCGACTACGGAACCAAAATAAAGAAGACTACCCCAAATGCTACAGATCCCGATCGTCCCAAGCTGAGCTCCACTCTTGATCAACTGAAATGAAACAACACAATGAACAAGATCTTCATGAGCTCCTCCTTGAGCTCGGGTAAATCACCTACGGCTTCATCGGCACACTGCAAACTGGTTTTGGAAGTATCGTGAGTCACGGGGACTCAGCAATCTCACACCCGTGAGATCAAGACTATTAAGCTTAAAGGTAGGACAGGGTGGTGAGGTGGAGCTGCAGCAGCGACTAGCATATATGGTGGCTACCATACATAAAAAGGCGAGAAGAGGAGGCAAAGCGCGGTCGTGAAGCTAGTAGCGATCAAGAAGTGATCTGAAACTATTTCGTCAAACATAACTCCAACACCGTGTTCACTTCCCGGACTCCGAGAAGAGACCATCACAGTTACACCTTGATTGATGTATTTTAATTAAGGTCAACCGGGTTTTCTACAACGGACATTAACAAATTCCCATCTGCCTCATAACTTGGCACGGCTTTCTAAAGATAATACCCTGCAGGGGTGTCCCAACAGCCCATTATAAGCTCTCACGGTCAGCGAAGGATATTCCTTCTACTGGGAAGACCCGATCGATCTCGGAATCCCGGACTACAAGACATTTCGACACAATAAAACAAGACCAGCAAAGCCGCCCGAATGTGCCGACAAATCTGATAGGAGCTGCACATATCTCGTTCTCAGGGCACACGGATTGTCAAACTTCCGATGGCGAGCGAGTTGCCTGGTGGCCACCGTGGTGACAGTTTGGACCAACACTTGAAGGAGCACGGCCTAGGGGTTAAAATAAAGGTGACCCTTGAGTCTGCAGAACCCAAGGAAAAAGGCTTAGGTGGCAAATGGTAAAACCAATGTTGGGCCTTCTTTGGGAGTCTTATTCAAAGCGAACTGTCAAGGGGTCCATAAATCACTTAACCGTGTAAGAGCATAAAAACCGGGAACATAATACCGATATAGCGGAAACTAGAGGCGGCAAGAGTGGAACAAAACACCAGGCATAAGGCGAGCCTTCCACCCTTTACCAAGTATATAGATGCATTAATTAAATAAGATATATTGTGATATCCCAACAAGTAAACATGTTCCGACAAGAACAACATCTTCATGTTCAACAAGGAACAAACTTCATCTTCACCTGCAACTAACAAGCGCTATAAGAGGGCTGAGCAAAGCGGTAACATAGCCAAACAACGGTTTGCTAGGAAAGGATGATTAGAGGCTTGACATGGCAACATGGGAGGCATGATATAGCAAGTGGTAGGCATCGTAGCATACACATAGCAAAAAGAAGCGAGCATCTAGCAAGCAAAGATAGTCGAGCGAAGAAGAAGCGAGTCCATGAAGAAGACAAGCGGACGAAGTCAAGCGAATCCTCACAACTCCGGAGCAGAAGCAGAAGCTAACAAGAGAAGCAACCGGAAACAAACAACAACATGGTAAACCAACAGCACAAACAAGGCATGATGCACAACCAAGTATGATGCATGTCCGGTTTAAGGAGGCATGGCATGGCAATATCATAAGCGAAACTACAAGTTAAATGGAGCCCAATATGCAGCGAATTGCATATAATGAAACACCACATCAATTATTTAGTTCTCTCTCGGTTAGGTACTCAACATTATTAAATGTTAAATAACATGGCAAGAGGTGAAGCATAACAAAACTATACCATCTAAACAATTTAAATGGGGTGGATATAACAAACAACAAATCAGGAAATCCCCATATGCATTTAGCAATTTCATGCAACAACAATTTTAAACATTTAGATGTTGTTATCATGATCGGATGACATATACAAGTTATATGCAATTTTATGAAAATGTTGACAAGAGCATGTTACGAGGCATTTGGTCACCATGGCGGAACAAAAGGGTGCCACGGCGGAAGCGAAAATGGTGCCGCGGCAACAATCGGTTCGATAACTCGATTGAGATGCGGTGCAAAAGGAGGCGTGGCGTGGCGAGTCATGCAAGATGGTGGGGTGATCCGGTTCCGGGTTCCCCGGAGACGGCGGACATAGCAAGCGAGGCGATGCTGCGAAACAAGCGAACGCGGTACAAACATATCGCACATCTCATTCAACACATGCATTCGGTCCACGGCGGTCGTTCTGGCGGTTATACCTTGAAGCGTGCGTTGAGCGGAATCGTTTCGTGAAAGGAAGTAGAGCGTTCTCGCGATGATCGTCGAGGAAGTAGTCGTGCAGCGTAGTGGAAGTCGTTGTTCACATGGCGGCGGTAGTTGTACGTTTTAAGTAGATGTTCATGTCGGCGGTAGTGGTACCGCATGACGTTAGAGGTACTTATCGGTCCGGTCTTGGCGGTGTAGATGTACCGTTGGCCGAGTACTTGTCACATCACGGGTGTAGTCGTACCGTTGAAGCAGAACTTTGCATATCCATGTACTTGGCGTTCGGTCCTGTATGTCGTTCGGGCGTCGTGGAAGAACTTGGCGTTCACGGGGTCTCGGTCTTAGCCATGGTACGGTGGCTCCATGAACACAATAGGGCAGATGGATGCAAGGCCACTGGCGATGTGAATTGGGCGCTTGGCGATAACCAAAGTCAATAGGTGCTTTCGAGGGCGAGCGCTCGGGGCAGCGGTGTGCAGGGCCAGTGGAGGGTTGATGGCGGCAGGCGGCGGTCGGCTGCTTGCTGGTGGTGGGGAGCTCCGGCAGCGGCGAGCTGCAGGAGGCGACCTTTCAGCGTTGGTGCTCGGCGAGGCAGGAGGCAGCCTTGAGGCGAAGTCGTGAGGCGAGGACCTGCTCCTTTGAGGCGGAGGCAGGGGCAGGGGTGCAGGTGGCGGCAAGAAGGCGGTGGTGGCGGACCAGGAGGTGGTGGCGCGTGGCGGTGGTGAGACGGATGGCGCCCGGTGGAGGAGGCGGTGAGGAAGGGGGAGAGGGGTGTGAGGAGGGAGTTGCAAAGGTGGCGCCATGGCACAGCGCCGCCGGAGTTGGTCCTTGTTGATGGGGTCGCGGAGGCAGACGCAGGGCTGATGAAGGAGGCGCTCTGGGCTCGCACCTGGTCATTGCTTGACCGGAGGGCGACGAGGAGGAGGTGAGGCAGCGGCGCTCGGGGCCGCCCGGCCGGAGGTGGAGCCGCAAAGCGGCGGGGTCATGTGGTGGGTCGGGAGGGCGGGGCTCTGCTCCTCTCTGGCAGCCTGAGGGGATCGGCAGGGCTCTCCTGGCGATGGCTGTGCGTGGTGGCGTTGGTGGGAGGGCGAGAGGAGGCGAGTGAGAGGAGGATCGGGCAGGGGTTCGGGCGTCGTGCGTGCTGCTGGAGGAGATGGGGATCGGCGGGAGAGAAGTGGGATCAGGCTAGGGTTGGTGTGTGGGCCTTGGGCCAAATGGACTGGTCTGGTCTAGCTGGTTTGCAGTGCTGGGCTGCAAGGCTGCTCTCTCCCTCTACTCTTAAGCAGAAAAGAAATATAGAAAAGGAAAAAGAAGAGGGGTTAGGGAAAGAGTTTGAGCGGAAGGACAATTTTCTGGACTCATAAAAATAAGCATGACCACAGAAAAATAGAAGTGGCAAGATTGAAGAATTAAATTCAAATTCATTTGAATATAATTCAAATGGTCTTAATTGGGACTAGGTTTGGTGTGGCCAAAATGTTGAGATTTTGGTGGAGCTCGGAAAAAGAACAAAAGAATTATCGACAAAGTTTGAGAGTCGGAAATCGGAGGAAGGAAAGGTCAAAGATTTAACATGCAAGTGGGTTGCAGATAATTCCAAATTAATGGGATACTTTTAATAGCTCCTAAATATTGGGAGGATATGTTTTAAAGAGAAACCACCATGTGGGTTCCTCGATTTAAATAGATCAACGATCTATGCAATTTATTTAGAGAGTTTTAAAGCAGGTTTGCATAATGACATGATGCAATGCACAAGAACCAAAGATGAATGCAAAGAACCAAACAAAACACACAGCGAAACCGGAAACCACGGAAGGCAAGCTGAAGCTCGGTCTTGGGGCGTTACAAGGGCGCTACTGTGGCTGGCGCCAATGGCGCCCTTAGTGCGTCATGGCTTACGTCACGGGCACCTCGCGAGTACCCGCCTTGAGTTCTCCGCCTCCTCATGAGCCAGCCCTGGCGAGCGGCGCGCTGAGAAGCTCTTGGTAAATCCGCCCCATGAGGCTTGGCCCTCGCGAGTCTTGAGCTTGTGTTGATGAAGATGGGCCGTCTGGGCCTCCTTTGAGCCACGCCCTTGAGCATTTGGCGAAACAAGTCTGAGGGACCCCATTCCCGGAGCGCCAGCAGTAGCCCCGGGGCCCAGCAGCGCTGGACTTGGCCGTGCGAGAGGCGAAAGGGAAAGTCGAGCGTTGTGAGGCCCCTAACAGCCTGCGGCCTTAGGCGCCAGCGTGGCGGTTGATTAGACGTGGGCTGCTGCATCCCCCAGCGCTTGGTAACCGCCCGATTGAGCGAGTCCTTGCATGCGAGAGTTGGGCATGATGGTGGTGATCGTGGAGGCGATGGTTGGCCTCCGCCCGGCTATAAGTCTGAGCGGCATCGCTCTTCAGTCCATGCTACGCTTCTCCTCTTCCTCGTCTCGTCTTGTTGCCATGGCTCCGATCCTTGATTCTCGGGGAAGAAGAAGGAAAGGCTCCTCAAGAGGATCTGACCCGCTCCCCCAAAGCGGCTTGCTCTCTGGTGTCGAGGGGAGGCCTTGTGAGGCGCCCGTGCCACAGTGCATCGACCGCCACCAGGGTTTCCTCTCCTCTTATGCAGCGTGGGTGGTGGCCCTTATGGAGCGGCTGGGCGCCCTGGCCAGCGCCGTCGGCAGCGCCCGGCCAGGATCGAAGTGTCGTCTTCCCCACAGAGTCCACGCAGAGGCTCTTGCCGAATTCGTGCTCAGCGTCGCGCGCCTCCTAAGTCTTGGATCCTCCTTCCTTCTTTCTTCGCCTCCGTCGTCCGTGAAGGAGCCACAGGACTCTGGCTGCAACCGCGTCGGCTGCAGCGCCCCGCTGTGACAGGCGAGAGGTCGCGATGGTTCCCAGGCGAGTCTTCATGACTCGAGGCGGGGCGAGGTCACCAGTCTGCGGGGCGAGGCGCCCTCACGATCCACAGGAGTCTGAGCGGTGCTTGGTGATGTCCTTCAAGCTCTTCGGCGGAGGTGCGCGCTGAGTGCTGCCCGGGAGAGGTGGTGGGGTTCTCTTGTGGTGAGGCGAGGCCAACCGCCGCTCCTTGGCAGCTTCGGAGACGAAAGCGTCGAGGATCCAGCGTCTCGCTGAGCTCTTGCGATGCGAGAGGCGGCGGCAGCAGCTCTGAGCCCCGAGCTGCGCCGCTCCGAAGCAGGCGAGCTCGTCAGTCGTCGCCGCCCTGACTGGGCGGGGTCGGCTCGGACGGGTGGCCACTATTGATGATGGCGTCTGCGCGGTGGTCCCTGTAGATAGGACTCCTTAGGATTCGCGTCTTTTGTTCTGTGAAGAGCCAAGAATGTACCTTGAGAGCTTGTAAGATATTTGTAACCGTTTATCAATATGGTCCTTGTTATGAGGCAATGCGGGATGCTCATTCCGTTCTAGCTCGATCCTTCCTTCCGGACCTCGTGAGGCTTGGTGCTCTGTGCCGGCGGTCCCAGTCCCAAGTCAGCTTCAGCCGTCGCTGGTATGCAGGTCGCGATGCCGTGGTCAAGGCCAGGAGGTGGCGGCCGAGGTCAGTAAAGCCTCGAGTCGTGATGCTCTGGGGTCCCCTTGGCGCTCAAGCAGCCATCGTTCGATGAGAAAGGGGCGATGTTGCTAACACGGAGTTGCATTGAGTGTGGGGATGGTGTTGTGATGACTAGTGTGTGTGGGGGCGACTTATCTCGAGGTTAGAGGCGATGCTTCCTAAGCGGTGCCGAGGCCGATGCCTTGGCTGAAGGAGATTACGCGGCGAGGTCGTTCGTGCTCATCGGAGGGCCTGCAGGTTCACCACAAAGGGAACAAGAGCCCGTCAGGCGTCGTTAATCCTGCTGTTAGTTGCTTTGGAGGCGCGCGAGAGGCCTCGAGAGTGTCTTGAGCACTCGTGAGCAGTAGGGACTCACGAGCCCTACCTCAAAGCGGGTTGCGCTGGCTCTGGCCTTATCTTGAGTGTGTTCCTGCAAAAATGGCTAGATGCGGTGCTCTCGTCTTGGTCCGGCTCTCGGGCTGGTCTCTACCGTCGGTGGCAAGCCAGGTCGTGATGCCATGGACAAGCAGCCATCGTTCGGTGAGAAGGGGGCGATGTTGCTAACACGGAGTTGCATTGAGTGTGGGGATGGTGTTGTGATGACTAGTGTGTGGGAGGCGACTTATCTCGAGGTTAGGCGATGCTTCCTAGCGCGGTGCAGAGCCCGTGCCTTGGTGAAGGGAGATTTCTGGCGAGGTCGTTCGGTGCTCATCGGAGGGAGCCTGCAGGTTCACCACAAAGGAACAAGAGCCCGTCAGGCGATCGTTAGTCCTGCTGTTAGTTGCTTTGGAGGCGGCGAGAGGCCTCGCGAGGTGTCTTGGGGCACTTTCGTGAGCAGTAGCGGGACTCCTGAGGCCCTACCTCAAAGGCGGAGTTGCGCTGGCTCAGGCCTTATCTTGAGTGTGTTCCTGCAAAAATGGCTAGATGCCGGTGCTCTCGTCTTGGTCCGGCTCTCGGGCTGGTCTCTACCGTCATTGGCAAGCAGGTCGTGATGCCATGGACAAGACCCGGAGGTGAGGGCGGAGGCTGGTAGGAGCCTTGAGTTGCGATGCTCGGGCACCCCCTTTTAGCAAGCTGGATTAGATGACACAACTCGTCCTCGGGTCCGGCTCTCGGGCTGGTCTCTACCGTTCTTTGGGAAGCCGCGTCGCGATGCCATGGGCAAGACCCGGAGGTGAGGCGGAGGCGGTAGGAGCCACAGTCGCGATGCTCGGGCACCCCCTTCTTGCACAAAGCTGGATCGGAGGCAACAACTCTCGTCTTGGTCCGGCTCTCGGGCTGGTCTCTACCATCAGCAGCAAGCCGGTCAGCGATGCCATGGACAAGACCGGAGGGTGAGGGCGGACAGCCGGTAGGAGCCTGAGTCGCGATGCTCGGGCACCCCCTTTAGCAGCATAAGCTGGATTGGATAATGAAACTCTATGTCCTCGGGTCCCGGCTCTCGGGCTGGTCTCTACGTCGTGTTGGCAAGCCAGGTTGCGATGCCATGGACAAGACCGGAGGTGAGGGCGGAGGCAGTGGGACCCCTGAGTTGCGATGCTCAGGCACCGCCCGTTGAACGTGCAAGATTTCGCCACCCAGGAGAAGGCACCAAATAACAAGCATGGTGGAGCATAATCCTAAGGAAAATGTATGAAGGATACATGCATTTGGGACTGGCCGGCGGCTTGGGGATGATGCAGCCGAGGGCGCTAACGAGGTAAGCTAAGGACATGAAATAAAAGGGATACATGCAGGGGCGGACCCAGTGACACAGGAATATCTGACCTGAGGCGCTCCCGGTCGAAATAGAACTTAAAGATGTCACCTGGTGATGTTGGGGATGAAGGGCTGTTGATGTAGCAGACTCGGTGGGCTGCGGGAGCCGATCCTCATGAGCCCCCAGGCTCAGGGGCCTCGGGAGGCTCTGGAGGCGCTGGCGGCCCCTCACGGGCCATCTCCATCTCCGCCAGGGCTGCGGCGTGCCTGACCTCTTGAGCCTCCATGATGGTCCTCATGAGACGCCGGTGTGCAGCAGCTGCATTTGGCAGGCCATAAGGCATGCATACGTAACTGTGGGGCGGGCCCTCGCAACATCCCACTCGCGAGGGCCAGAGGCGCTCTTGAGATGCGGCTCAGTTGAGCCTGATGCGTCGATCTGAGCGCAGCCCACCATCCTCGCTTTGGATGGGGGCCACAGTGGAGTGGCGGCTGCCCCTCATGACCCTTGACTCCTGTAACTCTGAATGGCCTTCTTGATGAACTCTCGGGGTTCTGTCCTCCTGGTCTTGCTCACCTTGCGAGAAGCGTGCTTGTGAAACACGCCTCACGTGGTGCCCAAGCGCCTCCTCGATACCTTGGCGAAGTCGGTGGACCTCGGGAGGCCCCGAGCCTGCTGAGGAGGCGCCCAGGCGCTTTCCTATCTCGATGGAAGGAGGCTCCCCCGGCTGGCCTTGGCCACTGAGGGGCTGTCTCTTGATGGCCGGGCGGTCGATGTCTTCTTCTTCTTGGGTGCTGCCTCGGGAGGCGTCACTGCTATTGTGGTGCAGGTCTTCCGGTGATGAGGCTGAAAAGCCCGCTCCAGCGAGCTGCTGCATCTCTTTCTTCACGAGGGCACCGTGATGACCCGCAGCTTGGCATCTTGAGGATGTTGTAGCCATGGTGGGTCACGGCCATGAACAGCCAGCGCTGGCTATCAGGGATGGCGTTGTCTGTGGCGGCGAATGTGGCGACGTCGAAGTCGATGAGCTTGGTGTGGTAGTTGTCGCGGGCCCGAAGGTGACGGGAAGGCGGACCTGCCCGATCGGGACCGTGGAGCCGTCGGTGACTCGGAGAAGAGGCTTGGTTGGCGAAGCTGGTGTAGGGCACTTGAAGATTGTTGAAGGTCTCCATGGACGGGACATTGAGCCTGCTCCGCCGTCGATGAGGTCTTGGTGACCAGCATGTTCGCGATGATTGGGGAGCAAAGCATTGGGAGAACTCCGGCCGTGGCTGCGCACTTGAGCTGATCCGCTGAGCTGAGCGTGATGGCGCCGCGCCGACCACTGAGAGGTCGCGTGGACTCGAGCTTAGGGAGGACTGCATTCACTTCATGGGTGAGCTGCTTGAAGATGCGGTGGGAGGCTGGGGCTTGGGCTCCGCCCGGGATCTGACGCGATCGCGCTTCACTGAAGCCCCAGCCCCTCGTCTGATGGCGGTCTTGATTCTCCTTGGTGGCGGCGGCAGAGGGAGAGCCTATGTTCCCTTGCGTCACGATCCTCGAGGCTGATCCCTCCAGCCCCCCTCATGGCAGGTGTTGCAGCCCGGTCCTCGCGAGGTTAGTCGCGCCACCCTTGGCGCGGGCATGATCTTCCCAACGTCCTGCATTTCTTCCTCCTCCTCGGCCGTAGCCCGGTCGCTGCGCTCAGGGCGTCTGCCGACCCTTCCTTCGCGCATGGCCCGGAGCTCTTGACATTCATTGGTGTTGTGGGTATGGAGGTCATGGTACCTTGATACCGGCTTCCCTTGGAAGACTCGGGCTGATCTCTGCCCGCTTGGTGTCTGGTTCAGCCTTGGTCTGGCAGCCCCTGCGCTTCGTCCTTGGCCTTGGACTTCTTCTCTTGGGATCCATGGCGAGGCAGCTCGAGGAGGGAGGCGCCCTCCTCAACCTGGTGCACTTGGTGCAGCCAAGTTGAACAGCTCGAGGAGGTGCGAGATCTTCACGTCGTGAGTCCAGCTCGAGGATGTGCACGGATCTCAGCTCCTCCTTCATCTTGACGTCGCGCCGCGCCGTCGGAGAAGGCAAGATGATGGCCTCCTCCGTCACCACAGGGGATCTTGAGGCATGCGTTGTTGAAGCGCTGGATGTACTTTGCGAGGTTTCCCGGCTCTTTATGATTAGGCGCATGTCGCTCGGCGGGTGGCGGTCGCGAGTGCCTTGGAAGTTGGCGATGAAGCGGGTGCGCATCTCGGCCCAGGAAGAGATCGTGCCTGTCAGGACCCCGATTCCAAGTCACATCGATCCATCCGGTAACACCTCATATCACTTTGCGGCCTCACGCACGGTATTCCCACGGGTGTCGCTTTACCATGGCCCGGGACCGTTTGCGTCTTTTGGCTCACGTATATGATAGTGTCGCTAGCATCCATATGACGAAGAACCCAGGCCGACATGGCTGGTCGTGAACCCAAAGCGGCACTAACCCATGGGGACAGGCATACATGAATCACATCGAGCATGTCGATTGACAGCGTGTGAATCCGGGCTGTAACCTTGGGCTATGAGGACTCCGGTAACCCGGTACATGTGAGCTAGGCGAGGACTCGGATGTCACCGCGTGACATTTCCCGAAGGACGGAACCGCGAGCGAAGGAAACACATGCCGGCCAGTCAAGTGTCGAGCGGTAGTCTTTGGGCTAGCGGGACTCCGGTGAACCAGGATGTAGCGGACTACTATCGCTCAGGAAGCACTACTACATTTACCCATATGAGAGGCTGCCAAGGATAAACAACTAGATTGCCGGATCCACACATACCAAGCATTTCAAACATACACACAATATGCTCGATATGTGTAAATACAACAAGGCATCACAACATAACTCTCGACTCAAAGTATTTATTCATTAGACTCGAGGGCGAGATATTACAAACATGGGTCTCACGACCCAACATTGAAACATACAAGTCAAGCACAAGCGGAAGCTTAACATGTCAGTCTGAGACATCTACAAATGAAAAAGACTTAGAAGCGACTATCTACTAGATCTGCCGAGGCACAAGACCGTAGCTGAGGTAACAAGCTAAGCGTCGAAGTCCACAGCGGAACTACTAGCGAGACTGAAGTCTCTCTGCAAAAAACATAAAATAGGCAAGCGTGAGTACAAATGTACTCAGCAAGACTTATCAGAACTAACTACATATGCATCATTATCAACAAAGGGGGTAGTGGAGTTTGACTGCAGCAAGCCAGCTTTGACTCGGTGGCTATCTGAACTACATTTGCAAGTAACACTTTTGAGGTGGCGCACATGAGTCCACATATTCACCATATCAATACACCACTATGGATCCGCTCCGTCTCCCTCGAGACGCCATCCATAGCACTCACGCTTATCTTGTGCATTTTAGAGTATCCACTTTCACTTGTCTATGAACTATGCAAGGGTCCAAGTTTCCATATCAGAGAATCCGGCTATTGAATAGATAATGATAATCCTGTGAGGTGTACTTCTTCACACGCTCTAGCCACTTATCGCATACATACCCATCATGTACCTCGGCAACCTTCAAGCGGAAGCCGAGGCGAGGAGTCGCCCCGACCGACTAACCACACAAGTCTCGTCCGGGTTTATCGCCTATTCGGGTTCCATCCGCAAGGAGATCCGGCCTTGGTGTCGCTCACGGCCCCAAGCGATGTGAGCAGGGTTCCCAAGCCCCAACCGGGTGCCACTTGGTACACCGTGCCACTTGTGCCTAGTCTGTCCCAAGCCCACATGCAGGGTGCCACTTGGTAGACTACTAACACTACCTACAAACACCAAAAACTAGTTGCAACTCTGGGCAGAGATCATGTTGATTAATAAGTCGAGAGGGGTGAGTTACAGGAACCCAATGTGTGGTAGTAACTATTCATGGATCACAAACACAGAACTCAGTTCCTAAGGACGGCTGCAATGAGACAACCCACCATGTACTCCTGCATGGCCTCTCATCGCTACCTTTACCAAATCGTGTTCACACACAGTAGGACATGTTCACCACTTTCCAATTCATTCTCGATGAATCAGACCTGACACAACTCTAAGCAACAGCAGGCATGACAAACAAGCATTAATGAGTAGGCACATCAGGGCTGAAACAACTCCTACTCATGCTAGTGGGTTTCATCTAATTACTGTGGAATGACAGGTCATGCAGAGGATAAAGGGTTCAGCTACATGGCATGTAATATTTGAAGCGTTGTTGTCCTAATGCAGTAAAAAGAGAGCGGGAAGCGAGAGAGTGGGATTATGTCGGAATGAACAAGGGGTTTTGCTTGCACAGCACTTGAAGATAATATAGTTCTTCATCGGTGTCATCGAACTCATCGTCGATGATGCGTCGTCTCTTGAGAGGGGACAAACACCGGCAAACAAGGAAGAACACAATCAATGGAATGCAACAATATGATGCATGAATGTGACATGGCAATATGTTGTTGTTTGGGCTAATGCAACTAGCAACAGATTAAATGAAGTTGGTTTGAATACAAAATTCAAATTCAAACTCCATATGTGGTTATTTAAAATGCCATTTAATTGATTTGAACTAAACAGTGAACAAAAGTTGTTCTAACATGCATGAAAATGGTAAAGATGGATAGATTGGATTTTTCTGATCATTTTCATATATAAATTATTTAATTTGGAGTTACGGTTGAATTTCTATGAATTTTAGAAGTTTAGATCATTTTAGAAAATAAATAAATCAAATAGATTTATTTAAAATCGAAAAAAGCATAAGCTGCGTCGACCTCACGTCAGAATGATGTCATCAGGTCAACAGCGTCAGCCCAGGTCAAACCTGACCAGTGGGTCCCACTGGTCAGTGGCACAACTAATTAACCAAGTTAATTAGCCTTAAGTTAATTCTAACTAAACTGTTTGTGGGGCCGTGGCCCACTAGTCAGCGACTAATTAGCTAACTAACCTAGGTTAATTAGTGTTAAAATAATATTAACTAAAAATGCCAGGGGAGGTGGCCCACGCATAAGTGACTCACGTGGGGAAGTCAAACCTGGCCAGCGAGGTCAAACCAGCCGGACCTGGTCACGGCTCGTCGCCAGCGGCAGCGAGGCAGCGGAGGGCGAAAATCGCCCAGGCGATGGTTTTGGGCGTGGGGAGGCTCTCTGAAGAGTTGCTGCTCGCGCACTGGTGATGGGCGGATGGCGGAAGCTGGGGTGGCGAGGCAGCGGCTCTGAGCTCGGCAGCGGCGGCGGCGTTCGAACATCTTGGTGATAACAGCGGCTGCGGTGGCCTAAGCGTCTGCGGTTAGCGATTCTGAAACTACGGCGGCGGCGTGTTAGGCACTGACGGCGGACCATTTAGTCGCCGGGATCACGTCGGTGGCGTGGCGGCGGCGCTCTGGATCTGCAGTGGCGTGGCGGCTCTGAGTGCAAATGAAAACGAGAGGATGGTTGGGGAAAGCTCACGGCGGTTTCAGCGGTGCGAATGGCGGCTCGAAGGAGGACCGGGCGAGCAGGCGGCGAGTGGATCTCCGGCGGCGGCGGTCGAGGAGGAGCCGTGGAAGCGATGCGAGGCGTGCAAGCAGCTCTTGGCTGGAGTCTTACAGGACGAATCAGACCACGGCGGAGCTCAGGACACGATGGTGAGGCAAGGCGGGGGCGGTGGCAGCGGTTTCACGGCGGCGCTTGGCGATTCTTGGCCATGAGGAGAGAGCAAGAGAGAGGCGAGGGGAGAGTGAAGCGTCGGAGGTCGAGGCGCGAAGAAGAAGGCCAGGCGTCGTGGTGGCCTCGGTGATGCGAGCGGCGGAGGTGCGTGGCGCCCTTGAGCGCGCGTCGTTGTCTCCCTCCTCGCCTCTTGGCGGGTAGAGGATGGTGGCATGGGCCTGGTGGGCTAGGCGACCCGGTCGGGCCAACTAGGTGGGCTGCAGTGCGTCCGAGTAAGTGGCACAGGGCCTCTTCTCTCTTTCTCTTTTAATTGTTTTTGTTATCTAATTTTACTGTAAACTTTGTGGCTTTACTAAAAATACTAAAACAGATCCAAAAATCATAAAACTGCTCAATGCCCTTTTTTGGAATATAACAAACAGCAACCATTTTAGTTTATGATTATTTGAGCATTTGAACTATTTATTAGCATTAAATGCCCAAATGCAAATACTTTATGAATTAATCCAGTGACCAAATGTGTCATGAAAAATGTGCAGCACCTTTGGTTACGGTTTATAGCATTTTCGAAATGATGAACATTTTCTAAAGCCATTTGGATTCACTGAAAAATATTTTTAGTTGAACCTATTTGAATTCCTTTAATGCTAGGGTTTAGAAATCCCCATCTCAAAATTCCTTTGAAATCAAACATGAATGCATGGAGCCAGATGCCACTAATTGCAACCAATTCTGGGGTTGTGACAACTCACCCCCACTAAACAGGAATCTCGTCCCGAGATTCAGGACGTGAGGTAAGAAGACAGAGGGGCACAAAACTATCACAATCTTCTCGATCCAATTGCCCTTCTCGAAGATGTTGATTCATTCCATCATCTTGGTCTTGGCGTCTTTGTTTTCGAGATCTTCACTTGACACGACAACGAGAAGGAAACCCTACAGGTTTAATCTTCTTGAAGATCGAGCAACTCAAGATCAGTTCATGGGTGAGGCGTAAGAACATCTCTTGAGTTGAGACACCAAACACACATTAGGAATGATGGAAAGAAAGCGGATGGCGAAGGTTCAAATTGGTGGCGACGTTCACGCTTAAGTAAAATGGTGCATGGTTTCAAAGTAACAAGGAGATGATTGCCATGATTCCATAGCGGGACACCTTAGGAAAGGTGACTCGTGAAGCTATGTATAGATGGCAAAAAGAATTACTTTTGATTGAGAGATCATTGAAACTCTTTAAACCAGCCTAAGGCATTCACAATCGATCATTTGAAGGAGTTCGAAAGAATGACATACTCGGACTAGAATGGATGATATGGACTACCTTGTTGAAGACAACACAATGGATGATTTTGCTTATCATCGAAATGGATGGGACCCATGGTAGGACCCTTTGTTGAGGCGATCTGACCAGAAATTACCGAAGGGTAGCCCATGGTTGGATGGCACAATGGCGGTGCAAGCTAGGGACAAGGTGCTAATCTTTGGGAATGTTCCAACCATCATATCTGCTGAGATTCAGAACTGGTTGGTGTCGGGATACTTGGACTCAGCATGTCTTAAAGAACGTTTGCAACATGATTCGACGAGATGGCGTTGTGAGATTCTCGGGAAATGAACTACGATAGCAAGTTCCAAAACATAAGTTGGTTCTGCTACACACCTGTGAACACACTGTCCAAGACAAGCATGATCACGTGGTAGTCTTATAATGAAACACTACCAAGTTCAGGTGGGGGAACCATCATCGAGGATATCGAAGTCCTAGCATAAGTCATGATTAGCTCTTATGAAGGAACTCCTTCTCCTTGAACAAATCAATCAGTGGCTTGGTGTGCTAGGGATACAAATAGAATGAAGGTTGCAAGTCTCCAAACCATAGAATACTTATGCGTATGCATGGTGACTTGGGATGGTTCTAGAGAAACAAAACAATCTTTCTCGAACTCATGGCGGCAACTTACACCTAAAGCACATGAATTGAGGAAGTCACTTCTTCCATCAAGCATAAGCTTCATGAGCGGACACGAAGGCATTGCTTACAAAGTTTCCAACACTAGGTTGATGTTCAACATGAATCATGGGGAGACAAAATGCTGCTGCGGGCTCAACAACAACTCATCATAATTTCCATATCCTTTGCACTTCCACCATCATGTGAACACGGTGATAGTATTGGTCAGACCAAAAGATGTAGCGGTGTATGCTCGAGGGATCAACCACGATTAAGACAACATTACGAGCATCGTTGGTACTGATTTGATTTGACGATAGCCGCACTCAAATCAAAGTTGATAAGACAATAGGTCCAACAACTGATCACGAGGACCAATCGATGGAGATATCGTCTCTCTTCACACACACACACTCAAGAATATCCCTTAGTGATAAGCTAAGTTAAGCAAAGCTTTATCTTCCAACTCTCCAAGTTGTTGTCTAGCTCAACCAACTAGCTCAGGGATATCCAACACAGATTCTTGGAGAATGGGTGGTTAGAGGAAAACCAATATGATCACGAACTCAACATAGCGGTCAGGTGACAACACTGGTAACACTTCGAGAAGATTTTGAACATCACGAACCACCGATATGTCTCTAAGCTCGAGAACAATCTTGCTTTTCAAGGAAGGGCGATATGATCAAATGGCGAGGCTTGACAAGATCCTAACTCATCAATCGAAGTGTGCACCGGAAGATGGACTAGGTAGCACGATCAATCCTAGGATGATGATTTAATAATCAACACGCTAAGAATGATAATATTGTCCATTAACTACCAAGAAAGCGGAGTTGCTAGGAGTATTGATTTCACACACGACTCACTTGCGGTTATGACAGCACGGAACGGGGAATGAGCAATGATGGCAAGAGGTATCAACTGCAACAAGAATTAATAAGAGTTGGTGCAATTCTCATGACATTCTTGACATAAGGCGGTAATACTTGAGGTAGAACAGAATCAAAAGCTGGATTGGCATTTGATCTGCGGAATACTACCGCTTTGACCCAATCCTAGAAATGGACAAAGTCTGGAGTTTGTTTCTCCTAGTCATTTCGGAATAGAATGGCAGCGGACCACATGAGTAATAGGCATCGATGAACACGAATGCACAATTACTCGACTATCAATTGACGAGGAGGGTGGAATACAACTAAGGAGGAACAACTCGAGGAGCATATAACTTTCGAGTTATGGATGCATAGGTTAGTATGTGAATCAAGTTCAACAGGTTTCTTCCGGATAACCCATGCAGGAAAGTAGAACTGGCAGATTCACAATTATGAATGGAGAACTCCTCAAGAGTACTCTGATTGTGATCCTTTAGTTCAGCGAGGAACTTCTGCCATAAGCGGTTCATAGCATTTGGAAGAGGGAAATACCACGGACCTCGAGGACTATCGCAAGGTTACTAATATCCTAAAGGAACTAGCAAACACTATCAACATGAGGTAAGTAGGGTGAATCTCGGGTTCAGAAACCCAGGAGTAGAATGCCTACTACTAAGTGTCATCACGGGATGCTATCGAGAATGATGGCCAGAATCATCACACTGGGGATACAAAAGCATTGCTAAGTTACTAGGTGACTTCCTAAAACACCTAGGGTCATAATAATAGCTCCAACATATATGTTGAGGCAGCGGAGTACCTCAACATACTAATTTGTGTGATTAATCTGGCCTAGATGAACATTAGAAATGGAGAAAGGATTTGCAAATGCATCAGACTATTTAGAGACACAGGATGACTCGGACAACATAACGGCTGTAAATGCTCAAAAGATTTGAGACATCATGCAAAATGGTGGCATAACCACTCTACAACATCATAACAAGATTACGAGATCAGCAGTTAACATCTGAAATAGTAGAAACTGAGCTGGGGCTTAAATCCAACAATCTTAAAGGTCTATGGATTAGTAACCGTCATCCTAATAGATAGATGAAGCCTAGTTCTTAATCCCGTAGAAGAAGAGGATGACTCGGATCGAGAAGGCCATGAGGTATAAGGAGTAAAAAGAGCCCTCGTTCCTTCACAATCAATTCCCTTACATAACTAAAGCATTTCTAGACACAACCCGACAAGTTTGGCTTGGTAATCCTCTGAGCGATCGGGCTCGATACCAGCGCTGTCGGGACCCGATTCCAAGTCACATCGATCTAGCGGTAACACCTCATATCACTTTGCGGCCTCCGCACGGTATTCCACAGGTGTCGCCTTACCATGGCCGGGACCGTTTCGTCTTTTGGCTCACGTATATGATAGTGTCGCTAGCATCCATATGATGAGAGAACCGGGCCGACATGGCTATTCGTGAACCCAAGCGGCACTAACCCATGGGGCAGGCATACATGAATCACATCGAGCATGTCGGTCATCAGCGTGTGAATCCGGGCTGTAAGCTTTGGGCTAACTAGGAACGGTAACCGGGCTGTAGCAGGCTAAGGCAGGACTCGGATGTCACCGTGTGACATTTCCCGAAGGACAAACACGAGAACAAAGTGAAACACATGCCGGCCAGTCAAGTGTCGAGCGGTAGTCTTTGGGCTAGCAGGACTCGGTGAACAGGATGTAGCGGACTACTATCGCTCGGAAGCACTAGACTACATTTCCCCATATGAGAGGCTGCCAAGGATAAACAACTAGATTGTCGGATCCCACATACCAAGCATTTCAAACATACACACAATATGCTCGATATGTGTAAATACAACAAGGCATCACAACATAACTCTCGACTCAAAGTATTTATTCATTAGACTCAAGGAGCAAGATATTACAAACATGGGTCTCACGACCCAACATTGAAACATACAAGTCAAGCACAAGCGGAAGCTTAACATGTATAGTCTGAGACATCTACAAATGAAGAAGACTTAGAAGCGACTATCTACTAGATCTGCCGAGGGCACAAGACGAAGCTGAGGTAACAAGCTAAGCGTCGAAGTCCACAGCGGAACTACTAGTGAGGTGAAGTCTCTCTGCAAAAACATAAAATAGGCAAACATGAGTACAAATGTACTCAACAAGACTTATCAGAACTAACTACATATGCATCATTGTCAACAAAGGGGTGGTGGAGTTTGGTGCAGCAAGCCAGCTTTGACTCGGTGGCTATCTGAACTCATTGCAAGTAACTCTTTTGAGGTGGCGCACACGAGTCCACATATTCACCATATCAATACACCACTATGGATCGCTCCGTCTCCCTCGAGCGCCATCCATAGCACTCACGCTTATCTTGCGCATTTTAGGTATCCACTTTCACTTGTCTATGTACTATGCAAGGGTCCAAGTTTCCATATCCGAGGAATCCGGCTATTGAATAGATAATGATAACCTGCGGGGTGTACTTCTTCACTGCGCTCTCGCCACTTATCATACCTGTACCGTCATGTACCTCGGCAACCTTCAAGCGGAAGCGAGGCGAAGTCGTACGACGACTAACCACACAAGTCTCTCGTCCAGGTTTATCGCCTATTGGGTTCCATCCGCAAGGATATCCGGCGGGGTGTCGCTCATGGCCCCAAAGCGATGTGAGCAGGGTTCCCAAGCCCTGGCAAGGGTGCCACTTGGTACCGTGCCCTTGTGCCTAGTCAGTCCCAAGCCCACATGCAGGGTGCCACTTGGTAGACTACTAACACTACCTACAAACACGAAACTAGTTGCAACTCACTGGGCAGAGATCATGTTGATTAATAAGTCGAGAGAATTGAGTTACGGAACCCAATGTGTGGTAGTAACTGTTCATGGATCACAAACATAGAACTCAGTTCCTAGGGCGGCTGCAATGAGACAACCCACCATGTACTCCAACATGGCCTCTCACGCTACCTTTACAAAATCGTGTTCACACTTAGCTCACACAAAGTAGGGACATGTTCACCACTTTCCAATTCATTCCCGATGAATCGGACTGACACAACTCTAAGCAATAGCAGGCATGACAAACAAGCATGAATGAGTAGGCACATCGGGCTCAAACAACTCCTACTCATGCTAGTGGGTTTCATCTAATTCTTGTGGAATGACAGGTCATCACGAGAGGATAAAGGGTTCAGCTACCATGACATGTAATATTTGAAGCGTTGTTGTCCTAATGCAGTAAAAGAGAAGCAGGCGCGAGAGTGGGATTATATCGGAATGAACAAGGGGTTTTGCTTGCACGGCACTTCGAAGATAATATAGTTCTTCATCGGTGTCATCGAACTCATCGTCGGTACGTCGTCTACTGAGAGGGGACAAACACCGGCAAACAAGGAAGAACACAATCAATGCAATGAAATAATAGGATGCATGAATGTGACATGGCAATATGCTGTTGTTTGGGCTAATGCAACTAGCAACAGATTAAATGAAGTTGGTTTGAATACAAAATTCAAATTCAAACTCCATATGTGATTATTTAAAATGCCATTTAATTGATTTGAACTAAACAGTGAACAAAAGTTGTTCTAACATGCATGAAAATGGTACAGATGGATAGATTGGATTTTTCTGATCATTGTTCATATATAAATTATTTAATTTGGAGTTACGGTTGAATTTCTACGAATTTTAGAAGTTTAGATCATTTTGTGAAAATAAATAAATCAAATAGATTTATTTAAAATTCAGAAAAAAGCATAAGCTGCGTCGACTGACGTCGAGAATAGCGTCATCAGTCAACAGCGTCAGCCTGGTCAAACGACGGTGGGTCCCAGCAGTCGGTGGCACAACTAATTAACCAAGTTAATTAGCCTTAAGTTAATTCTAACTAAAGCTGTTTGTGGGGCCGTGGCCCACTAGTCAGCGACTAATTAGCTAACTAACCTAGGTTAATTAGTGTTAAACAAATATTAACTAAAAATGTCGGGGAGGTGGCCAGCGTCGGTGACTCACGTGGGGAAGTCAAACCACTGGCGGCGAGTCAAACCACGGACTGGTCACGGCTCGTCGCCCGGCGGCAGCGAAGATGGCGGAGGCTTGAACTCGCCCACGAGGCGATGGTTTTGGGCGTGGGAGGCTCTGAAAATTGCTGCTCGCGCACTGGTGATGGAAGCGAGGCGGCGGAGGCTGCGGTGGCGGAGGCAGCGGCTCTGAGCTTCGGCAGCGGCGGCGGCGTTCGGGCATCGCGAGAGCAGCGGCTGCGGTGGCCTAAGCGATGCTGCAGTTAGCACTTACGAAACTACTGCGGCGGCGGCGTGTTAAACACGATGGCGGACCATTTGGTCGCGGGATCACATCAGCGGTGGCGTGGGTGGCGGCGCATACGGATCTGAGTGGCGTGGCGGCTACAGGTGCAAATGAAAGCGGAGAGGATGGTTCGGGGAAGCTCACGGCGGTTTCAGCGGTGCGAGCGGTGAGCTCGAAGAAGGACCGGGAGCGAGCAGGCGGCGAGTGGATCTCCAGCGGCAGCGGTCGGGAGGAGCTTAGTGGAAGCAGTCTGAGCGTCACGAGCAGCTCTTGGCTGGAGTCTTTGGACGAATCAGACCACGGCGGAGCTACAGGACACGATGGTGGAGGCGGGGGCGGTGGCAGCGGTTTCCCGACGGCGCTTGGCGGTTGTGGCCATGACGAGAGAGGCAAGAGAGGCGTGGGGGAGGTGAAAGCGTCCGGAGGGTGAGGCGGCGCCGAAGAAGGCCAGGCGTCGTGGTGGCCTCGGTGATGCGGCGAGCAGGGAGGTGCGTGGCGCAGCAGCGTCTTGTTGTCTCCCTCCTCGCCTCTTGGCGAGAGGTAGAGAATGGCGGCATGGGCCTGGTGGGCTGGGCCACCAGCTGAGCCAGCTAGGTGGGCTGCCCAGTAGGTCGGGTAAGTGGCACAGGGCCTCTTCTCTCTCTCTCTCTTTTAATTGTTTTGTTTTCTAATTTTACGTAAACTTTGTGGCTTTACTAAAATACTAAAACAGATCCAAAAATCATAAAACTGCTCAATGCCACTGTTTGGAATATAACAAACAGCAACCATTTTAGTTTATGATTATTTGAGCATTTAAACTATTTATTAGCATTAAATGCCCAAATGCAAATACTTTATGAATTAATCCAGTGACCAAATGTGTCATGAAAAATGTGCAGCACCTCTGGTTCTGGTTTATAGCATTTTTCTAGAAATGATGAACATTTTCTAAAGCCATTTGGATTCACTAAAAAATATTTTTAGTTGAACCTATTTGAATTCCTTTAATGCTAGGGTTTAGGCAATCCCCATCTCAAAATTCCTTTGAAATAAAACATGATGCATGGATGCAGATGCCACTAATTACAACCAATTCTAGGGCTGTGACAGTGCCGGGGGCCAGATTCAGGAGCCAGGTGCAGGCTCCGTCCTTGAGCGCCAACGGAAACCAGTTCGTCATGACCTTTTCATCTCCGATGGCAGCCTCGATGCCCAGCTCGTAGAGCTGGAGGAACTCCTAAGTCCGCCGTGTGTGGCCGTGGCGTGGGGGCAGGTGCAGCTTGAACTTGGCGGGCCCACTGTGACGCCGTGCAGCTTCGATGGTGAAAGCGCGGCAGCCCGCCGTGGCATGAGGGACTCGGACAGCGAGCTTGGTCTTGCAGGCCTCCCTGCGCCCACGGCTGAGGGCAGCGCGGGGTCTTGTCGTGCTAGGCGGGGAGGCGCTCGGGCAGCTTCTTGTGGGCGAGAACTTCTTGCGCTCTGCTCTTGCAGCGGCGGCGCTGGCGGGAGTTCCGCCAGGGCGCGCGCCTTAGGGCCAGCGCCCGTCTTGAGGAGGCGGTGGCGCCCTGAGCTTCATCGCCCAGCGAAGCGCGTGCGGTCTGTGAAAGCAGACGGGCAGCAGGTCGCCTCTGCAGCAGCGAGCTTCGGCGGCAGCGGTCGAGCCATTCGCCGTAAGCGTCGTCGGCAGGCGGTAGCGCAGAGGCTTCGTTAGCGCGATGAGTGCCTTCGGGCCTCCATGGCGCGCGAAGCGCGTCTGACGGCGAACCAGCGAGGTGAAGCGAAGGCATGGCGATGCAGACGTCCGCCTCATGGGCGGAGTCTTTGAGACAACGCTTGCTGCTCGTTCCCCCGCCGGGCAGTGGCGGCGTTGACAGCCGGTGATGAGGAGCAGCGAGGGCGCCCGCCGGCAGGAGCCGTCTGGCGGCGTGGGTAGCGAAGCGGCTCGGCGCTTCGGCTTGAGCCGAACGAGCATCGAACATGGTGGCGGTGGTCGAGGAAGAGCGAAGCGACGAATGGCGATTCGGCGCACCTACAGCGCGCCAAATGTGGGATCACGGGTTCCGGCAGACCCTTAAGGTTCGAACTACAGGGGTGCGGCGGAGATCCAACCCTCCATCGTCTCGTACCTCGGCGAATCGCGGGGACCTAAACTACTAACAAGAACAACACAAAGAGGCATAAGATTTATACTAGTTCGGGCCACCGTTGTGGTGTAATACCCTACTCTAGTTTGTGGTGTGTGGATTGCCTCTAGGGCTGACGAAGAACAGTACAGGGAAGAACAGCCTCACCAGGGTCTGTTCTTGGTGGGTGTAATGAACTGCTAAGTGGTATCCCATTGCTCTAACCTAAGGAGCGGGTTTCTCTCTCTCTCTCTTTTCGGATCCTTCCCGCTCTGTCCGATCATCCTCCCGTTCCACGTCTGAGTGTGGCTACCCCTATTTATAGGCGAAGGCCCTGGGCCTCTTCCCAAATATTGAGCGGGAAGGGCGCCAACAATTGGCCATTTGAAGGGGAACAGTGGGTACACTTATCCTGACTAAAGTTGGTCCTCGCCTGCCAAAGGCTCCGGTGATGACGCCTGCTTGGGCTCCACGATGACTGCATTCCAGCCGTTGGGGCCGGTCTTAGTCTTGTTGCACCGGAACGGATGCCTTTGCTTGATGCTCTTGCCTGCGCTTGCCCCCTTTGCACCAAAGAGGAAAGGAGGACGCTGGGCGGGCTGGCGCCCGACTGGCACCCTTGGTCGTCATGGCTTACGTCACGGGCACCTCGTGAGGTACCCCGCCTTGAGTTCTCCGCCTCCTCATGAGCCAGCTGGCGAGTCGCGCTGAGAAGCTCTTGGTAAATCCGCCCCACGAGGCTTGGCCCCTCGCGAGGTCTTGAGCTTGTGTTGATGAAGATGGGCGTCTGGGCCTCCTTTGAAACCACGCCCGGGAGCATGAGCGAGCAAGTCAGGGGACCCCGTTCCCGAGAGCCAACAAAATTCTAATGTCTTTGCATTGTGGCTGTGCTTTCGGATGGCCACTCGTGCTCAAAATGAAGTGGTTAAATCGACCAGGTGCATCGATGTGCGGTCATATGGCTATGCTAGTCCGGGTTATGATTGAGGCGGGTTACCGTTGGTATCGAATACACCGTCGAAGAGCAATTCGAGACTTCAATCAAAGCCAATACCTCTGTCTTGTCGGGATATTTCCTTCATATCTGGATCATTGAACCTCTTCACCACTCCTATGGACTCGAGGTCACTATTGAGATGGCTGTGCAGGATGCTGCATACTCTATGATGACCATCATGCGAGTCAGGACTAGCCTGCTCCGGAACACCGACTTCCGTTATATGCCAGCCGCTCCCGAGGCGCAAGGGTATCTTGGGCCATCTATCTGATTCAATCGGGAGGACTCACTAACCCGCTGCTATTTGAGATGCTCGAGGATAAGGACCGAAGAATCGGGCCATGAGAATGGAGCTTTTCAACACCCTTGCCGATCATTGGGCCACTTTGACTCGGTTTGCCTGAGGCTGTGCAAGATGGATGTATGGATCTGATTTGTATCTGTGAGATCTGCTCTGTCGGACATGATGGATTGGCGTGATGTGGGAGCATCACCCCACCCCATGGTCCCCATGAGCCCACCGTTTGTTGGTCAAGACCTCATCCTAGCCCCTATGGTCCACAAGCTCCTCGGGACCGTCTTTTTCCGGATAATCATGTTGACCTTCCGAGGCTATGGAGGTGACTTCTATGAGGACTACTACGGGCTATGCGAGTTAGTAGTAGTATCCCTAGTATTGTAATAGTTGTATTTCCACCGTCTGCATGACTGTGGAATATGACTTAGTGTGTATCATTCGAGAAGTGTAGAAAAATAATTTATAGGAGTTTGGAATGCTTCCGATGAGATATAGCGCCTTTCCTGTTGTTGTACTCCATGGGCTTGTACTAAACTATGAATGGTGTGTATGACCGTTAGTATATATATGGCAGTTTCTATATTACCATGTCATACGGATGAACATCCTACATTCCGTGTTATCCATTACATTCCACACTTCCTTGCTAAATTTGCCATCCTTGTTTAAACCGTTGTTTTGTTTCCTAGGATGGTCAACACCATAACAACCACTGCTGCTCCGGAGCAGGGATAAGCCAGCGCAGACTAGGAATGTAAATCTGCCTCAACCGCCTTCTTTGGCGAAGTTATGATGGTGTCGAGCGCAACAAGCGTGAGACCAATCGCTTCTGGGGCGGATTGAGCAGAATACGCCGCCGACCAAGGAATGATCTGGTGTCCTCAATGACTTTGTCAAGCTGTATCCACGAAGTTCAAACATTCCATTGAGCCTCTTGATGCGGATGGTGGCCCAGCATCACCCAAGCTCCGTTACCTTAGCGTGGCGAAGCGATAAGGTTACCTCTGCTGCCTATCACCTCGAAGGCCTTGCTAGCCTTTGGTGGGAGAATTTGAGCTATCGCCGGTTGGCCAAATCACTACACGGGCTGAGTTCGGTCGGCTTTCGTGAGCATCACATCCCGAAGGTCTCATGGATCGTAAGAGGAAGAGTTACGCAACTTCACCGGGGTAGACTAGCTGTGGATGCATACAGCCGTGAGTTTGGAAATCTAGCGTTATGCTCTGAAGAGGTTTCTACCGGCGCCAAAAAGCAGGCAAGGTTCCGCAAGGGACTTAGCCCCGAGCCGCCGTGATCTTCGTCTGCTGCAGTGCACCTCCTTCAAAGTTAGTCAACAAGGCTATCGGTCTTTGAAACTAGATAGTCGACTTTGAAGCTTCACGCAAAGCACTCCGTGACTTTGGTTCTTCATCCTCCTCTGGATCTCGAAGCGCGGGTCTGGATACCAATCACGCTCTACCACCAGATTCACTCGAGGCCATCCTTTGAGGCGCCTCGCCCCAATAACAGTTTGCACCGCAGGGGCCTATGGTGGCCCGCTGCTAATGCTGCTCCACGTCCCAATGTGATAACCTGTTTCAAGTGTGGAGAGGCGGGTCACTACATCCGTGAGTGTCCCCGAACAACCCCGATCGGATCGGGAAATCATTTGCCGTGGTAAGCTAGCGGAAGGTGCTCTCGCCAAACCAGCTGCCACTGCTCGTGGTACGTCAACTACGTTTCAGGTGAGGAAACCCATGAGGACTAGCGTGGTTCTCGATGCGCTCCTTGTTAATTGCCATCCGGCAAGCTGTTCTTTGATCTTGGAGCATCTCATTCATTTATTTACGAGAGCTATGCTCGATTACAACACCACATTTGTGACATGCACACCTCTATGGAAATTCAGACTCCTGGTTCTAGATGGCAAACCTCTAGAATAAGTCATGGGAATGAAATCCTTGTCGATAGATTAGTCTTTCTTGCATCTCTAATAGCTCTCAAGTCCTCGGACATAAACATCATCTTGGGTATGGACTGGATGTCAGCCCATTATGCTAAGATTGATTGCTCTACTAGAACTGTTCAACTCACCCATCCCTCGGGCGAGACAGTTAATATTTCGACCCGAGTGTCTAAGCCTCAGCTCTACTCTTTAAATGCCAACCCCCTTCCAGACCTCGAAGATATTCCGGTAGTCCGTGATTTTTCGGATGTCTTTCGGAAGAAGCTGCGGTGTTCCACAGCGGGGATGTCGAGTTAAGTGATAGATCTTGTTCTGGAACCGTCCCAATCTCTAGAAGACCTTATAAGATGGCACCCCTAGAACTAGTCGAGCTTAGAAACAACTCGATGAGTCCTTGCAAAAGGTTTCATCCGTCCTAGTTCATCTCCATGGGCTTGCCCGTCCTCTTCATCAAGAAGAAGGATGGAGCGGATCAGATGGTTGTAGATTACCGACACATCAATTTGGTCACTATCAAGAAGAAGTGTCCGCTCCCGGGATCAACGACACTGTATGATCAGCTCATTGGATCCTCGATCTTCTCAAGATGGATTTGAGGTTGGGTTACCATCAAATCAAAATCAAGAATGGGGACATTCCTAAAAGCGGCCTTTGTTACTCGTTATGGCCATCTGAGTACACCGTCATGTCCTTGGGTTAACCAATGCTCCAGCCACTTTCTCTCGGTTAATGAACTCGATCTTCATGGAGTATTTGGATAAATTAAGTCGTGGTATACCTTGATGATATACTCATCTACTCCAAGAATGAGGAAGAACATGCCGAACATCTAAGGCTAGTATTGATGAAACTTGAGAGCATCGCCTTTATGCCAAATTCTCTAAGTGTGAGTTCTGGTTGCGAAGTGACCTATCTAGGCCATGTAATCTCTGGTAAGGGCATTCTTTGTCAATCCGAGCGAGTTCAAGCCGTCCTTATTTGGACTCCTTTGAATCGGTCAAGCAAGTTCGGAGTTTCCTCGGTTTAGCGAGCTATTGCCGCCCGCTTAATCGAGAATTTCTCCAAGGTTGCTAAGCCTCTAACGAACTCCTCAAGAAAGATAAAAAGTTCGAGTGGACCCCACAGTGCGAGTTCAGCTTTCGAGGCTGAAAAGGCGCTGATACTGCACCGTACTTATACCACCAGATTTTTCTAAGGACTTTATTATCTATTCGGCGCCTCGCGACAAGGACTAGGTTGCATACTCATGCAAGATCGTCATGTGATTGCCCTCGCTTCCCGACGATTGCGTGCACATGAGGATAACTATCCCACACATGATCTAGAGCTTGCGGCGTGGTCCATGCACTCAAAACCTGGCGACATTACCTTCTTGGTAATCGCTGAAAATTCTTGATCAGCAAAGTCTGAAATACATCTTCACCCAACGGTTTGAATCTCGAGACAAAGGCGTTGGGTCGAGTTGATTACAGATTACGACTTAGAATATCTTACACCCAGGCAAAGCCAATGTCATGGCTGACGCACTAAGTCACAAATCTTATTGTAACAATCTGATGTTACAACAAAGTCAACCATTTCTCCACGAGGAATTCCGTAAGCTTAACCTTCACATTGTTCCTCGAGTTCCTTTCCACCTGGTGGCGAAACCTACCATACGGATCAGATCATCAAGGCACGAGAAGGTAGATCAGGAATTTCCCATATCAAGAGAAACATCAAGAAAGGAGTCATGATTGTTTCTCCATTGATGAACAAGGTGTCGTGTTCTTTGGAGACCGTCTAGTGGTTCCCAAAGGTGCACAACTTTGGTGATTGATCCTTAAGGAAGCTCATGAATCTCCTCTCACCATTCATCCCGGTAGTACTAAAATGTATCAAGACCTCGCTTGAGAGGTTTGGTGGACTAGGATGAAGAGAAATCGCTCAATTCATTTCTAATTGCGATATGCGTAAATCGAGTTAAGCGAGCATCAACGGCCTCTTGGCACCCTTCAACCTTTGGCAATCCACGAATGGAAATGGGATAAAATCGGTATGGATTTCATTACGGGTTTCCGGGACCAAGAGAGAATAATGCTATCTTCGTTGTCGTCGATCGTCTTTCCAAAGTAGCCCACTTCCTACCCGTTCGTGAGAGTATAACCGCTAGCCAGCTAGCTGATTTGTACATCTCTCGAATAGTGTCTCTTCATGGTGTTCCATTGGAGATTAACTCGGACCGTGGAAGTCTCTTCACCTCTCGATTTTGGGAAAGTTTCCAAAATGCTATGGGAACTTCGTCTTTCCTTTAGCACCGCCTTCCATCCTCAATCAAGTGGTCAAGTAGAGCGAGTCAATCAAATTCTAGAGGATATGCTTGAGCTTATGTCATCTCTCTCGGCATGAATTGGGAGAAATGCCTTCCATTATTGAGTTAAGCTTACAACAATAGTTATCAAGCTAGCTTGGGCAAAAGCTCCTTCGAAGTTCTTTATGGGCGAAAATGTCGAGCGCCTCTTAGCGGTTAGAAACGGAGGAGAGACAACTCTTTGGCCGGATATGATCCGAGGAAGCGGAAGAAGCAGGTTCGCGTTATTAGTGAGAAATTGAAAACATCCCAATCTCGTCAAAGAGCCAATATGACCGCAAGCATAAGCCTATGGCTTATGAAGTTGGCGAAGGCTTAACTTGGTTACTCCTTTGAAGGAACCCATCGATTCGGTATCAAAGGCAAGTTGGCTCCTCGTTACATTGGACCCTTCGCATTCTTGCCAAGCGAGGAGAAGTTGCCTACCAATTGGAACTACCTCGCATCTTTCGAGTCCATGATGTCTTCCCGTTTCTCAACTCAGGCGTTGCTTCTCGGATCCTATCCGTGGAGTGGACCACGAAATGCTTGATCTCGAAGATAACCTCACCTATCGAGAATATCCCGTTCGTATCCTTGATCAAGCCGACCGTACCACTCGACGTCAGAATATCAAGTTTCTCAAGGTTCAATGGTCAAACCATTCCGAGAAAAAACAACTTGGGAAAGGAGGATCGTCTTTGACTTGAGTATCCACCTTCTTCTGACGGATCCTAAATCTCGGGACGAGATTATTTTGAGTGGGGGTGAGTTGTCACATCCTAGCTAGTCCATGCATTAGAGTGTTGCATCATGTTTATCTTTCATCAAAAATTTAAAATGGGGAAGACAGAACCCCGAAACCCTTTGAATCCAA
>JAHIAM010002138.1:0-70769 GCA_021605205.1 Aegilops longissima
CGTTTAGCGAGAATGCGAAAGGACCAATGTAACGAGCAACTTGCCTTGATAAAAAGCGATGGGTACCCTTCAAAGGGTAACCGAAGGTAAGCCTTGTCGCCAACTTCATAAGCCACTTCCTTATGGCGGCGGTCATCTTGGCTCTTTGACGAGATTGGGCTGTTTTCAAATTCTCACGAATGATCACGAACTTGCTCTTACGCCTCTGGATCATATCGGTCCAAATAATTGTCTTTCACGGTTTCGACCAGTTCAAAGGTGTTCGACATCTTAGTCATAGAGAATCTCAAAGGAGCTTTCTTGAGACTGGATTGATAGCTATTGTTGTAAGCAAACTCGGCAAAATGAAGACATTTCTCCCAATCCATACGAATGAGATAGCATAGCTCTAAGCATGTCTTGAGAATTTGGTTGAACCTTTCCACTTGACCACTTGGTGAGGTGGAAAGCGGTGCTGAAGAAAGATGGGTTCCCATGGCAGTTTGGAAACTTTCCCGAAATGAAGTGAAAAGCGCCACGGTCTGAATGATCTCTAGTGGAACACCATGTGATACTATTAGAAATATATAAGTCAGCGAGCTGACTAGCGGTGATACTCTCTCGAGCAGGAAGAGTAGGCCACTTTGGAGAGGCGATCAATGACTGAAGATAGCATTATTCCCTTTCTTGGTCACAGGAAAGCGGTGATGATCCATACCAACTTTATCCCATTTCCATTCAGGAATAGCTAAAGGCTGAAGGGTGCCGGCAGGTCTTTGATGCTCTGCTTATGCTTGACGACAAACATCACAGATAGCAATAAACTGGCGATTTCTCTCTTCATCCTAGTCCACCAAAACCTCTCGTAGGTCGATACATCTTAGTACTACGGGATGAATTGTGAGAGGAGATTCATCGCCTCCTAAGAATCAATTATACGAGATGTTGATCCTTAGGAACCACCAGCGATTCTCAAAGACAACCCCACGATCATCCATAGAGAAACAACCACCCATTCCCTTCTTAATGTTTCTCTTGATCCGAGAAATTCCGTGTCTTGCTTTTGAGCAGCGACAATCCGATCTTCAAGATCAGGTTTCGCCACCAAGGTAGAGAGAATCCGTGGGGAGCAATGTGAAGATTAAACACGAGAATTCCTCATGAAGAAGTGGTTGGCCTTGCTGCAACATGAGATTGTTGCAATAGGATTCTGACTTAACGCATCAGCCATGACATTGGCTTTGCACAGGGTGTAGGTAATCCCTAGATCATAATCTGTGATCAACTCCAACCAACGTCTTTGCCTAAGGTTCAAATCTGGTTGGGTGAAGATATACTTGAGACTCGGTGATGGTGTAGATCTAGCGTTTACCAAGAAGGTAATGTCGCCGGTCTTGAGTGCATAGACTACACGCAAGCTCTAGATCATGTAGGATAATTCTCCTCATGTGGATGCAATGGCGAGATGCATAGGCAATCACATGGCGATCACATAGAATGCAACCTAGTCCTGTCATTGGTAATGCATAGATAACAAAGTCTTTAGTGAAATCCGGTGGCACCAGTATGGGAGCGAAGTCAGGCGTCTGATTTCTGAAAGCTGTACTCTCCTGTGGGACCACTCAAACTTTTATCTTTCTTGAGAAGTTCCGTGAGGGTTTAGCTACTTTGGAGAGTTTTCAACAAAGCGGCAACAATAGCTGGCTAGACCAAGAAACTCTAACTTGTTTAGCGGTTTGGTGGAGTCCAATCAAGAGCAGCTTGAACTCTCTGGGATTGACAACAATGCCCTTACCGGAGATTACGTGGCCTAGGTAGGTCATACGGCCAATATTCACACTTGGAGAACTTGGCATAAGCGATTGCTCTTTGAGTTTTCTAGCACAAGTCTAAGATGTTGGCATGCTCTTCCTCGTTCTTGAGTAAATAAGAATATCATCGAGGTAAACCCGACAAATTTATCTAAGTACTCCATGAAGATCGAGTTCATCAAGCGGAGAATGTAGCTGGGCGTTGGTTAAACCAAAGGACATGATTGTACTCATCTTATAACGAGTAACAAAGGTTGTTTTGGGAATGTCCATTCCGATCTTGATTTGATGGTAGCCTAACCTCAAATCCATCTTGGAAAAATGAGGATCCGTGAGCTGATCATCGGATCGTTGATCCTAGGGGCGGATACTTGTTCTTTATCGTGACCAAATTTGGAGACGATAATCTACAACCATTGGTCCGTACCATCCTTCTTCTTGCCGAAGAGGGCAGGCGCCAAGGAGAAGAACTAGGACGGATGAAACCCTTTCAAAGGACTCATCAAGTTGTTTCTTAAGCTCGGCTAGTTCTAAGGTGCCATCTTATAAGGTCTCCTAGAGATTGGGCGGTTCAGGATAAGATCTATGAACTCTACATCTACTGTCGGGTGGAACACAGGTTCCTCTGGAAAAACATCCGGAAATCGCGGACTACAGGATATCTAAAGATGCGGAAGGGCTGGCATTAAGAGAATAGAGTTGGCGCTTTGCAACTCTAGTGGAGAGCAGTGACTATCTTGCGGATGGGTGTGTAAGCTGAAACAGACCTAGTGAAAAATCAATCTTGGCATGATGAGCTGTCATCGATCCATACCAAGATGATGTTAATATCACGAAGACTTGAGGGCTACAAGTGAGGCAAGGAATACAAGTGCATCAACAAAGTTTCATTACCATGAGCTTACAGAAGTTTGCCATTTGGATCCGGAGTTTGAATGACTAGCGGAAGGGCATATCACAAAATGATATGTTGTGCAAGTTAGCATAGCTTTGAAATGAAGGAATGAGATGCTCCGTATTGAATAGAACGGCGGGATGACGAGTTGACAAGGAGGGTACCAAGAGCGACATCCGGATCATCATGGCGTCCTGCTGTGGCGTGATGCACATCCATGTTCAGCGAGCTGACTTCTTGATCGTCTTGCTTGATGGCTTAACACGGTAATAGTCTTCTCGGGCTGGGGTGGAGCATAAGCGGCGAGGCGATCCGTGCATAGTGTCCTGGCTCTCCGCATGTGAAACAAGTCCACGAAGTAGGGCGTGGACCGCATTGACAAGTGGTCTACCAATAGGCTGGGTGGAGCATATAAGCGAGGCTGGGTGAGGCATATGGGATGGCCTCGGTGAATATCCGGGTGGAAGAGCGAGTTGAATCCAAATCGGTAACCTGCGAACAAGAACGGAGGAAGAAACCAATTCACGGTTGTGCTTACGAGACTCCTCGTAAGTGAGCTGAATGTCTCTGCATTAATGGCCTTGTTCACAAGAGCACGGAATGTATCACAATAGTGCGGGTGGAAGTCACGATGCAACTTGGGGTTGAGACCCTTCGGAATCTAGCACCTTCTTGGCGTCCGTGGACACCTCTTACGTGGCATAGCAGGCGAGGTTCTCAAACTCTCGCTGTAAGCATCAACAGGCATCTTACTGGGTGAAACTACAAACTCTTCTCTCTTGCGATCGATGAGGGCTTGGGAATGTGATGCCATGAAAAGCCTCGATGAAATCCCTCGGTTGGAATCGACAGGCTGGAAGCATAGCCTCATAGTTACGCCACAAAGACTAGCATGACCTTCAGTGGTATGCGCGCCGGTGACCTTGTCACTTTCAGCTACGTTCAAGCGGAGCTGCGTGTGATACTCTGAGCCGGATCATCGACATAGTGGCTCGATGGAATGATGAAAGGTAGGTGGGTGCAAGCGAATGATGTCATGAATGGTTGCGGAGACCCTTTGGACTGATGTCGGTGTTCTCTTGATCGTGCCAACAAGCGGTTAGACTCACGCTTGTTCCTCTCCATCCCTAACATAAACTTTGCCAATGAAGGCTGGTCGGAGGATCCTCATCCACCACCTCCGTGGTTCGGCTACGAACAGCAGAACTTCGGCAGTGATGACATCACGAAAGCGAAACCAAGGGCGGAATCAACATCACTACATACTTGAAAAATGTAGGACACGAAATTAGTAACTCTCGAACTCCTGAGGCAATTCCGGCAGCATAATGGCAGTAAAATGCTCAAATGAGACATTCGCAAAAGCGGGGTGGCACCATACTCATCACCATTCAAAGGTTAGGGATAATACTAAGCAGGCTACACGAAGGTAATCAAAAACTGAATTATGACTCGATCAACCAATCCTATGGGACTGGAATAACGTGATCACGATGAGCGAAGAGATAGCCTAGTTCCTTAACCCGTGGGAAAGATAGGGACGACTCAGATCGGAGGGCATGAGGTAAAAAGAAGTAAAAAAGAGCCTTACGTTCCTTCCACAATCAATTCCCTATATAACTAAAGCATTTCTAGACTCAACCCGACCAGTTTGGTTGGAAATCCTGACAGTGATCGGGCTCGATACCAAAGCTGTCGGGACCCGATCCTAAGTCACCGATCTAGCATGTAACACATCTTCTTGCGGCCTTACCATGGCGGGACCGTTCGTCTTTTGGCTCCACGTATATGATAGTGTAGCATCCATATATGACAAAGAACCGGGCGACATGGCAATCGTGAACCCAAAGGCGCTAACCTATAGGAGCGAGCATACATGAATCACATCGAGCATATCGGTCATCAGCGTATAAACTTCGGGCTGTATTTGAACTAGGACTCGAATAACACAGCGTGACATTTCCTCGAAGGGACGGACATAGGAGCAGAAGTGAAACACATCGGCCAGATCAAGTGTCCAGCGGTAGTCTTTGGGCTAGCAGGACTCAGGTGAACCGGTGTAGCGGACTACTATATTTCGAGAAGCACGAGACTACATTTCCCCATAAGAGAGCTACCAAGGATAAACAACTAGGTTGTCGGATCCCACATAGCAATACAAGTCACCGTCGCATAACAAGGAAGTATGTGCTGTACAACATGCATCACAACATAACGCAAACTCATATAGGTAAAAGCTCGGAGCCACATAGCATTAAATACAAGCAGGGGTCACATGACCCATCATTGAACATACAAGCAACAAGCGGAAGCATTACATGTCGATACAGAACAACTACAAAAGAAAAAGGCTGAGAAGCGACTATCAACAAGACCCTCCCAAGGGTACAAGATCGTAAATGAGGTAACAAGCTGCTAAATGAAGTCAAAGGAACTACTAGTAAGACCGAAGTCTCATTGCAAAACATAAATAAAACAGCGTGAGTACAAAGGTACTCAGCAAGACTTATCAGATCCTATTATACATGCGTAGTATCAAGAAGGTAATGTGGAGTTTAGTTGCAGCAAGCGGCTTTGACTCATGGCTATCACTGTTCTCGACTACGGAACTTCTTGAGGTGATATGGCATTTGGTCCACTAGTCACCACACAATACACTACTATGGATTCATTCCGTCTCCATCGAGAAGGCCATCCATAGCACTCACACTTGTCTTGAGCATTTTAGAGTATCCACTTCAAGTTGTCTATGTACCGTAAGCAGATTCCATAACGAGGACACGGCTATTCGATAGATCATGATAACCTGCGAGGGGTGTACTTCTTCACACGCTCGCCACTTACGCCATATACCGTCATGTATCTCGGCAACCTTCAGCGGAAGCCTAGCGAGGTGTCGTACGACGACTAACCACAAGACTCTAGTCGGGCTTATCGCCTATTCGGGTTCCATCCATGGGAATCCGGCAGGGGTGTGCATGCACCCCCAAACGATGTGAGCAGGGTTCCCAAGTCCACCATCCGGGTGCCACTTGGTACACCGTGCCACATGCCCTAATCTGTCCCAAGCCCACCCTACGGGTGCCACTCGATGAAAAATAGCTTACCTACAAACACGAGAAACTAGTTGCGACTCACGGACGGAAGATCAAATCGGTTAATAAGTCGAGAGGCTTGGGCGCCCAGCCCAATGTGGTAGTGTCAGTCATTGGACAACATACATAGAACTTCGATTGCTTAGGGCGGTTCGGTGAGACAACCCCATGTACTCCTACATGGCCTCTCACCGCTACCTTTACCAAATCGTGTTCACACGATTCCTCTCGACATCAGAACATAGGACTGCACTCCAATTCATTCCCAATGAATCGGACGACACAACTCTAAGCAATAGGCATAGCATGGTAGGAACACAACATGGCTCAATCAACTCCTACACATGCTAGTGGGTTTTCAACTATTCTTGTGGCAATGGTGGTCATGTAGAGAATGGGTTCAACTACGCAGCACAAAGTAGCAGATGAATCGTTGTTGTCCAAATGCAATAACTGAGAGCAGGAAGCGAGAGAGTAGGATTGTGTCGGAATGAACAAGGGGTTTGCTACGGTAAATCAACAAGGGAGCCTTCACAGAGCAGGTACTCACCAGCGTCTCAGGGCAGGACCTATCGAAGGAGCAGTTGTCGACAATCAATACACAATCATCGCAACAATATGATGCATGAACATGTCATGTAGATGTGATGCTGTTTGAGCTAATGCAACTGGTATTCAATTTGAATGAAGTCCATTTGAACCAAAGGTTCAAATGCAACTCAAAAAAAGCTCTTATAAATGCCATTTTAGTGTTTCACTTATACAGCAAGTATAAGTTGTTTTGTCATGCATGAAACTAGTACAGATGGATAGATTGAATTTTACGATAATTTTTCATATATAAATTATTTCAATCTAAGCTACGTTGAATTTCTATGAATTTTGAAGTTTTGAATATATTACGGAATTTCCTGATTTATTTTAATTCGAGAAAATATAATATTGCGTGACATGATGTCATGCACAAATGCACTTGGAGTCAGCAGGGCTGACCAGGGTCAAACTTGGCGTGTGGGGTCCACGTCGGTGACCTGAGTTAAGCAGAGGTTATTTTAATCCTAATTAAAAGATTAGTGGCCTGGGCCTTTGTCGGGAGACAACTAATTAGCGGGTTAATTAGCGCTAACTAAACTAACACCTAAACTAAACAGGGCATGGCCCGCGCGTCCAGTGACCACAGGAGGTCAAACCCAGGTCAAACCAGTCAAACCAGCCGTGGTTGAATGCGCTTCGAGACACTGGCGTACTTGTGCCAGGTTTCCTCATGGTGCTCCAAATGGCCTTGCTAGAAGCGCGTTGAAACCAACGATGGCGCGTCGGCGGTGGCCATGGTGAGCACTGGGATGGCGGATCGTGCGGCGAGCTTCGATTCTGACGCCGGAGTTGATCGTCTGCGAGCGCGTTTGGGCTCGAGAAGCGAAGCAAAGCGCTAGGGATGCTCTACAGGCCTTACGACTTGTTGGACTTGCGGGGTGACCAAATGGTCACGGGCCATCGACAGCGGCTTCGGCGGCGAAGATCCGGCCATGGTGGGGAGGAGGATTCTGGCGTCTGACCACTACGGAAGAGGCAGTGGCGGAGCTCACCGCGGTTCTGCAGGCGTCGAAGCGGGCTCGAGGGCGGCCGGACGGCGGCAACGGCGATGGCGATATCTGGCGGCGGGGCGAAGCGATGGCGATAAGCGGCGCTCGGGGCTTCCAGCGTCCGTGGCTCGGCAGGGAGGTAGCGAGCAATGGCGCGGAACTTGCGAACGGAGAGAAGCGAGGAGCGGTGGCCCGCGGCGAGCAGCGGTGCTCTGGTGCTTCGGTGAAGAGGAGAGGAGCGGAGGAGGAAATGAGAGAGAGGAGAGAGGTGCGGGTAGCGCGTGGCGTCGTTCCAGGCGTCGAGGCGGACAGGGAGGCGAAGCGGAGGTGGCAGACACGTGGCATGATGGCTGTGGCGACACGCACACACATGGCGGGGGAAGGCAGCCAGAGGGGGCGGGCTGGGCGGGCTGGCCAGCTGGGCCGACCAGGCCGCCTGAGAGCTGGGCAGGGAGGTAAGTTGGTGAGGTTTTATCCTTTTTTTCTTTTCTAATATTCTGATTTTTGTTTGATTTATTTAAAATACTAAATCATTTTATTTTCTTATGCCAATTTTTGTAGGAGCTATTTATATTATTCAGGCTCCTCAACAAAGGCACAACTTTTGGACAATATTTTATATATATAATAATATATCCAAGGCAAATAATTACTGCATTAATTCCAAATGGCCAAAAATAAATACTTGAGCTCCCAAAAATATTAGTTGGAATTTTACCTCGACCAATATTTTTAGAAAACAGGAACATTTTCTTGGGCCAAATTGAAGCAATTTTATTTGGGTCATTTCAAAAAATGATTACGAGGTTTCACAATTCCCCATTTCAATATTAAATGGAATTTAAACATGATGCACAAATGACTATCTAGTCTAGGTCATACCAGACTAGGGATGTGACATACTCCCACGAAGAAGGTCCAGGTCCTCGACGCCGGGGAGGCGGGGGAGGTGGCGTGGCCTTAGTGCAGCTGACCGCTTGCGCTCCTTTATGCGACCAAGCGCGGTGCTCGGGGCGAGTGCCCAGCCTCTTGTGAGCAGCAACCTGATGGTCGAGCTATGGTAGCACTAGCGCCGGCTCATGAACCCATCTTGAGGGCTCCTCACACGAGTTAGTGGTGTCGGCAATGCCTCCACATCGTGGATCAAGCTCCCATGGTTCTTTGCGGAGATGCCGAGAGGCCGCTCGAGTGTGGTTGCAGCATGAGTGCAGCACTCTGTCCACGGGAAGCGTCGAGGTCGTCTTCGGGCAAGATCTTCATGACCTGCGGATGGGGAAGTCGCCCGCTAACCCGTGAGGTGCCCTCGCCTTCCCTTGAAATGATGGCGCCTCCATGCTGTTCTTCAAAGTCTTGACGTGGAAGGTAAATGCATCTGAGTGCTGCCTGGGAAGCTTAATAGAAGAAGCGCGGCTGAAGCCTGCCCCCAGGCTGCAGTAGCTCCTCGGGAGGCGGTGGCGACTCTGAGGGTCAGCGACTCTCCACGAGCAGCGAGTCTCCGGAGAACTAGCGGCGACAGCTACACCACCAAGCTCCGCGTGTGGGAAGCGCGACAAACGTCCGCTGTCGCCATGATGACACAGATGGGTGAAGTGAAACTATCCTAGGTGGTTTCATAATTCATAACAACATATAGCTCATTGAGCTAATGCTATTCAATACAAATATTTCAGGACAGCTCAATGAATGGCATGGCATGGATGATGATGGATCCCTCAAAATATCAAGGACAAAGGATGGCTCAAGCTCAAATGCTCAAGACTCTACATTTTACATTTAGTGATCCAAGATCACATTGAGTCTATAGGAAAAGCCAATACTATCAAGGAGGGATGAGGTGTTTAATGAGCCTTTTTGCTTCATGTGCTAATGATATGCTCCAAAACCCTCCACTACTTTCTCATCCACATATGATCTAAACCTAAAGTCAAACTCGGCCCTACCGATTCTTTCTATCCGGCATACGAGTTCAGATGTCTTAGCCACTGCCACAAACCCTAGGAAAATCGGTCTCACGAGAGACAGGATTATAATCTCTACATTTCCCTTAAATAACGTTTGGTCTAACCAAAGTGGCGATCGGTCCCGAAGATTACAATGTAAACTCTCTGTTTCCCTTTTGTAACTTTGGTCTCACAAAAGAGCAAATCGGTCCCACCAGTTTACGACCAACTCTCGGTTAACTAATTACAAATTGGTCTCACCGAGTTGTGTCGGTCTCACCGAGATTCGTTATGCCTAACCCTAACCATATCGGTCCTACCGAGGTTGCATGTCAGTCCACGAAAACCCTAACGGTCACTAGGTTTTAAATGGTCAGGCCGAGTTTGATGATTCGGTCCCACCAGTTTAGTAAATTGTGTGTAGCAGTTAGAATTTTGTGTGGAGGCTATATATACCTCCACCTCCTCTTCATTAGTAGAGAGCCATCGAGAACAAACCTACACTTCCAACTTACCAGTTCGAGAGGCCACCTACTCATGTGTTGAGGCCAAGATAGTTCATTCCAACCATATGAATCTTGATCTCTAGCCTTCCCCAAGTGGCTTTCCTCAAATCTTCTCCACCAGATCCAAATCCTATGAGAGAGAGAGTTGAGTGTTGGGGAGACTATCATTTGAAGCACAAGAGCAAGGGTTCATCATCAACACACCATTTGTTACTTCTTGAGTGGTGTCTCCTAGATTGGCTAGGTGTCACTTGGAGCCTCCAAAGATTGTGGAGTTGAACCAAGGAGTTTGTAGGCAAGGTTGCCTATTTGTGAAGATCTACACTAGTGAGGCAAGTCCTTGGGCGGCAGCCATGGTGGGATAGACAAGGTTGCTTCTTCGTGGACCCTTCATGGGTGGAGCCCTCTGTGGACTCGTGCAACCGTTACCCTTCGTGGGTTGAAGTCTCCATAAGCGTGGATGTGCGATAGCACCACCTCCAGAACCACCACAAAACATCAATGTCCCCAATGCGTTTGATTCTCAAACCCTTCCCTTTACATTCTTGCAAGTTGCATGCTTTATTTTCCGCTACATATACTCTTTGCATGCTTGCTTGAATTGCGTGAAGATTGTGACTTGCTTAAAGATAGCTAAAATCTGCAAAGTCTAAAATTGGGAAAGGTTAAGTTTTATTTGGTCAAGTAGTCTAATCACCCCCTCTAGATATACTTCAAGGTCCTACAAGTGGTATCGAGCTTTGGTCTCCATTTGCTTTGATTTCCATAGCTTTTGGTGGTCATAGCCTTGGTTTCACAACCTAGGAGAGTATGGCGTCTAGCGAGGAAATTATCACCATAGGGTCCTACTTTGATGGCACTAATTTTGCTAGTTGGAAACATAAGATGAAAATGCATATTCTCGGACATAACCCGCCGTTTGGGCTATTGTGTGTATTGGCTTGCAAGGTGAATTCTTTGATGGGAGAGAACCAATCGTGAAGCTAGTGCGGAAGAGTTGAAGATGTTGCAATACAACGCTCAAGCGATATCCTCTTCAATGGATTGTGCCCGAAGAATTCAACAAAATCAGCCGTCTTGAGAATGCAAAGGAAATTTGGGATACTTTGATTGATATGCATGAAGGTACAACTCTATCAAGGAATCCAAGTTGGATGTGCTCAAAGTCAACTTGACAAGTTCAAAATGAAGGATGGTGAAGGTGTCACGAAATGTACTCTAGGCTTGCTCTTATCACAAATGAGATTGCCGGCTTAGGAAGTGAAGAGATGACCGACAGATTCATCATCAAGAAGATCCTAAGAGCATTGGATGGAAAATATGATACCGTGTACATTGATCCAAATGATGCCAAATTACAAAGATCTCAAGCCAGAGTCATTGGAAGAATTGTTGCTCATGAGATGTCACTCAAGGATAAGGAGGAACTTCACAACAAGTCAAGTGGTGCTTACAAAGCCTCATGTGAACCCCCACATCATCAAGTGAGAAACAAACCTTCAATGAAGAATTGAGCTTAATGGTGAAGAACTTCAACAAATTCTACAAGAGTAGAAGCAAAGAAAAGAAGCTCCAAGTCAAGGTCCTACAATGACAAAAGATCTTCTAGTCGAGGCGCAATTGCTACAATTGTGGGAGACCGGACACTATTCAATGAGTGTACGGCACCCTACAAAGAAGAGAGATTCTCCCAAGAAGAAGTAGAGAGGAATCACCACCAGAGAGAGAAGGAGTAGAGATGATCGTTATGAATGAAGACCCTCACGGAGAAGCAAGGATTCGGAAAGGAAGGACAAGTCATCAAAGAGCTACACAAAACGAAGACATCAAGCTCATGTTGGTGAATGGGTATCCGCTCCGACTCAACAATCACTCCGAGATAAGCTATCACCCGACTCGAACACACTCAAGATGAAGGTGTTGCGGTTTAGCACTTGTCAACCAACTCCTACGACATATTTGAATCACCAAATGAAGGAATTGGAAGATGCTTCATGGCCAAGGTCCTAAGGTAACACCCGAGTATGTTGATTTTAATAGTGATGAAGATGACTTGCTAGGTGATGATGATTTACTTGTTGACAACTCTAGTGATGAATACTATGATGAAACGTCAATTAATCATGCTAATCAAGATGAAACGAATGACAATGATAAGAGAAAATTGAGCGTCTAACTAAAGAACTAAACACTCTTAAGTTAGCTCATGAAACTATCTTGAAGATCATCGAGAACTTTTAAGGGCTCATGAGAAGTTCGCTTTGAAAAGCTCAATCTTGAGCAAGAGCATGAGTTCCTAAGCGATCAATGATCTTCGTAAGAAAAGTTCTTCTTACATTGCCAGCGTTTACTCTTATCTACTTACATGCCTCAAGTCAAGTCTAGTAACAAGAACAAGAAAGATTCTTCTTCTAGTAGTAACAATAACAATGCTAAACCCAATATTGTTGCTTCTAGTAGTTCTCTTGATTCCACTAATGATTCTCTTAGCCAAGTTACACTTGAGCAAGAAAACAGCTTATTGAAGGGAATTATAGAAAGGTGTATAGAGCCTTGCGGGAGTAAGCAATTTGAGAAATTGTCGCAAAGCAAGGAAGGCACCGAAGAATCAAGGTGTTGGTTTTGAACAAAGTTCAATGCCAATGGAGTTGAGTGGGAAGAAGATCAATACCCCAAGGCAAGTTTGTTCCTCAACAAGAGAAGTATGATCCTACTTCCTTCAAGGGAACACAAGCACAAGATGATCTTCCACCACAAGACCACAAGAACAAAGGCAAGGAAAAGCTTCAAGAGGATTGATGCATTTGAAGAAGCACCTAAGGCCTTGGTCAAGTGGGTTCCCAAGACTCGTCAAGTTCTACTTCATCAAGCACAACTACTACCAGGATTCCCATCAAGATGATGTGGATCCGAAGAAGAAGAACTAGAGTTCTTGAGGTGACTCCGCCAACATTTTCACTCATATCATTATGGCAGGACAAGTGCAATCAACATACCTTGCACTAGTTCAAGGAGTCACAAACCCTCATGTTGGTAAAGCAAGGGACAAGGTAACCTAATGTTTTCATGGACATCATTTTGTGTGTGCATCACTCTATGTCTATGGATATTCTTGTTTGTTCCTTGTGGGACTAACCCGTGTAGGTATTGAAAGTGCAACTCACTCCAAGGATTGCTCAAAAATCTACATCAACATTGAGCATCCACATCTTCAACACCTACATGAAGTCATCATCGACAAAACCCAAGGTTAGTTTATCCCTCTAAGGGGATCTCACATCTAGGGAGCTTAACTCTAAAATTGAGTCAAAGCAACTCTAATGATGTGAACATAAATGCTTTATGTAAAAGTGGCCCTTGAGCTTAAGCGATGAGTATGACCTATGATCAAATGTTCTCATTTGACTCCTAATCAATATACTCATATATAGATGACCTAGTCATCGCCTATTGTTTGATAGATGCTAGAATTGGTTGTGCATGCTTTGTCACATATTTCATTTGTCATTTTATTGTGTGAGCATGTTGGTTGCATATTTTACTCATTCGAGGACATCCACTTGTTGTTTGATTGATTGGTTTCTTTTCTTTTGCCAAGTGGATGGACAAGAATGCCTAAGAACCTTATCTAGCTATCTATGCTTTTCTCGTCTCAAACTCTATTCATGCTACATCACAAAATTTGATCAAGTCAGATTGAACCACTGCTGTGAGGAGCACTCGGAGTCCCGATTAGTCATACTTAAACTTCCAAAACTTCTTTGTGATTTTGGTCTGCCGATTCCTCCATTCGGTCATACGAGATTACTAAAGTCGATCTAGGTTTTCAATCTCGGTGCAACCAATTTTAACTTTTCGGTCACACCGAGTTCTTTATGTATTAGCGATTATGCATCTCGGTGCCACCGAGTTGTTCCTTCGGTCACATCGGCAGTGTCGGGCTATATATACCCACGGAAATTTTTGGAAAACTTTCTCGAACTTCTACTTGGCGCATAGCTCGCTCTGCCTACCAGGTCTCGGATCGTCGACTTCGTCATCCAGCCGCCTCCATCGCTAGTCTCCGCCCGTCAGCGGAATTCTCCTCCTCTGTTGCCGCGTAGCGAGTTCACCGCTGAACTAGGGTATGAACTCGATCAACATGCTATTCTCGTCGATTCTCGCACATTGTATTTGTAATGCCTCTTCCACGATTGAAACACTTCTATTCAGTCAAAACAATCCTTAGAATAGGTATGATTCGAAAATTTAGGGTTAGGTTTCCTTGAAACCATCTCGGACCTAGAGTTGAAAAACTTCGGTCCCACCGATTGGCTAGCATTGCACTAGTAAGTCTCGGTCGGCCGAATTACAAATCGGTGTGACCAATTTTAGAACTTTGTGAAACCCTAGCAGTCTCGGTGCCACCGAGCTGTGACTCGATCGACGGAGTCACTAGTTTAGGTTCAAAACTTCTTCGGTATCACGAGTTTAAAATCGGTAGATCCGAAATGCTTCCGTGGAAAACTAAAACTAAGTTTTTGAATCATTCTTTTCAAAATCTCTGCATTTTGTGATGCTCATCCACTCTACCTCATCTATAACTATTCACAGGGTCAGCGATCGGTGAAAGCAGCATGTCGGACCAAAGTGACAGGCGAGCAGTCGGAAGAGCAGATTCTGGTGAGGGGCACTAGTCCCTCTAGCAGCTGGATGAGGGGGCGACACTCCGACAATTTGCCCAAGGCTGCCACAAGGACAAGGAAGAAGAAGACCTCGAGTGGAGGATGAGGATTATGTGGCAGCTGAGATGAGGCAGTTCAAGAAGAAAGTGCTCAAGAAGGAGTACAGCTCGACAATGATTAAGCTCGGAATGAAGATCAAAGGATAGCGGTGAGACAACCAATGTCCAAAGCAGTCTCCTCAAGCTTCTTTGGAATCCCAACCCAAAGAACCTGCTGCTGCTAAAGGAAGAAAAGGAAGGAAAGGTCAAGAAGACCATGGCAGTGATTGGGAAACCTTCTATGATGGAGGAAGAGGAGAGAAGAGGAGTTTGAGCTTGCACCCAAGGCACAAAGCTGATGGGTGAAGCCATAAGTCGAGGCTGCAATTTCAAAGCCAAAGCTGCCCCCAAGCCCAAGTGCCAAAGAGGAATACGAGGTATACCAGCAGCTAGAAGAACAAGGCTCCAATGCACGGGCTGATGCTAAGGAAGATGAAGAAGGGCAGGTCTAAGGAGCTCAAACCCAAGATCCAGACCACAATGATGCTCATCATCGTGTTGAGAACATGAAGATCGGGGAGAGATCAAGGGTTGAGGCTATGGAAGAGTCAGATCCATATGCCACCAGGAGAAGGACCGTTGTGGATTCAACACAAGGAACAACGAGGACTTCTATGAGACCATCCTATTGAATAACAAGCCCATAGTTTGTGATATGAGTGTTGGGAGCGTTGCAGAAAATTAAAATTTTCCTACGGTTTCACCAAGATCCATCTATGAGTTCATCTAAGCAACGAGTCAAGGAGTGAGTTTGCATCTACATCCCACTTGTGGATCGATGCGGAGCGTTCAAGGGATGGTGATGATGGAGTCGTACTCATGTGATTCAGATCACCGATGACCAAGTGCTGAGCGGACAGCACCTCGCGTTCAACACGTGCAGTGAGACGATGTCTCCTCCATCTTGATCCAGCAAGGAGGAAGGAGAGGTTGAGGAAGACAGCTCAAGCGGCAACACGGCGGCATGGTGTTGTTGGTGCAGTACTCCTCGACCGCAGCCGCCAAGCACGTGCGGAGGAGAGGTGTTGGGGTGGGGAGGCTGTGCCTTGGCTTGTGTGGCCTCCCTCACCCTCTATTTATGGGGGAAGGGGCAGGGGGCGGCTCCTCTAGATGGGATCTAGAGGCGTGACGAGGAGGGCTTGCCCCCCAAGCAGGGCGCCCCTCTGGGGTTCCCCCAACCCTAGGCGTAAGGGCCCAGGGGCGCCCAGCCCAGGGGCTGGCTCCTGCCCAGCCCATGTGGCCCCCGGGAGGTGGCCTCGGTGGACCCGGAACCCTTAGGTGGCCGTACAATACCGATATGCCCCGAAACCTTCCGGTGTCCGTTGACAACTTCCCATATATAAATCTTTACCTCCGGACTATTCCGGAACTCCTCGTGACGTCCAGGGATCTCATCAGGACTCAGAACAACATTCGGTAATCACATAAGTCTTTCTAATAACCTAAGCCACCGAACCTTAAGTGTGTAGACCCTACGGGTTGGAGACATCTTGAACATGACCAGGGCGGCTCTCGGTCAATAACCAACCGGATCTGGATACCCATGTTGGCTCCCACATAGTCCTCGATGATGTCATCGGATGAACCACGATGTCGAGATTCAAGCAACCCGTATACTATTCCTTTGTCAATCGATATGTTACAAGCCGAGACTCGTTCGTCGGTATCCCAATACCTCGTTCAATCGTTACCGGCAAGTCACTTTACTCGTACCGTAATGCATGATCCGTGACCAAACACTTGGTCACTTTGAGCTCATTATGATGCATTACAAGTGGGCCAGAATACCTCTCCGTCATCACGGAGTGACAAACGTTTAGCGAGAATGCGAAAGGACCAATGTAACGAGCAACTTGCCTTGATAAAAAGCGATGGGTACCCTTCAAAGGGTAACCGAAGGTAAGCCTTGTCGCCAACTTCATAAGCCACTTCCTTATGGCGGCGGTCATCTTGGCTCTTTGACGAGATTGGGCTGTTTTCAAATTCTCACGAATGATCACGAACTTGCTCTTACGCCTCTGGATCATATCGGTCCAAATAATTGTCTTTCACGGTTTCGACCAGTTCAAAGGTGTTCGACATCTTAGTCATAGAGAATCTCAAAGGAGCTTTCTTGAGACTGGATTGATAGCTATTGTTGTAAGCAAACTCGGCAAAATGAAGACATTTCTCCCAATCCATACGAATGAGATAGCATAGCTCTAAGCATGTCTTGAGAATTTGGTTGAACCTTTCCACTTGACCACTTGGTGAGGTGGAAAGCGGTGCTGAAGAAAGATGGGTTCCCATGGCAGTTTGGAAACTTTCCCGAAATGAAGTGAAAAGCGCCACGGTCTGAATGATCTCTAGTGGAACACCATGTGATACTATTAGAAATATATAAGTCAGCGAGCTGACTAGCGGTGATACTCTCTCGAGCAGGAAGAGTAGGCCACTTTGGAGAGGCGATCAATGACTGAAGATAGCATTATTCCCTTTCTTGGTCACAGGAAAGCGGTGATGATCCATACCAACTTTATCCCATTTCCATTCAGGAATAGCTAAAGGCTGAAGGGTGCCGGCAGGTCTTTGATGCTCTGCTTATGCTTGACGACAAACATCACAGATAGCAATAAACTGGCGATTTCTCTCTTCATCCTAGTCCACCAAAACCTCTCGTAGGTCGATACATCTTAGTACTACGGGATGAATTGTGAGAGGAGATTCATCGCCTCCTAAGAATCAATTATACGAGATGTTGATCCTTAGGAACCACCAGCGATTCTCAAAGACAACCCCACGATCATCCATAGAGAAACAACCACCCATTCCCTTCTTAATGTTTCTCTTGATCCGAGAAATTCCGTGTCTTGCTTTTGAGCAGCGACAATCCGATCTTCAAGATCAGGTTTCGCCACCAAGGTAGAGAGAATCCGTGGGGAGCAATGTGAAGATTAAACACGAGAATTCCTCATGAAGAAGTGGTTGGCCTTGCTGCAACATGAGATTGTTGCAATAGGATTCTGACTTAACGCATCAGCCATGACATTGGCTTTGCACAGGGTGTAGGTAATCCCTAGATCATAATCTGTGATCAACTCCAACCAACGTCTTTGCCTAAGGTTCAAATCTGGTTGGGTGAAGATATACTTGAGACTCGGTGATGGTGTAGATCTAGCGTTTACCAAGAAGGTAATGTCGCCGGTCTTGAGTGCATAGACTACACGCAAGCTCTAGATCATGTAGGATAATTCTCCTCATGTGGATGCAATGGCGAGATGCATAGGCAATCACATGGCGATCACATAGAATGCAACCTAGTCCTGTCATTGGTAATGCATAGATAACAAAGTCTTTAGTGAAATCCGGTGGCACCAGTATGGGAGCGAAGTCAGGCGTCTGATTTCTGAAAGCTGTACTCTCCTGTGGGACCACTCAAACTTTTATCTTTCTTGAGAAGTTCCGTGAGGGTTTAGCTACTTTGGAGAGTTTTCAACAAAGCGGCAACAATAGCTGGCTAGACCAAGAAACTCTAACTTGTTTAGCGGTTTGGTGGAGTCCAATCAAGAGCAGCTTGAACTCTCTGGGATTGACAACAATGCCCTTACCGGAGATTACGTGGCCTAGGTAGGTCATACGGCCAATATTCACACTTGGAGAACTTGGCATAAGCGATTGCTCTTTGAGTTTTCTAGCACAAGTCTAAGATGTTGGCATGCTCTTCCTCGTTCTTGAGTAAATAAGAATATCATCGAGGTAAACCCGACAAATTTATCTAAGTACTCCATGAAGATCGAGTTCATCAAGCGGAGAATGTAGCTGGGCGTTGGTTAAACCAAAGGACATGATTGTACTCATCTTATAACGAGTAACAAAGGTTGTTTTGGGAATGTCCATTCCGATCTTGATTTGATGGTAGCCTAACCTCAAATCCATCTTGGAAAAATGAGGATCCGTGAGCTGATCATCGGATCGTTGATCCTAGGGGCGGATACTTGTTCTTTATCGTGACCAAATTTGGAGACGATAATCTACAACCATTGGTCCGTACCATCCTTCTTCTTGCCGAAGAGGGCAGGCGCCAAGGAGAAGAACTAGGACGGATGAAACCCTTTCAAAGGACTCATCAAGTTGTTTCTTAAGCTCGGCTAGTTCTAAGGTGCCATCTTATAAGGTCTCCTAGAGATTGGGCGGTTCAGGATAAGATCTATGAACTCTACATCTACTGTCGGGTGGAACACAGGTTCCTCTGGAAAAACATCCGGAAATCGCGGACTACAGGATATCTAAAGATGCGGAAGGGCTGGCATTAAGAGAATAGAGTTGGCGCTTTGCAACTCTAGTGGAGAGCAGTGACTATCTTGCGGATGGGTGTGTAAGCTGAAACAGACCTAGTGAAAAATCAATCTTGGCATGATGAGCTGTCATCGATCCATACCAAGATGATGTTCCATCCGCATCCATCTTCTTCTTAAAGATCCATTTGTTTTCTATCGTCGCCGATCATCGGCAAGTCACCAAAGTCCATACTTTGTTTTCATACATGGATTCTATCTCGGATTTCATGGCTTCTAGCCATTTGTTGGAATCTGGGCCCACCATCGCTTCTTCATAGTTCAAGGTTCACCGTTGTCAACAACATGATTTCCGTGACAGGTTGTCGTATTCACTCTGGTGCGGAACGTGTCCTTGTGGACCCACTGGTTCAAGAGCAACTTGATCCAAGTACCTTGATCATCATCATTATTTTCCTCTTCGTTGGTGTAGGCATCACAGAACATTTTCCTGAGCTGCACTACTTTCCCGCTCAAGAGGTAGTACTTCATCGAAGTTCTACTTTCCTCCCACTTACTCTTTCGAGAGAAACTCTTTTTCCGTAAAGGATCCGTTCTTGGCAACAAAGATCTTGCCCTCGGATCTTAAGTAGAAGGTATACCCAATGGTTTCTTTAGGGTATCCTATGAAGACGATTTTCCGACTTGGGTTCGAGCTTTTCAGGTTGAAGTTTCTTGACATAAGCATCGCATCCCCAAACTTTTAGAAACGATAGCTTAGGTTTCTTCCCAAACCATAATTCATACGGTGTCGCCTCAACGGATTTAGACGGTGCCCTATTTAAAGTGAATGTAGCTGTCTCTAGAGCGTATCCCCAAAATGATAGCGGTAAATCGGTAAGAGACATCATAGATCGCACCATATCCAATAGAGTGCGACACGACGCTCGACACACCGCTATTACCTGAGGTGTTCCAGCGGCGTGAGTTGTGAAACGATTCCACATTTCCTTAAGTGTACCAAATTCGTGACTTAAATATTCTCCTCCACGATCTGATCGTAAGAACTTTATTTTTCGTCACGTTGATTCTCTACCTCATTCTGAAATTCCTTGAACTTTTCAAAGGTCTCAGACTTGTGTTTCATCAAGTAGACATACCCATATCTACTCAAGTCATCCGTGAGAGTGAGAACATAACGATATCCTCCATGAGCCTCAACGCCATTGGACCGCACACATCGGTATGTATGATTTCCAACAAGTTGGTTGCTCGCCCATTGTTCCGAGAACGGAGTCTTGGTCATTTTGCCCATGAGGCATGGTTCGCATGTGTCAAATGATTCATAATCGAGAGACTCTAAAAGTCCATCAGCATGGAGCTTCTTCATGCGCTTGACACCAATGTGACCATATGCAATGCCACAAGTATGTGGGACTATCGTTATCAACTTTACATCTTTTGGTATTCACGCTATGAATATGTGTAACATTACGCTCGAGATTCATTAAGAATAAACCATTGACCATCGGAGCATGACCATAAAACATATCTCTCATATAAATAGAACAACCATTATTCTCGGATTTAAATGAGTAGCCATCTCGATCAAACGAGATCCAGATACAATGTTCATGCTCAAACTTGGCACCAAATAACAATTATTAAGGTTTATAACTAATCCCGTAGGTAAATGTAGAGGTAGCGTGCCAACGGCGATCACATCGACCTTGGAACCATTCCCGACGCAAGATCGTCACCTCGCCCTTCGCCAGCCTCCGCTTATTCCGCAGCTCCTGCTGTGAGTTACAAATATGAGCAACGACACCGTATCAAATACCTGGGAGTTACTACGAGTAATGGTAAGGTACACATCAATTACATGTATATCAAATATACCTTTGGTGTTGCCGGCCTTCTTATCCGCTAAGTATTTGGGGCAGTTCCGCTCCAAAGGGCCCTTCCTTTGCAATAAAAGCACTCTGTCTCGTGCTTGGGTCCATTCTTTGACTTCTTCCCGACAATTTGCTTACGGGCGCGGCAACCTCCTTGCCGCCCTTCTTGAAGTTCTTCTTGCCCTTGCCCTTCTTGAACTTAGTGGTTTTATTGACCATCAACACTTGATGTTCTTTTCTGATTTCAACCTCTCACGACATCAGCATTGAGAATACTTCGGAATGGTCTTCACCATCCCCTGCATTTTGTAGTTCATCACAAAGCTCTTGTAGCTTGGTGGGAGCGATCAAGGATTCTGTCAATGACCGCCTTGTCCGGGAGGTTTATGTCCACTGGGACAAAGCGGTTGTGCAACCTGCATATTTTGAGTATGTGCTCACCGACATAACTGTTTTCTCCATCTTACAACTATAGAACTTGTCGAGACTTCATATCTCTCGACCCGGCATGAGCTTGGAAAACTAGTTTCAGCTCCTCTAACATCTCATATGCTCCGTGTTGCTCAAAACGCTTTTGGAGCCCCGGTTCTAAGTGTAAAGCATGCCGCACCGAACGAGGGAGTAATCATCAAGACGAGACTGCCAAGCATTCATAATGTCTTGGTTCTTCGGGACGGAGCGCCACCTAGCGGTCCTTCTAGGACATATTGTTTCTGGCAGCTATGAGGATGATCTCGTGTTCCGGACCCAGTCCGTATAGTTGCTGCCATCATCTTTCAGCTTGGTTTTCTAGGAACGCGCTGAAGTTCAGGTTGACATGAGCGCTGGCCATTTGATCTACAAGACATATTTGCAAAGGTTTTAGACTAAGTTCATGATAATTAAGTTCATCTAATCAAATTATTTTAATGAACTCCCACCAGATTAGACATCCTCTAGTCATCTAAGTGTTACACGATCCGAGTCGACTAGGCCGTGTCCGATCATCACGTGAGACGGACTAGTCATCGTCGGTGAACATTCTCATGTTGATCGTATCTTCCATTCGACTCGTGTTCCGAGGCCATGTATGTACATGCTAGGCTCGCCAAGTTAACCCTAAGTGTTTTGCATGTGTAAAACTGTCTTACACCGTTGTATGTGAACGTAAGGATCTATCACACCGATCATCATGTGGTGCTTCAAAGCATTTAACTTTAGCAACGGTGCACGTTAGGGAGAACACTTCTTGAAATTGTTTAAGGATCATCTTATTTACTACCATCATTCTAAGTAAACAAGATGCATAAACATAATAAACATCACATGCAATTATATAGTAGTGACATGATATGGCCAATATCATAAAGCTCCATTGATCTCCATCTTGGGGCTCCATGATCATCTTGTCACCGCATGACACCATGATCTCCATCATCACGATCTCCATCATCGTGTCTTCATGAAGTTGTCACGCCAACGACTACTTCTACTTCTATGGCTAACGTGTTTAGCAATAAAGTAAAGTAATTTACATGGCGCTCTTCAATGACACGCAGGTCATACAAAAATAAAGACAACTCCTATGGCTCCTGCCGTTGTCATACTCATCGACATGCAAGTCGTGATTCCTATTACAAGAACATGATCTCATACATCACAATATGTCATTCATCATTCATCACAACTTGGCCATATCACATCACATGACAATTGCTGCAAAAACAAGTTAGACGCCCTCTAATTGTTGTTGCATCTTTTACGTGGCTGCAATTGGGTTCTAGCAAGAACGTTTTCTTACCTACAAATAACCACAACGTGATTTTGTCAACTTCTATTTACCCTTCATAAGGACCCTTTTCATCGAATCCGCCCAACTAAAGTGGAGAGACAGACACCCGCCAGCCACCTTATGCAACTAGTGCATGTCATTCGGTGGAACCGGTCTCACGAAGCGCACGTAAGGTTGGTCCGGCCGCTTCATCCCACAATACAGCTGAAGCAAGATAAGACTAGTAGCGGCAAGCAAGTTGACAAGATCTACGCCCACAACCAAATTGTGTTCTACTCGTGCAATAGAGAACTACGCATAGACCTAGCTCATGATGCCACTATTGGGGAACGTTGCAGAAAATTAAAATTTTTCCTACGGTTTCACCAAGATCCATCTATGAGTTCATCTAAGCAACGAGTCAAGGGAGTGAGTTTGCATCTACATACCACTTGTAGATCGAGTGCGGAAGCGTTCAAGGGGATGGTGATGATGGAGTCGTACTCGCCGTGATTCAGATCACCGATGACCAAGTGCTGAACGGACAGCACCTCCGCATTCAACACACGTACGGTACGGATGATGTCTCCTCCGTCTTGATCCAGCAAGGAGGAAGGAGAGGTTGAGGAAGACAGCTCCAACGGCAACACGACGGCGTGGTGTTGTTGGTGCAGCAAGATCTCGGCAGGCTTCGCCAAGCACGTGATGGAGGAGGAGAGGTGTTGGGGTGGGGAGGGCTGTGCCTTGGCTTGTGTGTGCAGCCTCCCTCACCCCTCTATTTATAGGGGAAGGGGCAGAATGCCCTCTAGATGGGATCTAGAGGGGCGGCGGCTGAGGAGGGGGACTTGCCCCCATGCAAGGGGCCCCTCTAGGGTTCCCCCAACCCCTAGGCGCAGGGCCCAAGGGGCGCCCAGCCCACCGTGGGCTGGCTCCTGCCCCACGCAGACCATGTGCCCCCGGAGGGGTGGCCCCTCCGGTGGACCCCCGAACCCTTCCGTGGCCCCTAGACAATACCGATATGCCCCAAAGCTTCCGTGTCCGTATGACAACTTCCCATATATAAATCTTTACCTCCGACTATTACGAACTCCTCGTGACGTCCGGGATCTCATCCGGACTCAACAACATTCGTAATCAAATACAAGTCTTCCTAATAACCCTAGCGCCACCGAACCTTATGTGTAGACCCTACGGGTTCGGAGACATGCGACATGACCGAGACGGCTCTCGTGTCAATAACCAACAGCGGATCTGGATACCCATGTTGGCTCCTACATGCTCCTCGATGATGTCATCGGATGAACCATGATGTCGAGGATTCAAGCAACCCCAGATACTATTCCCTTTATCAATCGGTATGTTATAAGCCCGAGACTCGATCGTCGGTATCCCAATACCTCGCTCAATCTCGTTACGCAAGTCACTTTACTCGACCGTAATGCATGATCCCGTGACCAAACACTTGGTCACTTTGAGCTCATTATGATGATGCATTACCGAGTGGGCCCAGAGATACCTCTCCGCCATACGGAGTGACAAATCCAGCCTCGATCCGTGTCAACCCAACAGACACTTTCGGAGATACCTGTAGTGCACCTTTATAGTCACCCGCTTACGTTGTGACGCTTGGTACACCCAAAGCACTCCTACGGTATCCGGAGTTACACGATCTCATGGTCTAAGGAAGAGATACTTGACATTGAAAAGCCCTAGCAAAACGAACTACACGATCTTGTGCTATGCTTAGATTGTCTTGTCCATCACGTCATTCTCCTAATGACGTGATCCCGCTTGTCAATGACATCCGATGTCCATAGTCGAAACCATGACTATCTGCTGACCAACGAGCTAGTCAACTAGAGGCTTACTAGGGACATATTGTGGTCTATGTATTCACACGTGTATTACGATTTCCGGATAATACAATTATAGCATGAATAAAAGACAATTATCATGAACAAGGAAATATAATAATAATGCTTTTATTATTGCCTCTAGGGCATATTTCCAACAATGAGGTGGGTCGACTGGACCTACATTTAGGAGAATGAAAAACACTATCCTAGAGTGTATGACAGCTTCAGTGCTTGTGGAGTTGCAGATTTTGTTGGGAAGAAGCTCACAAATTGGAATGACGAGATCATAATGCAATCTACTCCAAACACATTTCTATCCAGATGGCTGGATAGTTTGGATGTCCAAGGAACGCGATACCACCAACCATAGAGGAATGGGCAAGTCCGATCAATGCCCCAAAGGAAGATGAAGATGACCTGACATTTATGCCAAGAAGAAGATGGGTCACAACTCAATGTCACAGATGTACAAGGAGATACCTGATGATGCACTTGAGTCCTTCAAGTTTGGATCAGTTCATTTTCTTCTGTGAGGGCTGCCTACAATCAACTGGATCCTAAGGCACAATCTTTTGCCCAAATCAGGTGACCACAACATGATCAGAGGGCATGCAATCAATTTGCTTCACATTTTGATGTGCCTCAAAATTCAAAGTCATGAGCCTCACATTTGAAACTATCAAGAGGACTGCAGCAGACGAGAAGAGGAGCTGTGGATATGCCCCACAGATTCGTGGAGTTGATTAACTCAAAGATGGGCATGTGGAAGTATCTGTTGGATAAGGAACACATGGTTCTCTATCCTGACTTTGAGGACAATCAAGTTGTCATGACTGAGAATGAACCATCATCAGTACAAGCACAAGAGAAGAAGGAGAAAGCAAAGAAAGAGAAGGCTGCCAAGATGCCAACTCAAGAGAGGCATCTGAATACTTTCTGAAGAACAAGTAGGAGCAGCTTGGTTACTTGATATCATCAACTCTGCGGATTGAGAAGGGGTTAGTGTCGGTGTCAAAACCGGCGGATCGCGGGTAGGGGGTCCCGAACTGTGCGTGTAGGCGGATGGTAACAGGAGACAAGGGACACGATGTTTTTACCCAGGTTCGGGCCCTCTCGATGGAGGTAATACCCTACTCCTGCATGGTTAATATTGATGATATGGGTAGTACAAGAGTAGATCTACCACGAGATCAAGGAGGCTAAACCCTAGAAGCTAGCCTATGGTATGATTGTTGTTCGTCCTACGGACAAAAACCCTCCGGTTTATATAGACACCGGATAGGGTTAGGGTTACACAGAGTCGGTTACAATGGTAGGAGATCTACATATCCGTATCGCCAAGCTTGCCTTCCATGCCAAGGAAAGTCCCATCCGGACACGGGACGAAGTCTTCAATCTTGTATCTTCATAGTCCAGGAGTCCGGCCAACGGTGATAGTTCGGCTATCCGGACACCCCCTAATCCGGGACTCCCTCAGTAGCCCCGAACCAGGCTTCAATGACGATGAGTCCGGCGCGTAGTTTGTCTTCGGCATTGCGAGGCGGGTTCTTCTCCAAATTCCATATACTTGTCGAATAGTGTCCGGCTTCTGATAAATGCTGCGCTCCTTGGCTTCTACGCCCAATAATGGCCATCTTCCACGTGTTTGAATGAATGCGAAAAGCCAGGGTATTTTTACATTTACCCCCCTAGCTGCGCAAATGAGCCGCCTATAAAAGGGACGAGGATCTAGATCTGAGTCACACCATCCCCTTCATCGCGAAGCTTTCATGGAGCGCCTCGAGAAAGACCCATTCCATCATGGGCGGTCGACGCGCTCCTCCTTCTCGCACTCCAGCCCTCAGCCTGGAAATTGGGAGAGATGCTCACCCCCGATAGCGAGCTAGTTATACTTCAAACAAAGGGATTTCTTCCCGGCCTTCATGGTTCAGTTCGAGCTGACTTGCCACCTATAAGGGCGGAAAGCAAGCGAGAGTGTTCCGATCCTCTAAAGGAGAGCGGTATGCTTTATCTCTTATCTAGTAAGAGGACTCAATTTCCAATCCATCCATTTCTCCGGGGCTCTTGGAGTTCTACGGCCTCCAGATTGCACCACCTCCACGCCTGCCTCCATTTTGCACATCGCGGGCTTCGTGGCCCTGTGCGAACTGTTCTTGGGCATCGAGGCTCATTTTGCGCTGTGGAAGAGATTATTCTGCCTAGTACCCCGTTCTCATGAGGGGTCAATATATGAAGTGGGCGGAGCCGAACTATGGCGCATCGCCGGGACCGGATATCTATCCGAAACCCCGAAGAAGGCGTCCGAAGACTGGCCTTCAGAATGGTTTTACATGCAGGACGTCCCGCTGCCGGATCCTATTCGGATCGGCCTTCCGGAGTTTAGCAACGCTCCTCTGAAGAAGCGCCTAAGCTGGTGCCCGCGGAGCTCCCAGAGGGAAAATGACCGGGACGTCCTTTACTTGATGAGCCGAATAAGATTACTGGCTCATGCCGGATTGACCATGACTGGAGTCATGGCAATCTGCATTATGAGGGGAGTGCAGCCGCTCCAATATAGGGGCCACCCCATGTGGGACTTCAACGGGGAGGACGATGCCACCCGCCATGGCCGCAGAGGGCCGGGATCGGTCACCGAACTGGTGAAGACCTTGTCCGCCATGTACAAAGGGTAAGAGGAGGATTTTCTCGCGCCAATCCATCGAGTGGGTTTTCTTCAATAATCCTCGTTGGGTAAGCAAATATCTTTGTGGCCTGTCCGATCCATGTTCCCGTGGTTAAACATCTCATTTCATGGTTTCTACGCAGGAACTGCGCCGGCTGTGGAGAAGATACATAGCCCGCCTCACAACCCGAGGATCCGAACGGTCCTCGATCCGCCTCCAAGAGGACCCGGATATAAAGGTGGAGCTGATCGACGGGTGTTCCACCAACTTAGCATCGATAATGCTTTGGTTGCCATTACGGCCGACTACCCCGGATTATTTCCGCCTCCTGTAACCGCGATCAAGTCCGGATACCATGACCCATCCGTGCTTATTATTTCTAATCACCACGTATTTGATGGTGTTTCGCAGGGGTGCCTTCGAGGCAGGAGGCCGAGCTCATGGCGGCTAGCCAACAAGGCGTACGCCCCGCAGTTAAAAAGAAGTGCGGTCCGGATCGAAACTCCACCGCAATGGTATGGCGTGTCACCATATTCCCGTGATTGATTCCCGGAAGGCGTATAACGCTGGTGCTCTTTTCAGAAAAAAGCGCCGCCGGACCGAGTCCGGAGAGGTTGCTAATCGAACCTCCGCCGCGAGGCTCCAAAGCCGGGTCCGGAAGCGGAGGCGAGCACGAGGCGCGTGGGATGCTCCTCCGACAGAGGATGCCGACAGATTGTCCGCCACCAACTCCGAGGTGGAGAGCACCATGAATCACAGCGCCGCGGACAGTTCTTCGTGACGCATGTTTTCCCAAGAGGCCTTGAATGCCTTCAATTGGAGATGCGCACTGCGTGCCGCCAAGATGGTCTAGCCAGAGCCACGGAGCAGTATGTAAAGGACATACTGGTGAGGAAATTTGATGATTATATATGCCAAGAGTCCCTGGAGACTTAAAATAGTTAGAATAACTGATTTAAGGATCATTTGTGATGCAGGATCTTACAAAAAGAATACCCGACTGTCCTGTGAGCTTGAAGAATGCAAGGCCCAACTTGAGGCAAGACTAGCCGCCTGTGGGGAGCCACAGAGACCCCTCCGTAATATATGCTTCAAAAGATAAATAGTTTATGAAGTGCGGGTGTGTAAATCGACAATAGTATTGCAGATGGCGCGGACTAGATCCGGACAAGCAACAGCTCCTGCGCCAGCTAAAGGCTGGCGAGAGCGTGCTTACGAGGGTGCGGCAGAGAAAAATAACCTCCAAGATGCCAACACCCAACTGGGTGAGGAACTAAAGGATGTTCGTGCTCAGTTGTCCGACCAGAAGGAGAATCGACGGCCGTCGCGGCATTTTCAAGAAGTGCTTGAACGAACTTTGAAAGAGTTCGCGAGGAAGGCGACTAACATAAACATGTATGTAGGTTTGCTCACAGGTCGCCCCGAGGAGGAGATGCCCAGTTCTTGGTGATCTTCTTCCCGAATCTGCGTACCTGCACGAACGAAGTTCGGCGGTGATGAAAGGCGTCGGTCAGGCCTTGTGGCTATCTATCTCCTGCTCAAGGCATTGGGGAGCTGGCAGAGCGGTTTCAAGGAGCACGGCGGCGCTCCGACTATGGAAGATATCGGCCTGCCATCAAGGCGCCAGGAGGCTGGCCATGGTAAAGACGCTGCACACGGTTGGTGACCCAAACCACATGGCCAAGGTCGGACTGTGGGGCCTGATGGGAAGGAGATCCCTGTAAGCTTAGTGTACGACCAAGTAGAATTGGCCGCCAAGTATTCCCAGCAAGATTGTAAATTAGATAGCCTATTAGATGGCATTGAGGAGGAATACAGTGAGTCGAGTTGACTATGTAATTGAATATGACATGAAAAATGTCTTCTAGCCGGATTGTAGATCGTTTGTCATAGCGGACCTTTTCGCTTTGACCTCGGGACCCAATAGTCCGGAGTGTGTCCGAATACCCTCGCGGTTATATAAGAACCGGGGCATGCATGGAGACAAGGCGTAGGGTTCATTATTGTTGTATCAGACAAGTGCCCAACTAGTTATGTTATATTAAATGGATAGTAAGAAACATCTTCCAGGGAGAATAGTTTCGTTAAGGGTTCCTTTCGCTGGGAGGCATGCCCTAAAGTGCATGTCCAAACTACTAAGAAAGCAGAAAATCATCCGGGGCAGATGGATAAATAGTTAAAATCATCTTTCAGTTCACCAACCGAATATTCCCTTAAGAACGCTAGTTTCGGCTTCACCCATCCGAGGTACACATCCGCTGACCGGTAGTAATAATCACAGAGGTGCTCCTTTACCACCTAGCCAAAAATCGAGAACGAGGGGTAAGCACAGAGCCAGCAACCCAGCTTGGCCAAAATTTAAGTCATATCGATGCATATAATGGTGAGAAAAAGGTACATGCGAAGTTTGACACATGTGTTGGGCATGAAGCTCAGATAAATAAGCTTCTATTAAAGAAGCCCTGTGTATAATGAGCGTGGATAGCGCGTCAAGTGTGTCTTGAAACAAAGCGCAAACGAGCCTCTAAAGGCTTCAAGAAGAAGGAGGAGGAAGGAGAAATAAAAGATAGAAAAATAGAAAATGTGGACGGAGGAAGGAGACGAACTCGAGTCCGCGCTTAGGCGAGAATCTTCGAGACGGGTTATGCTCCATGGGTTCGCCTCGAGTCGGTTATCCGATGCGTTCGCAGCGGTATGCTCCACGGTCAGGACCTGGTCGATGATGAAGGGACCTTCCCATTTGGGCTTGAGTTTGTCCTTTTTCTTGTCCGCAGGCGAGAACTAGTTCGCCAACGCTAAAGCTTTGGCCCGCATTTCCTCGCTTTGATATCTTCGAGCCTGCTGTTGATAAAATGCGGAACGAGCTTTTGCCACGCCGCGCCCTCCTCCAATGCATCCAAACTGTCCCGCCAATCGAGCTCGGCTTCTCTTTCTTCATACATGCGCACGCCGAGGTGAGTCATGAATTATGTCGCAGGCAAGACGCCTCTGCGCCGCACACCATAAAAATGGTGTGAATCTGGTAGTACGATTCGGTGTGGTCCGCAGCCCCGTAGTACGGAGTCGAGCTCCTCAACCCAAAGGTGTGTTAGATTCCTTGAGGGACCGCACTAGTCCGGGTTTAATGCCGCCATGATTAGACCGCTTGCTCGCTCGACTTGACCGTTGGTTTGAGGGTGATAGATCGAGGCGAATCGAGCTTGATGCCCATGTTTTTGCACCATAATTTGACCTCATCGGCCGTGAAGTTGGTGCCGTTATCGATGATGATCTGTGGGGACACCGTAACGGTGCACTACCCCCGATATGAAGTCTATCACCGTCCGGATTCGCCGTTTTAATGAGCTTGGCCTCTATCCATTTGGTGAATTTATCCACCATGACTAATAGGTATTTTTGCTTGTGGGTTCCTCCCTTAAGGGGTCCAACCATGTCAAGCCCTGCACCATGAACAGCTAGGTGATGGGTATAGTTTTGAGGGCGGTGGGTGGCATGTGGCTTTGGTTAGCAAAAAGCTGGCAACCGACTCATCGTTGGACTAAATCCTGCGCATCTGCCCGGGCCGTCGGCCAATAAAATCCTGTATGGAAGGCCTTGCCTACAAGGGCCGGGCTGCGGCGTGGTGCCCACCCAGTCCGCATGAATTTCAGCCACGAGGTTTCGCCTTCCTCTTCAAGATACACCTTTGAAGGACTCTGTTGTGCTTTTCTTATAAAGCTCTCCCTCATGGACTTTATAGGCTTTGGATCGCCGTACTATGCAGCGAGCCTCATTTTGGTCTTCGGGAGTTCCCGCCTAGTTAGGTAGGCTAGGAATGGTTTCGGCCCACGGGCGATAACCGCCATTATTTCGTGAGCGGAGGGTGTTATCTCGTGGGAGAGCCTCCGATTGTGTCGAGTGTTCGTGTCGCAAGGCGGTTGGGTCCGGATTGTTATTTCCGGACTCCCTTCCCATAGTACGGATGGCTTGAACAGCCGCTCGAGAAGATGTTGGGCGGACGGCATCGCGTTTTGCACCGATGCGCGCTAATACGTCCGCCGCCTGGTTGTTATCCCGGCTATATGATGAAATTCGAGCCCTTCAACTGCGGCGGACATTTTAGGACCGCATTGCGATACGCTGCCATTTTCGGATCTTTGGCATCAAAGTCTCCGCTTATTTGAGATATCACGAGGTTCGAATCGCGCACCTCTAGGCGCTTAATGCCCATAGAGGCGCCATCCGAGGCCGTGCGTAAGGGCCTCGTATTCGCCGCGTTGTTGGAGTCCATATACATTATCTCAAGGACGATTGGACTGTGTCCCGGTTGGGGACGCCAGACGACGCCAGCCCCCAGTGCCGCCAACATTTTGGAGCCGTCAAAGTGCATGATCCAATTGAGTATGCACCGCACTCTTTAGGGAGTTCGCCGGTCCATTCGCCACGAAGTCGGCCAAAACCTGCGACTTAATATCTCGTCGTGGCTTATAGGTTATGTCGAATGGAAGGAGCTCTATGGCCCATTTAGCAATCCGCCCATCGCGCCGCGTTGTTTATAATGTCGTTAAGAGGTACTTCGAGGCTACCGCTATCGAACACTCTTGAAAGTAGTGTCGCAGCTTCCGGATGCCATGAACACCGCGTATGCTATCTTTTGATAATGTGGGTACCGGACTTGCATGGAGTTAGGACGGTGGACACATAGTAAACCGGTTTTGAAGAGGGAACCGTGTCCGTCCGCTTTCGCTCGACGACAAGCACCGCAATGACAACTTGATGTGTTGCGCGATATATAATAGCATTGGTTCGCCCACGCTATGGGCCAGACCGAATTTGTTGCCAATATGGCTTTTATTTCTTCGAGTCCGCCGCGGCATCGGTCCACTCAAGTGTTCGGTGCCGGAGGAGGAGGTAAAGGTAACGCCTTTTCTCCCAACGGGAAAGAAAGCGGCTTAGAGCCGCCACGCATCCAAATAATTTTTGTATTTGTTTGAGGTCTTTTGAATATGCAATTGTGACAGAGCTTGGATCATGGCTGGGTTTGTTTCAATTCCTCTACGGACACAATGAAGCCCAGGAGCTTTCCGTTGGAACGCCAAGACGATTTTCCGGATTGAGGTTAATGTCATATTTTCGGAGATTGTCGAATGTGAGCCTCAAGTCGTCTACTAGAGTTTCAACATGCTTGGATTTGACGACCACGTCATCTACATATGCTTCCACTGTCTTGCCGATCTGGTTTGCCAGACATGTCTGAATCATGCGTTGATATGTTGCGCCGGCGTTTTTGAGCCCGAAGGGCATTGTGTTGAAGCAGAATGGGCCGTGTGGAGTGATGAATGTTGTTGCTGCTTGGTCTGGCTCCGCCATCTTGATTTGGTGGTAACCGAGTACGCCGAGGAAGCACAATGAGTCGTGGTCCTGCAGAAGGCCGATAATTTGATCAATGCGAGGGAGGGGAAGGGATCCTTTGGGCAAGCCTTATTAATGTCTTTGAAATCAACACATAGGCGCCAGGATTTATCCTTCTTGGTACCATCACCAGATTTGCTAGCCGTCCGGATGTTTTATATCTCGATGAATCCGGCTTCGGAAGTTTGGCTAGCTCTCTCCCATGGCCTGTCTCTTGGGTTCGAAAAGCGCCAAGAGCCTGTTTGATCGGCTTGAATCCTTTTAGGATATTTAGGCTGTGCTCGCCAACCGACGGGATTCTGGCATGTCTGAATGGTGCCAGCAAAATGTCCCAGCTTTTCTCGTGAGAAATTCTCGAAAGCGGCGTCTACATCAGGGTTTAATTGTGCCCCAATGGAGGCCATCTTTGCGTGGTCCGTTGGGTGGACTTGGAATTTGACTATTTCATCCGCTGGTTTAAAAGAGGTGGACTTGGATCTTTTATCAAGTATTACATCGTCCCTGTTCACCGTGGAGCGCATCGCAGTGAGTTCCTCGACCGCTAGGGCTTCGGATAATGCCTCGAGGGCTAGTGCGGCTGTCTTGTTTTCGGCGCGGAGTGCTATGTTCGGATCACTAGCGAGAGTGATGATTCCATTAGGTTCGGGCATTTTAAGCTTCATGTACCCATAGTAGGGTATAGCTTGAAAAATTGTGAATGCCTCTTACCCTAATAAAGCGTGATATCCGCTGCTGAACGGGGCCACTTGAAATGTGGCCTCCTCGGACCTGTAATTGTCCGCGAGTTTAACACTACGCCCATTGTGATTTTTCTGTGCAGCATGCTTCCGGCTAGGGATTATTCCTCTAAAGGTTGTGCTGCTTCGCTCAATGCGGTTCAGTCTATTTCCATTTTTCGGAGGGTTTTCGTAGATGAGGCTTATTCGCTGCCGCCATACATGAGTACCTTATTAGGCTTAAAGTCGCCCACTATTGGACCGAGAACCAACGCGGCCGGTGCTCGGGCTGTTCGAATTTGGGTTAAACACGGCATTAAAGATAATAGCTGTGTCACCCATGGATTTATTGTTGCTACTTGGTAGACTTGACAAGATTATGGAGTGTTCGCTTTCGCATATTATTTGATGCGAAAGTCTCAAGACTGTTAATACCGTCATCGGTGTTGTTGGGCTGGGATTCTGAGGCTAGAAGCTCTTCGCCACTTTTGGCCACCTACCGTAGTATCCAACATGCTCGAAGGCTATGAGTTGGAGTGGCGCCCTCTGTGCTATGAATTTTGCAGGGTCCGTTTGGCCAACCCTCCAGTATGGTTCCGTACCCTTTAGGGGGTTTTTGTTTTTTGATGTTTAATCCAGGTGCTTGGTAGTGATGCACCCTTTTATTTCAGACTAGGGATGTATTCGGGGCCGGATTATCCCAAAATTTACTTTCGGTTTTCCAAGCACACTCCATCGCTAAAGACTTTTGTACTATGGTCACCAAGTCAGCAAAGCGTGTAATTTCATGACGACTTGTGGCGCTTAGGATTCCTTGTCCATGCAATTATTATGAAAAGTGAGATTGCGTCCTCCTCTCGGCAGTCCTTTATCCTGTCCATAACCAGGAGGAATCGCCCAAGAATGATGTAATTGCTTTCAGCGGGCTCTTGCCGAATTCGGGATAGATCGCAAATCTTTGGGTGGGTGGTGGAACTAGATCCGAACCCCGTCCAATTACGACTCAGGGCCGAGAAGTTTCGAACTTGGAAGTTTGGATTTTGAATGCTATCCAATGAATCCAACCCGCCACCGACTTTAGGTTCGTGGCTTGATCGCATCCGTCCCTCTGCGGGAATCCGCATGGAGGATCGAACCGGACGTAGCTAGTCCTTAAGATAGAAGAAGAATCTCCGTATTGCTCCTTTATCATAGCAACATGATGGGTAGCCTCGGGAGAGTTGATCTCCCTCAGATCGGTTTTAGGCCCAATCTGGTCGTAGTCTGTGGCGACTCCCAGGGCGGTGATGCGATCCAAGAGCTCGTTTACGGAGGAGAGCTCGATCAGATCTAACTGCTCGGCATGTTCCGAGTTAACGTGAAGATTGGTTTCGATGACTCGAGAATTCATCGTCGGCGCGGTGGCCGAACTGGCGGTCATAAGAAAACCACCTAGTCAAGAGTCCACCAAGGGCCAAGGCTCCTTTGGCGATAGTATCGCCTTTCAAGACGGATGAGGCATCCTTCCGACGGCGCATTTACACGAGGAACTCTCAATGAAAGCACCAATGTCGGTGTCAAACCCGCAGATCTAGGGTAGGGGGCCCGAAGCGTGCGCCTAGGAGGATGGTAACAGGAGACAAGGGACACGATGTTTTTACCCAGGTTCGGGCCCTCTCGATGGAGGTAATACCCTACTCCTGCTTGATTAATATTGATGATATGGGTAGTACAAGAGTAGATCTACCACGAGATCAAGGAGGCTAAACCCTAGAAGCTGGCCTATGGTATGATTGTTGTTCGTCCTACAGACTAAAACCCTCCGGTTTATATAGACACCGGATAGGGTTAGGGTTACACAGAGTCGGTTACAATGGTAGGAGATCTACATATCTGTATCGCCAAGCTTGCCTTCCACGCCAAGGAAAGTCCCATCTAGACACGGGACGAAGTCTTCAATCTTGTATCTTCATAGTCTAGGAGTCCGGCCAACGCTTATAGTTCGGCTATCCGGACACCCCCTAATCCGGGACTCCCTCAGTAGCCCCCGAACTAGGCTTCAATGACGATGAGTCCGGCGCGTAGTTTGTCTTCGGCATTGCGAGGCGGGTTCTTCTCCATATTCCATATACTTGTGAATAGTGTCCGGCTTCTGATAAATGCTGCGCTCCTTGGCTTCTACGCCCAATAATGGCCATCTTCCACGTGTTTGAATGAATGCGAAAAGCCAGGGTATTTTTACACTTACCCCCTGGCTGCGCAAATGAGCCACCTATAAAAGGGACGAGGATCTAGATCTGAGTCACACCATCCCCCCTCCGCGAGCTTTCATCGGAGCGCCTCTGACAAAGACCCATTCCATCAAGGACAGTCGACGCGGCTCCTCTTCTCGGCCCCAGCCCTCGGCCGGAAATTGGGAGAGATGCTCACCCCGATAGCGAGCTAGTTATACTCCAAACCAAGGGATTTCTTCCCCGCCTTCATGGTTCGGTTCGAGCCGGACTTTCCACCTACAAGGGCGGAAAGCAAGCGCAGAGTTTCCCCGATCCCTCTAATGGAGAGCGGGTATGCTTTATCTCTTATCTAGTAAGAGGACTCGGATTTCCAATCCATCTGTTTCTCCGGGGGCTCTTGGAGTTCTACGGCCTCCAGTTGCACCACCTAACACCTGCCTCCATTTTGCACATCGCGGGCTTCGTGGCCCCGTGCGAACTGTTCTTGGGCATCGAAGCTCATTTTGCGCTGTGGAAGAGATTATTCTGCCTAGTACCCCGTTCTCATGAGGGGTCAATATATGAAGTAGGCGGAGCCGAACTATGGCGCATCGCCGGACCGTACTTATCCGAACCCCAGAAGCGCCCGAGGACTGGCCCTCGGAATGGTTTTACATGGAGGACGTCCCGCTGCCGTATCCTATTCGGATCGACCTTCCGGAGTTTAGCAACGCTCCTCTGAAGAAGCGCCTAAGCTGGCGCCCGCGAAGCCCCCAGAGGGAAAACGACCGGGGCGTCCTTTACTTGATGAGCTGAATAAGATTACTGGCTCATGCCGGATTGACCATGATTGGAGTCATGGCAATCTGCATTATGAGGGGAGTGCAGCCGCTCCAATATAGGGGCCACCCCATGTGGGACTTCAACGGGGAGGACGATGCCACCCGCCATGGCCGCAAAGGGCCGGGATCGGTCACCGAACTGGTGAAGACCTTGTCCGCCATGTACAAAGGGGAAGAGGAGGATTTTCTCCACGTCAATCCACTGAGCGGGTTTTCTTTGAATAACCCTTGAAGTTGGGTAAGCAAATATCTTTGTGGCCTGTCCGATCCATGTTCCCGTGTGTCGGTGTCAAAACCGGCGGATCTCGGGTAGGGGGTCCCGAACTGTGCGTCTAGGCAGATGGTAACAGGAGACAAGGGACACGATGTTTTTACCCAGGTTCGGGCCCTCTCGATGGAGGTAATACCCTACTCCTGCTTCATTAATATTGATGATATGGGTAGTACAAGAGTAGATCTACCACGAGATCAAGGAGGCTAAACCCTAGAAGCTAGCCTATGGTATGATTGTTGTTCGTCCTATGGACTAAAACCCTCCGGTTTATATAGACACCGGATAGGTTAGGGTTACACAGAGTCGGTTACAATGGTAGGAGATCTACATATCCGTATCGCCAAGCTTGCCTTCCACGCGAAGGAAAGTCCCATCCGGACACGGGACGAAGTCTTCAATCTTGTATCTTCATAGTCTAGGAGTTCGGCCAACGGTTATAGTTCGGCTATCCGGACACCCCCTAATCCGGGACTCCCTCAGTAGCCCCCGAGCCTGGCTTCAATGACGATGAGTCCGGCGCGTTGATTGTCTTCGGCATTGCGAGGCAGGTTCTTCTCCAAATTCCATAGACTCGTCGAATAGTGTCCGGCTTCTGATAAATGTTGCGGTCCTTGGCTTCTACGCCCAATAATGGCCATCTTCCACATGTTTGAATGAATGTGAAAAGCCAGGGTATTTTTACACTTACCCCCCAAGCTGTGCAAATGAGCTGCCTATAAAAGGGGCGAGGATCTATATCTGAGTCACACCATCCCCCCTTCGCCAGCTTTCATCGGAGCGCCTCGGACCAAAGCCCATTCCATCATGGACAGTCGACGGGGCTCCTCCTCTCGCGCTCCCAGCCCTCAGCCTGGAAATTGGGAGAGATGCTCAGTCCCGCATAGCGAGCTAGTTATACTCCAAACCAAGGGATTTCTTCCCCGCCTTCATGGTTCCGGGTTCGAGCTGGCTAGCCACCTACAAGGGCGGAAAGCAAGCGGAGGTGTCCCGATCCTCTAAAGGAGAGTGGGTATGCTTCATCTCTTATCTAGTAAGAGGACTCGGATTTCCAATCCATCTGTTTCTCCGGGGGCTCTTGGAGTTCTACGGCCTCCAGTTGCACCACCTTACGCCTGCCTCCATTTTGCACATCGCGGGCTTCGTGGCCCTTTGCGAACTGTTCTTGGGCGTCGAGGCTCATTTCGTGCTGTGGAAGAGATTATTCTGCCTAGTACTCCGTTCTCATGAGGGGTCAATATATCAAGTGGGCGGAGCCAAGCTATGGCGCATCGCCGGGACCGGATACCTATCCGGAACCCCGAAGAAGGCGTCTGAAGATTGGCCTTCGGAATGGTTTTACATGGAGGACGTCCTGCTGCCAGATCCTATTTGGATCGGCCTTCCAGAGTTTAGCAATGCTCCTCTGAAGAAGCGCCTAAGCTGGCGCCCTCGGAGCCCCAAGAGGGAAAATGACCGGGATGTCCTCTACTTGATGAGCCGAATAAGATTACTGGCTCATGCCGGATTGACCATGATTGGAGTCATGGCAATCTGCATTATGAGGGGAGTGCAGCCGCTCCAATATAGGGGCCACCCCATGTGGGACTTCAACGGGGAGGACGATGCCACCCGCCATGGCCGCAAAGGGCCGGGATCGGTCACCGAACTAGTGAAGATCTTGTCGCCATGTATAAAGGGAGGAGGATGACTTCTCCGCCAATCCATCAAGGAGTTTTCTTCAATAATTCTCGAAGCTAGGTAAGAAAACATCTTTGTGGCCTGTCCGATCCATGTTCCCGTGGTTAAATATCTCATTTCATGGTTTCTGCGCAAGAACTGCGCCCGACTATGGAGAAGATACACAACCCGCCCCCACAACCCGAGGATCCGAAACGTTCCCTCAATCAGACCTCTGAAGAGGATCCGGATATAAAGGTGGAGTTGATCGACGGGGTGTTCCACCAACTTAGCATCGACAATGCTTTGGTTGCCATTATGGCCGATTACCCCGGAATACTTCCAGCCTCACAGGTAACTGAGACCGAGGTCCCAATACTCTGATAATGACCCAACCGTGCTTATTTCTTGATCACCGTATACTAATGGTGTTTCGCAGGGGGCGCCTTCGAGGCAGGAGGCCGAGCCCGTGGCGGCTGGCCAACAAGGGGCAGTATGGCCCCGCAGGCTAAAAAGAAGTGCGGTCCAGATCGAAACTCCGCCGCATCGGTATGGTGCGTCACCATATTCCAAGGATTGATTCCTGGTAGGTGTACTAACGCTGGTGCTTTTTTCAGGAAAAAGAGCGCTCGACGGACTGAGTCCGGAGAGGTTGCCTATCGAACCTCCGCCAGCCAGGCTCCAAAGCCGGGTCCAGAAGCGGAGGCGAGTACGGGGCATACGTCGGATGCTCCTCCGATAGAGGATGCCGACAGATTGTCCGCCACCAACTCCGAGGTGGAGAGCGCCATGAATCACAAAGCGCCACGGACAGTTCTTCGTGACGACATGTTTCTCCCAAGAGGCCTTGAATGCCTTCAATTCGGAGATGCGCACTCCGTGCCGCTCAAGATGGTCTAGCCAGAGCCACGGAGCAGTATGTAAAGGACATACGGGTGAGGAAATTTGATAGTTATATATGCCAGTAGCCCCCGAGACTTAAAATAGTTAGAATAACTGATTTAAGGATCATTTGTGATGCAGGATCTTACAAAAAAGAGTACCCGACTGTCCCGGGAGCTTGAAGAATGCAAGGCCCAACTTGAGGCTGCACTAGCCGCTACAGGGGGAGCCACAGAGACCCCCTCTGGTAATATACACTTCAAAAGATAAATAGTTTATGAAGTGCGGCGGGTGTGTAAATCTGACAAAAATATTACAGATGGCGCCGGACTAGATCCGGACAGGCAACAGCTCTTGCACCAGCTAAAGGCCGGCGAGAGCGTGCTTAGGAGGGTGCGGCAGGAGAAAAATAACCTCCAAGATGCCAACACCAAACTGGGTGAGGAACTAAAGGATGTTTGTGCTCAGGTTGTCCGACCAGAAGGATAATCGACGGCCTGTCGCTGCATTTTCAGTAAGTGCTTGAGCGCACTTTGAAAGAGTTCGGCGAGGAAGGCGACTAACATAAACATGTATTTAGGTTTGCTCACAGCCGCCCCGAGGATGAGATGCCCAAGATCGGGTGATCTTCTTCCCGAATCATGCGCTACCTGCACTAACGAAGTTCGGCGGGTGATGAAAGGCGCCGGCCAGGCCTTGTGGCCATCTATCTCCCTGCCCGAAGGCATTGGGGAGTTGGCAGAGCGGCTTCAAGGAGCACGGCGGCGCTTCCGACTATGGAAGATATCGGCCTGCCGTCAGGGCGCCAGGGAGGACTGGGCCATGGTAAAGACGCGGTACACGAAGGCCGATCCAAACCACATGGCCGAGGTCGGACCTGTGGGGCCTGATGGGAAGGAGATCCCTGTAAGCTTAGTGTACGACCAAGTAGAATTGGCCGCCAAGTATTCCCAGCAAGATTGTAAATTGGATAGCCTATTAGATGGCATTGAGGAGGAATACAATGAGTCGAGTTGACTATGTAAAAATATGACATGAAAAACGTCTTCTAGCCGGATTGTAGAACGTTTGTCATAGCGGACCTTTTCGCTTCGACCTCAGGACCCAATAGTCCGGAGTGTGTCCGAATACCTTCGTGGTTATATAAGAACCGGGGTATGCATGGAGACAAGGCGTAGGGGTCATTATTGCTGTATCAGACAAGTGCCCAACTAGTTATGTTATATTACAAGGATAGTAAGAAACATCTTCCGGGGAGAATAGTTCCGCTAAGGGTTCCTTTCATTTGGGATGCATGCCCTAAAGTGCATGTCAAAGCTGCTATGAAAGCGTAAAATGATCCGGGGCAGATGGGTAAATAGTTAAAATCATCTTTCAGTTCACCGATCGAATATTCCCTTAAGAACGCTTAGCTTTCGGCTTCACCCTACCGAGGTACACATCCGGCTGACCCGCAAGAATAATCGCAGAGGTGCTCCATTTACCACCTAGCCGAACAATCGGGAACGAGGGTAAGCACAGAAGCCGTGCAACCCTGCTTGGCCAAAACTTAAGTCATATCGATGCATATAATGGTGAATAAAAGGTACATGCGGAAGTTTGACGCATGTGTTGGGCATGAAGCCCAGATAAATAAGCTTCGTAAAGAAGCCCCAGGTATAATGAGCGCAGACAAGCGCCAAATATTCTTGAACAAAGCGCAAATGAGCCTCTAAAGGCTTCAAGAAGAAGGAGGGGGAGGAGAGAAATAAAAGACAGCAAAATAGAAAATGTGGACGGAGGAAGGAGACGAACATGGAGTCCGCGCTTAGGCGAGAATCTTCAGAGACGGGCTGTGTTCCATGGGTTCGCTCGAGTCGCTTATCCAATGCATTTCGACACGGTATGCTCCGCCGGTCGACCTGGTCGATGATGAAGGGACCTTCCCATTTGGGCTTGAGTTTGTCCTTTTTCTTGTCCGCAGCGAGAACTAGTTCGCCAACGTTGTAAGCTTTGGCCCGCATTTCCTGCTTTGATATCTTCGAGCCTGCTGTTGATAAAATGCGGAACGAGCTTTTGCCACGCCGCGCTCCTCCTCCAAGGCGTCCAACTATCCCCGCCGATCGAGCTCGGCTTCTCTTTCTTCATACATGCGCACGCCGAGGTGAGTCATGAATTATGTCGCAGGCAGGACTGCCTCGCACCGCACACCATAAAAATGGTGTGAATCCGTAGTACGATTCGGCGTGGTCCGCAGCCCCAGAGTACGGAGTCGAGCTCCTCAACCCCAAGTGCTTGTTAGATTCCTTGAGGGACCGCACTAGTCTGGGTTTAATGCTGCTCATGATTAGACCGTTTGCTCGCTCGACTTGGCCGTTGGTTTGAGGGTGATAGACTGAGGCGTAATCGAGTTTGATGCCCATGTTTTTGCACCATTATTTGACCTCATCGGCCGTGAAGTTGGTGCCGTTATCGTGATGATACTGTGGGGACACCGTAACGGTACACTACCCCCGATATGAAGTCTATCACCGTCCGGATTCGCCGCTTTAATGTGCTTGGCCTCTATCCATTTGGTGAATTTATCCACCATGACCAATAGGTATTTTTGCTTGTGGGTTCCTCCTTAAGGGGTCCAACCATGTCAAGCCCCGCATCGCGAACGCCCGTGTGATGGGTATAGTTTTGAGGGCGGTGGGTGGCATGTGGCTTTGGTTAGCAAAAGCTGGCAACCGACGATCGTTGGACTAAATCCTGCGATCTCGTCCGGCCGCCGGCCAATAAAATCCTGTCGGAAGGCCTTGCCTACAAGGGCCGGGCTGCGGCGTGGTGCCCACCCTGTCCGCATGAATTTCAGCCAGGAGGTTTCGCCCTTGCTCTTCGGATATACACCTTTGAAGGACTTCTGTTGTGCTTTTCTTATAAAGCTCTCCCTCATGGACTTTATCGGCTTTAGATCGCCGTACTATGCAGCGAGCCTCATTTTGGTCTTCAGGGAGTTCCTGCCTAGTTAGGTAGGCTAGGAATGGCTTCGTCCACGGGGCGATAACCGCCATTATTTCGTAAGCGGAGGGTGTTATCTCAGTGGCAGAGCCTCCGATTGTGTTAGAGTGTTCGGTGTCAGGCAGTGCGGTTGGGTCCGGATTGTTATTTCCGGACTCCCCTTCCCATAGTACGGATGGCTTGAACAGCCATTCCAGGAAGATGTTGGGCGGGACGAAATCGCGTTTTGCACCGATGCGTGCCAATATGTCCGCCGCCTGGTTGTTATCACGGGCTATATGATGAAATTCGAGCCCTTCAAACCGTGCTGACATTTGTAGGACCGCATTGCGGTACGCTGCTATTTTTGGATCTTTGGCATCAAAGTCTTCGTTTATTTGAGATACCGTGAGGTTCGAATCCCCGCGCACCTCTAGGCGTTTGATGCCCATGGAGACTGCCATCCGGAGGCCGTGTGGAAGGGCCTCGTATTCGGCTGCATTGTTGGAGTCCGTATACATTATCTGAAGGACGTATTGGACTGTGTCCCGCTTGGGGACGCCAGACGACGACGCCCCAGTGCCGCCAACATTTTGGAGCCGTCAAAGTGCATGATCCAATTGAGTATGCGCCGCATCTTTAGGGAGTTCGCCGTCCATTCGCCACTAAGTCGGCCAAAACCTGCGACTTAATAGCTCATCGTGGCTTATAGGTTATGTCGAATGGAAGGAGCTCTATGGCCCATTTAGCACTCCGCCCGTCACGTCGCGTTGTTTATAATGTCGTTAAGAGGTATTTCGAGGCTACCGTTATCGAACACTCTTGATAGTAGTGTCGCAGCTTCCGGATGCCATGAACACCGCGTATGCTCTCTTTTGATAATGTGGGTACCGGACTTGCATGGAGTTTGGACAGTGGACACATAGTAAACCGGTTTTGAAGAGGGAACGGTGTCCGTCCGCTTTCGCTCGACGACGAGCACCGTGTCGACAACTTGATGTGTTGCGCGATATATAATAGCATTGGTTCGCCTACGTTGGGGCGGCCAGGACCGGATTTGTTGCCAATATGGCTTTTATTTCTTCGAGTCCGCCGTGTATGCATCCGCCCACTCAAGTGTTCGGTGCGCCGGAGGAGGCGGTAAAGCGGTAACGCCTTTTCTCCCAAACGGGAAACAAAGCGGGTTAGAGCCGCTACGCATGCAGTCAATTTTTGTATTTGTTTGAGGTATTTTGGAATACCCAATTGTGACAGAGCTCGGATCTTGGCTGGGTTTGCTTCAATTCCTCTACCGGACACAATGAAGCCCAGGAGCTTTCCGGCTGGAACGCCGAAGACGCATTTTTCCGGATTGAGCTTAATGTCATATTTTCGGAGATTGTCAAATGTGAGCCTCAAGTCGTCTACTAGAGTTTCGACATGCTTGGATTTGACGACCACGTCATCTACATATGCTTGCACTATTTTGCCGATCTGGTTTGCCAGACATGTCTGAATCATGCGCTGATATGTTGCGCGGCGCTTTTGAGCCCAAGGGCATTGTGTTGAAGCAGAATGGGCGTATGGAGTGATGAATGCTGTTGCTGCTTGGTCTGCTCCGCCATCTTGATTTTGTGGTAGCCGAGTACGCCGAGGAAGCACAATGAGTCGTGGTCCGCAGTAGCGCCGATAATTTGATCAATGCGAGGAAGGGAAGGGATCCTTTGGGCAAGCCTTATTAAGGTCTTTGAAATCAACACATAGGCGCCAGGATTTATCCTTCTTGGTACCATCACCAGATTTGCTAGCCATCCGGATGTTTTATATCTCCGATGAATCCTGCTTCCAAAAGTTTGGCTAGCTCCTCTCCCATGGCCTGCCTCTTGGGTTCGAAAAGCGCCAAGAGCCTGTTTGATCGGCTTTAATCCTTTTAGGATATTTAGGCTGTGCTCGCCAGCCGACGTGGGATTCTGGCATGTCCGAAGGGTGCGTGCAAAATGTCCCGGTTTTCTCGAGAAATTCTCGTAGTGCGCGCCTACATCAGGGTTTAATTGTGCCCCAATGGAGGCCGCTTTGCAGGGTCCGCTGGGTGGACTTGGAATTTTACTATTTCATCCGCTGGTTTAAAAGAGGTGGACTTGTATCTTTTATCAAGTATCACATCGCCCCTGTTCACCGTGGAGCGCGATCGCGATGAGTTCCTCGGCCGCTAGGGCTTTGGATAGTGCATCGAGGGCTAGTGCGGCTGTCTTGTTTTCGCGCGAGTGCTATGTTCGGATCACTAGCGAGAGTGATGATTCCGTTAGGTCCGGCATTTTAAGCTTCATGTACCCATAATGGGGTATAGCTTGAAAAGTTGTGAATGCCTCTCGCCCTAATAAAGCGTGATATCCGCTGCTGAACGGGGCCACTTGAAATGTGACCTCCTCGGACCTGTAATTGTCCGCGAAATAACACTACATCCAAAGGTGATTTTTCCTGTGCAGCATGCTTCCGGCTAGGGATTATTCCTCTAAAGGTTGTGCTGCTTCGCTCAATGCGGTTCCAATCTATTTCCATTTTTCAAGGGTTTCCTCGTAGATGAGGTTTAGTCCGCTGCCGCCATCCATGAGTACCTTAGTAAGGCGTAAAGCCGCCCACTATTGGACCGAGAACCAATGCGGCTGGTTCTCGGGCTGTTCGAATTTGGGTTACATCCGGCATTAAAGGTAATAGCCATGTCACTCCATGGATTTATTGTTGCTACTTGGTAGACTTCGGCAAGGTTACGGAGTGTTCGTTTCCGCATATTATTTGATGCAAAAGTCTCGAAGACTGTGAATACTATACTGGTGTTGCTCGGCTGGGATTCTGAGGCTAGAAGCTCTTCGCCACTTTTGGCCACCTGCCGTAGTATCCAACATGCTCGAAGGCTATGAGTTGGAGTGGAGCCCTCTGTGCTATGAATTTTGGAGGGTCCGTTTAGCCAACCCTCTAGTATGGTTCCGTACCCTTTAGGGGGTTTTTGTTTTTTGATGTATAACCCAGGTGCTTGGTGATGATGCACCCTTTTATTTCGGACTAGGGCTGTATTCGGGGCCGGATTATCCCAAAATTTACTTTCAGTTTTCCAAGCACTCTCCATCGCACATTACTTTTGTACTATGGTCGCCAAGTCAGCAAAGCGTGTAATTTCGCGACGACTTATGGCGTTTAGGATTCCCTTGTCCGTACAATTATTGCAGAAAAGTGAGATTGTGTCCTCTCGGCAGTCCTTTATCCTGTCCATAACCAGGAGGAATCTGGCCCAGTAATGATGTACTGTTTCAGTGGGCTCTTGCCGAATTTGGGATAGATCGCTAATGTTTGGGTGGGCGGGTGGAACTAGATCCGGAACCCCGTCCAAATTAAGACTCGGGGGCCGAGAAGTTTCTGAACTTGGAACTTTGGATTTTTGAATGCTATACAATGAATCCAACCCGCCGCCTGACTTTAAGTTCAGGGCTTGATCGACATCTGTCCCTCTGGGGGAATCCGGCGTGGAGGGATCGGGAATCCGGACGTAGCTAGTCTTTAAGATAGAAGAAGAATCGCCATATTGCTCCTCTATCACAGCAACATGATGGGTAGCCTGGGGAGAGTTGATCTCTCTCAGATCGGTCTTAGGCCCGATCCGGTCGTAGTCTGTGGCGACTCCCAGGGCGGCGATGCGATCCAAGAGCTCGTTTACGGAGGAGAGCTCGATCGGATCTAACTAATCGGCAAGTTCCGAATTAACGTGAAGATTGGTTTCGATGAATTGAGAAGTCATCGTCGGTAGCGGTGGCGAATGGCGGTCATAAGAAAACCACCTAGCCAAGAGTCGACCAGTGGCCAAGGCTCCTTTGGCGATAGTATCGCCTTTAAAGACGGATGAGGCATCCTTCCTAACGGCGACGGCATTGCAGGAACTCTCAATGAAAGCACCAATGCGGTGTCAAAACCGCGGATCTCGGTAGGGGTCCCGAATCGTGCGCCTAGGCGGATGGTAACAGGAGACAAGGGACACGATGTTTTTACCCAGGTTCGGGCCCTCTCGATGGAGGTAATACCCTACTCCTGCTTGATTAATATTGATGATATGGGTAGTACAAGAGTAGATCTACCACGAGATCAAGGAGGCTAAACCCTAGAAGCTAGCCTATGGTCTGATTGTTGTTCGTCCTACGGACTAAAACCCTCCGGTTTATATAGACACCGGATAGGGTTAGGGTTACACAGAGTCGGTTATAATGGTAGGAGATCTACATATCCGCATCGCCAAGCTTGCCTTCCACGCCAAGGAAAGTCCCATCCGGACACGGGACGAAGTCTTCAATCTTGTATCTTCATGGTCTAGGAGTCCGGCCAACGGTGATAGTTCGGCTATCCGGACACCCCCTAATCCAGGACTCCCTCACTCACGCTGGCTTCCCCCTTCCTCGCTCATCTAAATTCTCTGCGTCCTCGGGTCCCGACCCTCGAGCGAAGCTCAGCCGCCGCTGGTATGCCAGGTCGCGATGCCATGGTCAAGGCCAGGGGGTGAGGGCTGGAGGGTCAGTAGGAGCTCCTGAGGCACGATCCTCAGGAGCCCCCCTTTAATCCCCAAGCGAATCGCGTAGAAAAAAGGGGGCAGCTAGTGGGGCCACCCATAGCTAAGCTCCCGAGATTCCTGCGGGTTAGTTTGATGGGAGAACAGAGCTCATAATCACGTTTGCTGTCCTGCCGCTGATCTTTCCTGAAGGAGATTAAAGCACTGAGGATCTGGTGAGGTGGCATGCACGGGGCGGGCAACGAGCCAGAGCTCGATCTGTTAGAGTTGTCAGCGTTGCAGGGATGGACACGAGCACAAGCACCGTGCCAGCATGTGTAGCCCCCATTGCGGGATGAGCAAGAGGTCGGTCAGCAACACCGGAGGCCGCGAAGTGTAATAGGAAACCATGTGATAATCGTAAGGTAACTCATGGGAGGAGGCAAGCTAGTTCAGGTAAATGCAAGAACGATACATGCCGCAGGGACGGACCCAGGCGGCCTGGGGTTGATGCATCTCGATGAGAGCCCCCAATAGTGTAAGTTAAAGATGCAAAAGGATACATGTCATAGGGACAGGCCTGTGCGACCAGGGGATAATGCAGCCCGATGGGCACCCCCAACTAAATAAACCGAAAAGAGTCACCTGGCACCGTTGCTGGAGAGAGGTTGGAGCAGCCGAAGAGGCGTGTTCTGAGCATTGGGAGGCTCTAGGGGCTCGGGAGGCTCATGAAGAACCATCGCCATCTCCGCCAGGACCACGTGATGCCTCGCCTCCTGAGCTGCCAGAACGATCCGCATGTGACGCTGGAAGGTAACAACCACGTTGGGCAAGCCGAATGGCATGCAAACATAGCTGTGAGGTGGACCCTCGCACCGGCCAATGTGCGAAGGCCAGAAGCGCTCCTGGGATGCGGCCCCGTTGAGCCCTAGGATGTTGACACAGACGCGCAGCTCCTCGTCCTCGCCAGGACGAGGAGCTGCGCCAGGTGGTGGGAGGCGGTCGCCGTGCATGGCTCTTGCCTCTTGAAGCTCCTCTGTCGCCATGGTGACAAATTCCTGAGCACCAGGCAATCCATGCCTTGTGCCCTCATGAGGGAAGCACGCGATGAAGCATGCCTCCATGTGGTGCCCGAGCGCCTCCCTCATGACAATTGTTAAGTCAGAGGCCCTCTAGAAGAGAGCCCGCGAGCCCAGCCTGAGGAGGGCGTCAGGCGCGCCTTCCTATGTGAGAGAGGGAGGCACCCCATTCGTGGGCGCTGGTCCTGAGGTGGTGCCGCTTGAGACACCGCTCTCCTGAGGCTCTTGGTGGAGCAACTACTTCTTCTTCTTGGGGACTGCCTCAGGAGAGTATATGGCACCTTCGTTGTCTGTGTCTTCAATTGCAGCAGCTTGGTAGGCGTGCTTGTGGGAGCGCATCGCGTCCTTCTCCTCGCAGGCAACCGTGATGACGCCGCAACTTCCTGGCATCTTGAGGACGTTGTAGCCGTAGTGGGTCACCGCCATGAACTTGGCCAGGGCCGGATACCCAAGGATGGCATTGTAGGGCAGGTGGATGTGGGCGACGTTGAAGTCGATGAGCTCGATGCAGTAGTTGTCACGCTGGCCGAAAGTGACAGGGAGGTGAATCTGCCCTATCGGGGTGGTGGAGCCGTCGGTCACTCCTGAGAAGGTTTGGTGGGTTGCAGCTGATCATATGGCACTTGGAGGCGGTCGAACGTCTCAATGTATAGAACATTGAGTCCCGCACCGCCATCGATGAGGGTCTTTGTGACAAGGACATTGTTGATGACGGGTGAGCAGAGCATTGGAAGGGCACCGGCGGTTGCCGCGCACTTGATCTGGTCGGACGAGATGAAGGTGATGGTGCATTTGGACCACCTGAGCGGGCGCGTGGCCTCGAGCCTGGGGAAGGCCGCGTTCACCTCGCGAGCAAACTGCTTGAAGATGCGCTAGGAGGCGGGGGCCTGAGCGCCGCCCGAAATGCAGGCGATGGCGCGAGGTTCCTGGAAGCCCCCAGCCCCCTCGTCCTGGTGATGGTCATTGTTCCTTCTTGGTGGTGGCGGCAGCGGAGGGAGGCCGGCGTTGCCCTGAGGACGGTCCTCATGAGGCTGGTCCCTCCAGGCGCCCTCGCGAGGCTGGTCCTGCCAGCGGTCCTCACGAGGCTGGTCACGCCACTCCTGGCGAGGGTCGCGGTCGTCCCACCGTCCTCCACTTCTACCTCCTCCGCGATCGTAGCGTCGGTCGTTGCGGTCGGAGCCTCGACCGAAGCTCCCGTCGTGGATGGCCCTGAGCTCCTGACAGTCGTTGGTGTTATGGTTGTGTACATTGTGGAAGGCGCAGAACGGGCGGCTGGCCTCGTACGACTCTATGTGGTCACATACGCGTTTCATCTCCGGTTCCGCCGCTGTCGGTGTTCTGGGAAAGGGGGTCCCCAGACCTGCCTGCCTACTGCCCAAGGCGTGGCTCCTCCAGCAGCCCGGTATGGCCCATCGTCACCAACAAACACTCAAGACCCTCGCGAGGGGCCGAGCCTCGCAAGGCGGACGACACAATACCTCCTCAGGGGCGGCGTCACTAGGTTGGCTCGCGAGGAGTAGAGAGATCAAGGCGAGGGGCACTTCGTGAGGTTCCCGCGACATGAGCCATGATGACCAAGGCCAGGCAAGCGCCAGCGGGTGCCAGCGGGCGCAGAGTACCCGTTGCCTCTTTTGTGCTAAAGGGGAAAGCGCAGGCGAGGAGTCCCAAGGCATCAGGCAAAGGTTTCCAAATCGGTGCAATGAGACCAATACCAGTAGGACGGCAGGACAGAGGTCATCGCGGAGCCCACGGCGGCATCACCAGCAGAGCCTTTAGCAGGCGAAGACAACCTTTTGTCTGGATAGCTTGTACTAGCCGTCAACCTTCAAATTGGCCGTCGTGGGATCCCTTCCCGCCTAACATTTGGGAAGAGGACCGGGGCCTATATAAATAGGACTAGCCACCACCTTAGCAAGGGGACGGATCATTCAGATCACCCTCGACCACACAAGCTAACCGAGCTCAAGAGCACCTCTCCTTAGGAGGCTGTTCTTCCCTTGTACTTGTTCATCCTTAGCCTACAAGGAAATCCACCACACCACACTGGAGTAGGGTATTACACCACATCGGTCGCCCGAACTAGTATAAACTCTTGTGTCCCTTGTTCTTCGAGTTCGACGTGCTGAGCTTTGAGATCGTGGTGAGTGAGCGAGCTAGGGGGAGGGAGAGATCTTCGTGCGCACCCAGAGTTCGAACCATAATGGTTTTGCCGGAACCCACAATCCGACATTTGGCGCGCCCACAAGCTTTCCTTTCATCGATCCACGCTCCACCACCTCCATGCTTTGTCCCCATGGCCGGCGTTGCTTCTCCAGCTGGGATGACGGACGACCACGATGGCGCCAAGGAGCTTAGAGCTTTTGCCCCCGCCTTGCGGCGGGTAGAGTGGCCGCCCAGGTTCAAGGCAGAGATGCCACCGCGTTACGACAGCGCGGCGGACCCGTCGGCCTTCCTGCTGGCATACGAAGAGGCCGTCCTGGAGGCTGGGGGCGACGACAAGGTCATGGCCGACTGGTTTCCCATGGCCCTCGCTGGCGCACCGCGCCTGGCTGCTCACCCTCCTGAGATCCTCAGTGGCATCTTGGGAGGAGTTGTGCGGCCTCTTCATCGCGCGCTTCGCGGCACCTGCGCCCATCATCGTCGCAACCCTCCTCGGCGGCTCACAAGCACCGCCCTCGGACCATCCACCAAGCAGTTCTTCCGCCAGTTCGGAGCCGCTTCCATGCAGCAAGGAGCTCCCCCAGGTTGGTCGGCGCCCAAGGCCGACCTCACCTTCGACTCGGGGGACCACCCCATCACCACCACCAGCTCGGGCGTGCTCCCAATGATTTGCACGCCCACCATATGCAATGTAGCCGTCACCAAGACCCTCATCGATGGCGGTGCTGGCCTTAATGTGCTCTCCCAGGAAGCTTTCTGCTTGCTTCATGTGCCACACGAACGACTTCGTCCCACCAAGCCCTTCTTTGGGGTCGACGGTGGCTCCGCTAGCCCCCTGGGGAAGATCCGCCTTCCTGTGATCTTCGACACTCACGACAACTACCGCACCGAGCTGATCGACTTTGACATCGCCCGCATTGGACTCCCATACAAAACCATCCTCGGGTACACGGCCCTGGCTCAGTTTATGGCGGCAACTCATCCGGCCTACAACCTCATGAAGATGCCGGGGAGCAAGGGCATCCTCAAAGTAGCTGGAGACACCAAGGAGGCTCTGGCGGCGCTCAAGCTTGCCCTCAAAGCTGTCGCGGCAGCCCGCCCGGCCGACGAGGCCACCACCGGAGCTAAGGAGGCCGCACCGGCAATAAGAAGCAGTTGTTCACTCAAGATCGGGCCGAAACTAAGCAAGTGCCGATCGAGGAAGGTGGACCCTCAGGAGCCACCTTCACCCGGATCAAGAGGAGGCATTGGTGAGGTTCCAGCGTGCGAACAAGGAGGTATTCGCCTGGGAACCAAAGCAGCTGGTAGGGGTACCAAGGGGGGTGATCGAGCATCACCTAAGGGTGTGCCCCAATGTGCGCCCTGTGAAGCAGAAGACGCGGCGGCAATCCACGGAGAAGCAGTCCTTCATCATCCAGGAAACGTGCAAGCTGGAAGCGGCAGGTGTCACCCGCGAGGTCCGGTACCCGGAGTGGCTGGTGAACCCCGTTGTCGTGCCAAAGAAAGGCGGGAAGGAGCGCATGTGTGTCGATTACACCAACCTCAACAAGGCCTTCCCCAAAGACCCGTTCCCGCTTCAGTGCATCGACCAGATTGTCGACTTCACCGCCGAGTGTGACCTGCTATCCTTCCTGGACGCGTTCTCGGGCTTTCCTGACCCCATGTGGGGTGTGCTACTACACTTGCATGCCGTTCAGGCTCCGCAACGCAGGTGCAACCTTCCAACGCTGATGCACATCGCCCTGGGTCAGCAGCTCGGGAGAAACGCTGAAGCCTATGCCGATGACATCATGGTAAAATCTAGGGAGGTGAGAACCTTGATTCCGGACCTGGAGGAGACCTTCGCAATCCTGCGCCAGGTGGACCCGCGGCTCAACCCAGAGAAGTGCATGTTCGGTGTCCCCTCCGGAAAGCTGCTGGGCTTCCTCGTGTCCCACAGGGGGATCGAGGCTACCCCAGAGAAGGTGAAGGCGATAGAAGACATGAGCCCACCGCAAACTCTCAAGGAAATGCAGAAGCTTGTGGGTTGCGTGACCTCGGTAGGGTGCTTCATCTCCAAGCCGGGGGAGCGCACATTGCCGTTCTTCAAGCTGATGAAGAATAAGAGCCCGTTCGAGTGGACCTCGGAGGCCGACCTGGCGTTTCAAGACCTCAAGAGATACCTGACTAGCCCCCCAGTGATGGTGGCGCCTCGTCCCCTTGAGCCCATGGTGGTTTACCTTGCCGCCACTCCCTACTCCGCCAGCGCGGCGCTAGTGGTGGTACGGGAGGAGCGCCAGGCCAAGAGTACACCGCGCCCCCAACAAAAGCGAGGCGACAACAAGAGGATGCTGCAAGGTCCGCCACAATGCCAACGAACGATCGGGTCTAGCCAGACGGGTTTCTCAGGCCTGCAGAGACCCCAATGGATGGCCAGGCTCCGGGGGTCCCATCACCTCAGGGAGTTCCCCAACCTCTAGCAGATGCAGGCTCCATTAGTGCTCCCACCCTCGTCGAGCAGCCAATGTACTTCATCAGCACATTGCTAAGGGACGCGAGGGCACGATACCCAATGCCTCAGAAGCTCTTGCTCGCATTCTTGGTGGCCTCGCGTGAACTGCGCCTCTTTTTCCAAGGTCACCCAATCAAGGTCGTCTTAGCCTACCCAGTGGAGAGGGTACTCCGAAGCCCCAACGCTGCGGAAAGAGTTGCTGAAGGGAACATTGAGCTGCAAGCATTCCAGCTGGAGTTCAGCACAACCAGGGTCATCAAGGGAGCCGCACTCACCGACTTCGTGGCGGAATGGACCGACACCCCGGGGCTTGAAGCAGGCGAGGACCGATCCGTCTCGCCAGGAAGTGAAGCGCCAGATGGTTGGGTCATGTATTTCGATGGCGCGTTCGCATGCCAGGGCGCGGGGGCTGGAGCAGTGCTCATCTCGCCCACTCAGGACAAGCTCTACTACGCCGTGCAGCTCTGCTTCCAGCAGGGCGAGAAGGTCTCCAACAACATCTCGGAGTATGATGGCCTCATCGCCGGCCTTAAGGCTGCGGTGGCCCTGGGGGTGAAGCACCTCACCATCAGGGGCGACTCGCAGCTCCTCGTCAACTTGTCCAACAAGGTATATGAGCCGAGGGACGAGCACATGGAGGCATACCTCGCGGAGGTACGCAAAATGGAAAAGCAGTTCTTGGGCCTAGAGTTGCAGTACGTGCGCCGTGGCACCAACAAGGAGGCCGATGACATCGCCAAAAGGGCATCCAAGCGCCAGCCCCAAGAGCCTGGCGTCTTCGAAGAACGGCTCTTCAAGCCTTCGGCAGCACCTCCGCCTTCGGGGCCGGTGCCGCCTCGGGAGGAACTCCCCCATCAACCTACCTCGGGAGCCCCGGTGTCGGTGTCAAAACCGGCGGATCTCGGGTAGGGGGTCCCGAACTGTGCGTCTAGGCGGATGGTAACAGGAGACAAGGGACACGATGTTTTTACCCAGGTTCGGGCCCTCTCGATGGAGGTAATAACCTACTCCTGCTTGATTAATATTGATGATATGGGTAGTACAAGAGTAGATCTACCACGAGATCAAGGAGGCTAAACCCTAGAAGCTAGCCTATGGTATGATTGTTGTTCGTCCTACAGACTAAAACCCTCCGGTTTATATAGACACCGGATAGGGTTAGAGTTACACAGAGTCGATTACAATGGTAGGATATCTACATATCCGTATCGCCAAGCTTGCCTTCCACGCCACGGAAAGTACCATCCGGACACGGGACGAAGTCTTCAATCTTGTATCTTCATAGTCTAGTAGTCCGGCCAAAGATGATAGTTCGGCTATCCGGACACCCCCTAGTCCAGGACTCCCTCAGTAGCCCCTGAACCAGGCTTCAGTGACGACGAGTCCGGCGCGCATATTGTCTTCGGCATTGCAAGGCGGGTTCCTCCTCCGAATACTTCATAGAAGATTTTGAACACCAGGATAGTGTCCGGCTCTGCAAAACAAGTTCCACATACTACCGTAGAGAGAATAACTTTTGCACAGATCTGCTGACGTATTCCGCGGCGTGACATCACACCATGGCCATGCCTTTATATGAATCGTTTTTTACTGCTCCACCTTAGCGCGTTTAGCGAGGCGGTTTCCTTGGCATGTCTTTATCAAAGCGTAGATCGCGCCCCCTTATTCCGGGATTCTCATCAAATACGGACGTTGGTAACCCAACCGTGCCCGTTGGCACGCCCCCTCTATCAAAGGCGAGTCCTAATCGACCACGAGGAGGGCTCTTGGTATTCAACCTCTTTATAATGAGACCAAGGCCCTCTTCTTTTTTCCATCCTCCATCGAGTTTGCCTCGCGCGAGTTCTAACACCCAAAGCTTCAGATTTAGGCGCCGGACCTTCGACGATGTCCGCTCCGACCAGCTCGGCGATGGATGTCTTCTTCCGTCCACGAAGAAGATGTGCTAAAGCTGCGAGCGCCGGTATCTAACCGGCGAGATTTCGAATAGGCTGCCTGCTCGGGCAGGTCATTCCTACTCGAGAGCCCGGCGAGAGCATGGTGTTCGTGTCTCACTTCCTTTGGGGTTTAGGCTTCCGCGGATCCCTTTGTGCGGGGCTCATGTTTTATTATGGGCTGGATTTCCATGACTTGAATCCGAGTCCATCCTCCATATCTCGTCATTCATTGTCGATATGTGAAGCCTTCCTCCATATTACCCCTCACTTTGGATTGTGGCTCAAGACCTTCAAGGTGGAGCTGAAGATGATCGGGGCAACAAGCAGAGTCGGAGGGGCGGTCATAAGCAAGTGAGCTGATGCTCCGTGGCCGAGGGCTCTTTTCAAGACGATCTTGGTTTGTGGCAGCGGAGTGGTTTTATATCACCGCTCCGGGGCACCAAATGGGTGGCGCTTCCGCCTTCGCTCGGAGTCCACCACAGCGGCTGGCATCATGGGTCAAGAAGGGGCTCGACTGGGGCCGCCCAAGGGCGTTCCTGTTGCAGGGCCGTGTTGAGACCACCAAGAAAAGAGATCAATCTGGTGTGATGGCGCAGGTTATGTTGATTGGCGCCTACGCCTCAAGCGTCGCCCCCTAAATGCCGTGTGGGAATTCAATCCGGAGGGACCATGAGCTCTCCAACATTTTATGGGTACGACGCCCATGGAGATGTATAAACTGTTCTTTGGATCATAAGAAAAGTGTCCGGACCTGACTGAGGACGCAGGACTAAGCTGCAATCGCCCAGATACTCAAGTAAGTAGTCCTATATCCGGACAGGCTGTCCGTTCATTTATCATAGACTTGCCCTTAAAGGAGCTGTTTCTTGAACAGGAGTGGATAACGAAGGCAAAGTTGATAAGGTGTTCGACTCCCCTCCCAGAGACCACGCCGGATCCCATGCTGACCAAGATGTTGAAGGCCGCGCCTTTTAAAGAAGGCGAAGGGTGGAGCAGGGAAGCAACTGCCTCCATGAAGGAGGCTTCCGAGGAAGGAGGTATCAAAAGTCCCACCCTCCAAGGAGAGAAGAGGACCGCTTCGGAAGATCCAGAGGTCAAGGCCTCAAAGAGGGGAAAGAAATCTTCGTCAGAGAGTCCGGCGCTGGGAAGTAACCCAGCCGCACTATTCCCCAAGGGGATCAGCCCTCCAGCGAGCCGTAAGTAAAAAAGAAGGGGTCTTGTAAATAAGGAACATCCCTGCATTTATTTCCGAAGATAACCGAAATTGTACCTTGTAGTTCGGATCTCAGCCCTTCTCAGCAGAGCTCGTCTTCGGAGGATCTTCTTCCGGAGATGATGGAGAGCCAAACGCCCCCACCTGTCGCACCCTCATGCGAGGTGGGCGACCACGAGGTGTAAATCACGGAGGGTTCCCCAAGTCCGGTGGGCGGAAGGTCAGCGCCAAGCCGGGCGTAAGGTCGGAGGAGCTGAAGGATCTGCTCGGGCGAGCGGCTATCTCAGAAGATAACCGTGCACTGATGGGTATAGTGATTGAAAGAATTGCATCCGCGGAGAGCGGATTGCATGAAGACGTCAGAAGCTTACTGACGGGGTTCGAGGTACACAAAAATGATGTACCTTCTAACAGTGATGCATATAGAATGCGCCCTGTATAGATAGTAGCCCCTGAGACTCGGTATGCTGTCAAAATTGACAGCGTGCCGAGGATCATAATCTCAGTTATAACATTGCGTCACTCCTAAATAGGTGGCGGGGCGTCCGGTGGCCAGCCGGACTGATGAATTTGCCGAACTAAAGCGGCAACTTGACGAGGCGGATGCGGACATCGCGCTGGTCAATAAACGGTTTGACGAGTCACAAGGTATGCGACTTCTCCGCGGACACCTGGTAAGGGAGCTTGACGCCCATGCCTTACTACTTGTATGCTTTTGATGCAGACGGTGCCGCTCTTTGTGGAGGAGCTGGGCGGAACTCGCCGAGCAAAAGAGCAAGCCGAAATAATAATACGGCCACTTTAAGGGCGGCGAAGAGCTAAAGCCGAGCGGGCTGCTCCTGCCGAAGCAAAGAGGAAATGGCCGATATGGCCATAAAGTTGAAGAATGCTACCGACCGCTGCGAGGTTCTTGAAAAAAGAACGTCAAGTGGAGCAAGAGGACCTGAAAAAGGTCACCGCGAAGCCAAGGATGCCCGCTCCGCAATGAGAGCTGCAAAGGAGGAGCTGCGTCATTTGTGGATGTTGCTCTGCGGGAAGCCTTTTCGCTACGGAGGAAGTTCACGGATCGAAGTATGCTCGATTGGACAAGTTGTGGAGTTCGGAGGATGCTTATCTGGACTTAGCGGCGAGCGCTGCGGACGCGATGGAGCACTTCCGAGGCTAGAAGGAGCACAGAAGGGAAGAGCTATATTGGTCGCAATTCCATAGTCCGGAGCGTCCTCTTCCGTTGACCGATCGGTTGGCCAAATGGGCCGAGCTGAATCGATTATCCAGACTTGCCATGAAGCATGTCATGACTCATTTGTGGCCAGGCGGACCCCAGCCGAAGAGCTATTTTGTCTTAGTGCAGCAGTTCCTTGGTGCGGTACCGCGTATCGACGCAATGAAGCGGTCGGCGTGCATAGAGGGAGCGCGGATGGCTCTTGCCGTGTCAAGACATCTTGGGCGGAGATGAAGGCCACCGACATTGCATCCCAAGATTGAGACGAAGCAGTACCGCGAGCACTATTTTGAGGAAGTCTGCGGCGCTCGTTTAATAGAGACACAGTGCTCGAAGGATATTATGTTTAAATGACATGTATGATTTGTGAAAACAATGTTTTAATATAATATAATAGCTTTTTATACTTGTGCGTTCAAGTATTAAAACGCCTCCTGTGCGGCCGTTGATGTATATGTGTATATAACCTAAAAGATGGCAGTCTTTGGCTTCAGCCCCCACGCACATAGTGCGGGGGTGTTTCCAAAAAAGGCGCATTTTCACACTTAATCCAACGTCTTGGTCCTGTGAAGGAGGTGATAGCGTAGCAAGCTAGGCAACCAGACTATAATGCTTTATCACTTTCACTTAGCCATAGGAGCTCAATGGTGGGGCTACTATATACCACCTAGGGCACGCGCTCTCCCGAATTCGGAAGCGTATGTGCTGACGAAAACGCCCTTCGTCAATGCGGGGAATTCTAAACATTCATTTGGGTCATCGAGTGGTTGACCAGTGTCATGCTATATCATGACAGTCAGTTTTAGCTTTCTCCACTGAGGTGCTCAACTGTCACAGCCCAGAATTGGTTGTAATTAGTGGCATCTGCATCCATGCATCATGTTTGATTTCAAAGGAAATTTTGAAGTGGGGATGACTAAACCCTAGCACCAGAATAAACCAAATAGGTTCAACCTCAAAATAATTTCAATGAACCCAAAATGCCTTTGGAAAAGTTCATCATTTTTGAATTGGTCCAGAACCTCTGCCAAAAAATGGTGCACATTTTTCTAGGCCATTCTGGATTTTTGAATTAATCCATAAAGTATTTGCATTTGGGCCTTTAATTACTATAAATATTTTAATTGCCCAAATAATTCTGAAAATGGTTGAGGGCTGTTGAAAAACATTTCAACAATGCCCACAATTTATTTCAGGATTTTATAAAGTGGTTTAGTATTTTACTAAATCCAAATAGAAAACAAAGACAGAAAATAGAAAACAGAAATAAACAAAGATAGAGAGGAAGCCCACCTGGGCCACTTACCTCGGCACAGTTCCTGTGCAGCCCAGCCACCTCCCTTGCCAGTTGTCTTCTGCTCGCCCGGAAAGGCGAGAGGGGAAGCAGTGCAGGCGCTTCAGCAGCGTCTTGCACGCAGCTGCCTGCTTGGCCCCTCCCTAGCCAGCGCGACACTCGGATCGTTCCCCCGTGGCCTCTGGAACCGCCGACCCCTCGTTCACTCTCCCCCTCGCCTCCCTCTCTCGTTCCTCCCCATGGCCGAGCCGGTCATGAGCGCGCCGCCGCCATTTCCGAAGCCACCGCCGACCCCGCGCCCCCTTTTACCTCTCGGGAAGCTCCGCCATGACCTGCTCTTCGTCTCCGCCGAGACAAACATGCCGGAGCGCCCCGCAGCGCCGCCATCGCTGTTTTCTTCGTCCTCTGCACCGACAGCCGTCGTCATCGATTCGCGGCAACCCGACCGCCCCCGACCTCGCCGACGACGCCTTCGGACGCGCTGTGAGCACCCGCATCGTCTCCCCCTTCTCCCCTGGTCGCGCCCGCCCTCTACGCCGTAGCCCCTCCATGGCCGAGAGCTTCTCGCCGCCGCGCTCGTCACTGCTGTCACTAGCAAGCCCCAAAGACCAAACCGAGCTTGCAGATTTATTCCACATGATGTGTAGATGCCCGCTGCTGTTGCTCGGCTCCCTCATGAGCTCTAGCCCTCAAGCCGCAACCACGAGGCTCGGCCGCCGCCTTTGCCATCGCCACCGTCGATTCCGGTGGCCTCGCAACCTGCTGCTGCCTCCGCTAGATACGCAAGGGCAAGGGCAACCCCCTGGTGCCCTTAGTTGCCGCTGCCGTGGCCTCTAGGGTGGACGCCGCCGCGTCTGTGTGCTCGTCGGCGTTGAACTCCGGCGACGCTGACGTGGCACCGTCGTTAGGCACTAATTACCCAGCTTAATTAACCTCCCTGACCCACTTACATATGGGCCCCACGCCCTTAGTTAACCATTGTTTAAATTCCTGTTTAGTTTTAACTAATCACCATGGCCCCACGCGTCAGCGTTGACCATGCTGACGTGGCCCTTGACCGACCCCACCCGTCAGTGACCAAGCCAGCAATGTGACACTGACCGGTGGACCCCACACGTCAGGTTTAACCTGGACCCGCCATTTGACCAGCTGACGCAAGCATGATACACTGCTGATGTCATAAATACATTTACTGGGACTTTCTTATTTAGAAATAATTAGGAAATTCCAGAAATTGCCTAAACTTCTAAAAATCATAGTAATTCAATCGTAGCTCCAAATCAAATAATTTATATATGAAAAATTATCAGAAAAATTCAAGGAATCCATCTGTACCATTTTCATGCATGTTTGAGCAATGTCTGTCCTCTGTTTTGGACAAAACAAATAAAGTGCATTTAAATAATCCTATATGGAGTTGGAATTTGAATCATGTATTCAAACCAACTTCATTTAAATCATAGCTAGATGCATTAGCTCAAATCAACAGCATATTGCCATGTCATGATCATGCATCATATTGTGGCATTGCATTTATTGTGTTCTTTCTGAGTTGCCGGTGTTTGTCCCCTCTCGTTAGACGTGGCTCCGACGATGAGTTCGATGACACCGATGAAGAACTATATTATCTTCAGAAGTGCCAGGCAAGCAAAAACCCCTTGTTATTCCGATACAATCCCACTCTCTCACTCCTGCTCTCTTTTACTGCACTAGGACAACAACGATTCATCTGTTACTTGTTGCGGTAGTTGAACCCCTTTATCCTCTGCATGACCTATCATTCCACAGTAAATAGATGAAACCCACTAGCATGAGTAGGAGTTGTTTGAGCCCTGTTGTGCCTACTCATTCATGCTTGTTGTCATGCCTGCTACTGCTTAGAGTTGAGTCAGGTCTGATTCATCGGGAATGAATCGGAGGTGTGTGAACATGTCCTACTGTTGAGAGCTAAGTGTGTGAACACGATTAGGTAAAGGTAGCGATGAGAGGCCATGTAGGAGTACATGGTGGGTTGTCTCATTGCAGCCGTCCTCAGGAACTGAGTTCTGTGTTTGTGATCCATGAAACAGTTACTACCACGCATTGATCCCGAAACCAATGGACCCTCTTGGCTTCTTAACCACCCTTCTTCTCTGTCCAGGAGTTGCAACTAGTTTCTGGTGTTTGTAGGATATGTGTTGGAGGCCGTGCGTAGCGCTGACCCTAGGGGTGGGCTATGATCACGGTAGATACACCGTGGCCGGTGTGTGCGAATGCCCGTTGGTATCTCGGGAACCCTGCACACATCGTTCGGGCCGTTAGTGGAAACCTCGGCGGACTCCTGCGGATGGAACCCGAATAGGCGATAAACCATGACTAGGGACTTGAGTGTTTAGGTAGGCGTGGCCGACACCACGTTGGGCTTCCGCTTGAAGGTTGCAGTACATGTCGTATAGCGGAGGTAAGTGGTGAGCATGTGTGAAGAAGTACACCCTGCAGGGTTGATATGATCTATTGAATAGCCGTCTCATGAAAAGGACTTAGGTTGCCTATATCGGTTCATAGACAAGTGAAAGTGGATACTCTAAAATGCATAAGATAGCGTGAGTGCTATGGATGGCGTTCTCGTAGGGAGGCGGGAGGCGGATCCATAGTGGTGTATTGATATGGTGAATATGTGGACTCGTGTGCATCACCTCAAAAGAGTTACTTGCAGTCATAGTTCGGGATAGCCACCAAGTCAAAGCTGGCTTGCTGTAGTTAAACCCACCACCCCTTTGTTGATAATGATGCATATGTAGTTAGTTCGGATGTAAGTCTTCTTGAGTACAATTGGACTCACGTTTGCCTATTTTATGTTTTTGCGAGAGAGACTTGGTCTCGCTAGTAGTTCCGCATGGACTTCGACGTTTAGCTTGTGACCTCAGCTACGATCTTGTGCCCTCGGCAGGATCTGGTAGATAGTCAGGCTTCTAAGCCTTTTTCATTGGTAGATGTATGTACTTAGACATGTTAAGTTTCCGCTTGTGCTTTGACTTGTATGCTCTGAGTGTTGGGTCGTGAGACCCATGTTTGAAATATCTCGCTTCTCGGAGCCTAATGAATAAATATTTGAGTCGTAGAGTTATGTTGTGATGCCATGTTGTATTTACACATATTGAGCATATTGTGTGTATGTTTGAAATGCTTGGTATGTGTGGGATCCGACGATCTAGTTGTTTATCCTTGGCAGCCTCTCAAATGGGGAAATGTAGTATAGTGCTTCTGGCGATAGTAGTCCGCTACAGCCCGGTTCACGAGTCCTGCTAGCCCACTCTTGCTCTGAACACTTGATTGGCGGTATGTTTTTCACTTCGTTCTTGTGTACATCCTTCGCCGAAATGTCCTTGGTGACATCCGAGTCTGCCTAGCCTGCTACACCCAGGTTACCATACTCCTGTTAGCCCGATGCTACAGCCGGATTCATCGTTGATGACCGACATGCTCGATGTGATTCATGTATGCCTATCCCCATGGGTTAGTGCGCTTTGGGTTCACGACTAGCCATGTCGGCCGGGTTCTCTGTCATATGGATGCTAGCGACACTATCATATCGTGAGCTAAAAGGCATAAGCGGTCCGGGCCATGGGAAGCGACACCTGGAATACCGTGCATGAGGCATAAAAGCGATATGAGGTGTTACCGGCTAGATCGATGTGACTTGGAATCGGGGTCTGACAGCGTTTGGTATCGAGCTTTGACTGCTGTGGGATTACCAAGCCAAAGCTGGTGAAGTTGAGTCTAGAAATGCTTTAGTTATATAAGGGAATTGATTGTGGAAGGAGCGTAAGGCTATTTTACTCCTTATACCTCATGGCCTTTCGATCAGAGTCATCCTCTTCTCTTCTCTGGGGTTTAAGAACTAGGCTTCTCATCTATCTATCGGGATGACGTGTTAGTAATCCATAGACCTTTAAGATTGTTGGTTTTAAGCCCAGTTCAGTTCCTACTATTTCTGTATGTTAACTGTTGATCTCGGAACCTTGTTATGATGTTGTAGAGTGGTTATGCCACCATTTTGCATGATGTCTCAAATCTTTTTGAGCATTTACAGCCGTTATGCTGTCCGAGTCATCCCAGGTTTCTAAAACAATCTGAAGCATTTACAAAATTCCTTCCTCTCATTTTGATGTTCCTTTGGTCAGAATAAGCACACTAACCGGTGCGTTGAGGTAATTTATTGCCTTGACATATATGTTGGAACTATTATTATGACCCTAGGTGTTTTAGGGAGTCACCTAGTAATCTAGCAATGTTTTGTGTTCCCCGTGTGATGATTCTAGCCATCATTTTCGAAAGCATCCCGTGATGCCATTTAGTAGTAGGTATTCTATTCCTGGGTTCTTGAACCCGAGATTCACCCTACTTACTTCATGTTGATAGTAATTGCTAGCTCCCTTAGGTTATTAGTAACCTTTGCATTAGTCCTCGAGGTCCGTGGTATTTCTTTCTTTCGAATACCATGAACCAATAAGGCAGAAGTCTTTGAATTAAAAGATCACAACCAGGGTGCTCTTAAGGAGTACTCCATTCTGTATTGTGACTCTGCCAGTTCTACCTTCTCTGCATGGATTATCCGGAAGAAATGTTGAGCTTTGTTTGACATTCTAATCTATGCATCCACAACTCAGAAAGTCATATGTTCTTTGAGTTGTCCCTCTTGGTTGTATTCTGACCTTCGTCTCTCAATTGATAGTCAGGAGTAATTGTGCATTCGTGTTCATCGATGCCTATTATTGTTGTGGTCCGTCGAGCCATTCTATTCTGTAATGACTAGGAGAAAAAAACTCCAGTACCTTGTCCATTTCTAGGATTGGGTCAAAGCAGTTGTATTCCGAAGATCAAATGCCAATCCAGCTTTGTTCTGTTCTACCTTGGAGTGTTACCATCTTTATGTCAAGAATTTCATGAGAATTGCACCACAACTTATGGATTCCTGCCACGGTGATACCTCTACGCTATCATTATGCATTCCTCGGTCCGTGTTGTAAATAACGGAGAAAGCCGACAAGTGAACTGTGATGTGTGAAATCAATACTTCTAGCAACCATGTTGCTTAGTAGTAAATGGACAATATTCTCATTCTTAGCGTGTTGGTTATTAAATCATCATCATAAGATTGATCGTGCTATCTAGTCCTTATTTCGGTGTACTCTTGATCAATGAGTTAGGACTATGCCAATTCCTCACTCTTTGGATCATATCGTCTTATACGAAAATCAAGATTGTTCTCGAGCCTAGTAATATATCGGTGGTTAGTGACTTTCCAAATATCTTCTTGGAAGTGTTACCTGGTTGTTTCTTGTTGTTATGTTGAGCTCGTGATCAAGTTGGTTTCTTGTGAACCACCCTTTCTCCAAGAATCTGTGTTGGATATCCCTGAGCTAGTTGGTTAAGCTAGACAACAACTTGGAGAGTTGGAAGATAAAAGCCTACCTGACTTAATTCATCTCCAAGGGATATCCTGGTGTGGGTGTGTTGAAGAAAGATGATATCTCCATTGATCGGTCCTCGTGATCAGTTGTTGGATCTGTTGTCTTGCCAAAATATTGACTTGAGTATGGGCTATCGTAAAGTCAAGTCAGAACAAATGATATTCCAAATGTTGTCTTACTCGTGGTTGATTCCTCGGGCATACACCATTATATCTTTTGGCCTGACCAATGCTATCACCGTGTTCACATGATGGTGGAAGTCCAATGATATGGAAATCCCGATGAGTTGTTGTTGAGCCCAACTGCAGCATTTTGTCTCCCCCAAGATTCATGTTGAACATCAACCTAGTGTTGGAAACTTTGTAAGCAATGCCTTCATGTTCCGTTCATGAAGCTTATGCTTGGATGGAAGAAGTGACTTCCTCTAATTCACGTGCATTAGGTGCAAGTTGCCGCCATGAATTTGAGAAAGGTTTGTTTTTGTTTTCCTCTGGCACCATCCCAAGTCAGTTATGCATGTGCGAATGTATTCTATGGTTTGGTAGATTAATTACCTCCACTCCATATGTATTCCCTAGCACACCAAGCCACTGATTGACTTGTTCAAGGAAAATAAGTCTATGCTTGGGATCTAATCCATGGACTTGCGTAAAGACTTCGAAATCCTTGATGATGGTTCCCGACCAGAACTCGATAGTGTTTTATTATAAGACTACTATGTGGCCATTCTTGTCTTGGACAACATGCTCACATATATGTAGCAGAACCAGCTCATGTTTTGGAGCTTGCTATAAGTAGTTCACTCCCGAGAATCTACATAGCGTCATCTCGTCGATTTGTGTTGCAAACCTTCATTTTCTTTCTAGACTTGATGAGTGTGGAATATCCTGACACCAACCAGATCTGAATCTCAGGCAGATATGATGGTTGGAACATTCCCAACAGTTGCATTTTGTGCCCAGCTTGCACCCCAGAAATTGTTGCCCAGGATCATATTCAAAGCGGTCCTACCATGGGTCCCATCCATTTCCGATGATAAGCAAAAATCATCCATTGCGTTGTCTTCAACAAGGTAGTCCACATCATCCATTCTATTCCGGGTATGCCATCCCTTTGTACTCCACCAAACGACTGTTGTGAATTGCCTTAGGCAGGTATAAAGAGTTTCAATGATCTCTGAATCAAAAGTAATTCTTTTTGCCACATAAGGGAATGGTTCTTCGAGTCACCTTTTTCCAAAGTGCCCCGTTACGGGATCATGGCAATTATTTCCTCGCCACCTTGACACCATCCACCATCTTTCTAAGCGTGGAATTGTTACCCACCAAACCAACCCCGTCGCTTGTTCTTCCATCCCTCTCGATGCGTTTCATGTCTCAGCTCGAGAGATGTTTCAATATCTCCTTTCGATGAGTGATCATGAGTTATTCGATCTTGAGAAGATCGATCCTACTGAGTTTTCCTTTCCTCTCGTTATCATATTGGATGAAGTTCTCAAAGCAAGATGTCAAGATCAAGATGATGATCGAATCAACGTTCTTACGAAGTGCAAGTTGGATCATGAGGATCAAGTTAGCTTTGTATCCTCTGTCTTCTTACCTCACGTCTTGAATCTGGGGCGAGATTCTTGGTTAGTGAGGGGTGAGTTATCTGACCAGAATTGGTTGTAATTAGTGGCATCTACATCCGGGCATCATGTTTGATTTCAAAGGAAATTTTGAAGTGGGGATGACTAAACCCTAGCACCAGAATAAACCAAATAGGTTCAACCTCAAAATATTTTCAATGAACCCAAAATGCCTTTGGAAAAGTTCATCATTTTTGAATTGGTCGAACCTCTGCCAAAAATGGTGCACATTTTTCTAGGCCATTCTGGATTTTTGAATTAATCCATAAAGTATTTGCATTTGGGCCTTTAATTACTATAAATATTTTAACTGCCCAAATAATTCTGAAAATGGTTGAGGGCTGTTGAAAAACATTTCAACAGTGCCCACAATTTATTTCAGGATTTTATGAAGTGGTTTAGTATTTTACTAAATCCAAATAGAAAACAAAGACAGAAAATAGAAAACAGAAATAAACAAGAGAGAGAAGCCCACTGGGCCCCTTACCTCGGCCAGTTCTGTGCAGCCCAGCCACCTCCCTGCCAGTTGTCTTCCTCCTCTGCTTGAGAAAGCGAGAGGAAGCAGTGCTGGCGGCTTCAAGGCGTCTGAACCTGCAGCTGCTGCTTGGCCCCTCCTAGCCAGCGCGACCTTTGGGATCGTTCCCCGTGGCCTCTGGAACCGCTGACCCCTCGTTCTCTCCCCTCGCCTCCCTCTCTCATTCCTCCCCATGGCGGGCAGTCATGGCGCCCGCCGCCGTTTAAAGCCACCGCCGAGCCCCGCCCCCTTTCCCTCTCGGGAAGCTCCGCCATGACCTGCTCTTCGTCTTATTTGAGACAAGCGATGCTGGGCGCCCATGGCGCCGCCACCGCTGTTGTCTTTGTCCTCTGCACCAGACAGCCGTTGTCGTCGATTAGCAACCCGACCGCCCCGACCTCGCCGGGCGCCTTGGATGCTTGTTGTGAGCACCGCATCGTCTCCCCTTCTCCCTGGTCACGCCCGCCCTCTCTGCTGTAGCCCCACCATGGCGAGAGCTTCTCGCCCGCTCGCTAAATCACTTCTTGTCACTAGCAAGCCCCAAAGACCAAACCGAGCTTGCAGATTTCTTCCACGTGATGTGTAGATGCGGCTTGCTGCTCAGCTCCCTCGCCATGACTCTAGCCCTCCAGCCACAACCACCGAGCTCGGCCGCCGCCTTTGCCATCATGGCCGTCGATTCGGTGGCCTTGCAACTCTGCTGCCTCCGCTAGATGCGCAAGGGCAAGGGCAACCACCAGTGCCCTTAGTTGCCCCGCAGTGGCCTCTAGGGTGGGCGCCTCCAGCGTCTGTGTGCTCGTCGGCGTTGAACTCGGCTGACGACGTGGCACCGTCATTAGGCACTAATTACCGACAATTACCCTCCTGACCCACTTACATATGGGCCCCGCCTTAGTTAACCATAGTTTAAATTCTGTTTAGTTTTAACTAATCACCATGGCCCCAGCGTCGGCGTTGACCATCTTGGCGTGGCCCTTGTTGACCCACCCGTCGGTGACCAAGCCAGACAATGTGATCTGACGGTGGACCCCACGTCGGGTTTGACTGGACCGCCCTTTGACCAAGCAGCGCAAGCATGATACCTTCTGATGTCATAAATACATTCTTGGGATTTTCTTATTTAGAAATAATTAGGAAATTCGAGAAATTACCTAAACTTCTAAAAATCATAGTAATTCAACGTAGCTCCAAATCAAATAATTTATATATGAATAATTATCAGAAAAATTCAAGGAATCCATCTGTACCATTTTCATGCATGTTTGAGAAATGTCTGTCCTCTGTTTTGGACAAAACAAATAAAGTGCATTTAAATAATCCTATATGGAGTTGGAATTTGAATCATGTATTCAAACCAACTTCATTTAAATCATAACTAGATGCATTAGCTCAAATCAACAGCATATTGCCATGTCATGATCATGCATCATATTGTGGCATTGCATTGATTGTGTTCTTTCTCGATTGCGGTGTTTGTCCCTCTCGATAGGCGTGGCTCAAGCGATGAGTTCGATGACACCGATGAAGAACTATATTATCTTGAAGTGCCGGGCAAGCAAAAACCCTTGTTCATTCGATACAATCCACTCTCTCGCTCCTGCTCTCTTTTCTGCATTAGGACAACAACGATTCATACATTACTTGTTGCGGTAGCTGAACCTTTATCCTCTGCATGACCTATTATTCCACGATAAATAGATGAAACCCACTAGCATGAGTAGGAGTTGTTTGAGCCTGTTGTGCCTACTCATTCATGCTTGTTGTCATGCACTCTCTTGCTTAGAGTTGAGTCGGTCGATTCATCGGGAATGAATCGGAGGTGTGTGAACATGTCCTCTTGTTGAGAGCTAAGTGTGTGAACACGATTTGGTAAAGGTAGCGGTGAGAGGCCATGTAGGAGTACATGGTGGGTTGTCTCATTGCAGCCGTCCTCGGGAACTGAGTTCTGTGTTTGTGATCCATGAAGCAGTTACTACCACGCATTGGGCCCCGAAACCAATGGACCCTCTAAACTGTAACCAACCTTGTTCTCTGTCCGGGAGTTGCAACTAGTTTACGGTGTTTGTAGGATATGTGTTGGAGGCCGTGCGTGGCGCTGACCCTAGGGTGGGCTATGATGCGGTAGATACCGTGGCCCGGTGTGCGAATGCCCGTTTGGTATGTCGGGAACCCTACACATCGTTCGGGGCCGTCGGTGGAAACCTCGGCGGACTCCTGCGGATGGAACCGAATAGGCGATAAACCTGGACTAGGGACTTGAGTGTTTAGGTAGGTCGTGGCCGACACCCGTTGGGCTTCGCTTGAAGGTTGCGAGTACATGTCGTGTATGCGACGGTAAGTGGTGAGCGTGTGTGAAGAAGTACACCCTGCGGGGTTGATATGATCTATTGAATAGCCGTGTCGCGAAATGGACTTCTGGTTGCCTATATCGGTTCATAGACAAGTGAAAGTGGAAACTCTAAAATCGCCAAGATAAGCGTGAGTGTTATGGATGGCGTTCTCGTGAGGGAGGCGGGGCGGATCCATAGTGGTGTATTGATATGGTGAATCGTGGACTCGTGTCGCCACCTCAAAGAGTTACTTGCGATCGTAGTTCAGGATAGCCACGAGTCAAAGCTGGCTTGCTGCGATTAAACCCCACCACCCCTTTGTTGATAATGATGCATATGTAGTTAGTTACGATGTAAGTCTTCTTGAGTACAATTGTACTCACGTTTGCCTATTTATGTTTTGCGAGAGACTTGAGTCTGGCTGGTAGTTCAGCGTGGACTTGACGTTTAGCTTGTGACCTCAGCTACGATCTTGTGCCCTCGGCAGGATCTGGTAGATAGTCAGGCTTCTAAGCCTTTTTCATTGGTAGATGTCTATACTCAGACATGTTTAGTTTCCGCTTGTGCTTTGACTTGTATGCTCTGAGTGTTGGGTCGTGAGACCCATGTTTGAAATATCTTGCTTCTCGGAGCCTAATGAATAAATATTTGAGTCATAGAGTTATGTTGTGATGCCATGTTGTATTTACACATATTGAGCATATTGTGTGTATGTTTGAAATGCTTGGTATGTGTGGGATCCGACAATCTAGTTGTTTATCCATGGCAGCCTCTCATATGGGAAATGTAGTGCAGTGCTTCTGGTGATAGTAGTCCGCTACAGCCGGTTCACGGAGTCTGCTAGCCAGCACTACTTCCACTGAACACTTGACTGGCGGCATGTGTTTCGCCGTTCTGTGTCATCCTGGGGAAATGTCACCTTGGTGACATCCAGTCTGCCTAGCCTGCTACAGCCGGGTTACAGGAGTCCTGTTATCCGGTGCTACAGCCAGTTCATCGTTGATGACCGACATGCTTGATGTGATTCATGTATGCTGTCCCCATGGGTTAGTGCCGCTTTGGGTTCACGACTAGCCATGTCGGCCGGGTTCTCTGTCATATGGATGCTAGCGACACTATCATATCGTGAGCCAAAAGGCATAAGCGGTCCCGGGCCATGGTAAGCGACACCGTGGAATACCGTCGTGAGGCTACAAAGCGATATGAGGTGTTACCGGCTAGATCGATGTGACTTGGAATCGGGTCTGACATCAACCCAGCTCAAGCGGGAACAATGGCAGATGGTTCTCCGCTGCTACCTTAGCGATATAACGAAGCGTAAGGTACCAAAACATGGGGCAGGCAAACCCAACATTTGACCAAAGACATGATTCGGAGCTGATGCATATAAGGCCTAACTTCGAGGCGCGAACACTCCCTAAGGTATTTGGTCTTTATGAAAGCAGGCGAGAATAATGCCTAAGCCCCCAGTGTCTAGATGCGTGGAAAAATTCTGTGCGGCCCGATGCCAAGCCATGACCTCCTCCTCGCTTATAGTAGAAAACGGGGATGTGTATCAACAAAGAGCGATAAAAAAGGTTTCGCAGGGTCTTAATCTGAAAAGAATCCTTCGGCGGGTCCCTGCTGCGTCTGCGCTGTGTCTCCGTTGTGAAGTATCACGGACAGGTGTAGCACGGTGTTCATCTGTAAAAGGAAGAACTTAGTTGAAAAGAAAAAATATCATGCGAGAAATGTACTTTGTATTAAATAAGCGAAATACGGTTTGGAAGGTGAATAAAATTGAGCTTTATTGTCTCTTGTTATGCGTGTGTACAGCCCCTTGTATGGGGTATGCGCTAGTAGGCGCCGGACTCGTCTAGCCGTGTCAGGGGTTTGAATGACCTATTCAGGTGCTTTGATTAGCGGGCGGTTGGTGTGGGGCTGTCAAGCGGTCTCACGTTCTTCGTGCTCGAGTAACATAATACACCCTTTTAATGAGATGATGCGCGTGGACGGGCATTTTAAGTCTAAGAGATGCATAATGCGGTATTGCATTAAAAGCGGATGAGCTTCACGCCCGATGGTGCTTGATAGCTACTTTGAATGGGGCGATGTGGAAGGTTAACTTTTCGCGGAAGTTGTCGGATGAGCGAACACAACTTCTAGCGGTGAGGGAGCCCGTACAATGGGCATCTGGGCCTGGCATTACCCTTTGAAGGAGGTGTTGCTATGGCGAATTTTGGTTGGGTCTATCCCCATCCTGCGGATTGTGTCACGATATATCAGGTTTATGTCCTGCCGCCATCCATGAGGACTTGTGTAAATTGGAATCCGTCGATTATAGGATCCAATATCAAGGTAGTCCATCCTGCGTTCGGATACTTTCGGAGTAGTCACGATGGTCGAAGGTGATTGGTTTTGACAACCGGTGTTGGTACTACTGCTAGGGTGGTATGTGCGGCGCGCGCATCTTAATGGGCGCCGCTCTGTTTTCCTTTTATCACGTGAAGTGAGTTTACTGTTTTAACCTCTTGTGGGAAATTCTTTTGTTTTCCGGTGCTCGGCTTGTGGGGTTCGTCATCATCCTCACTTGGTGTGTGAGCCCCTTGTGTTCAGCGTTGAGTCGCGGACTTCTTGAAGACCGAACAATCTCTGTGGTATGGTTTGCGGGCCTCCGAATCTTGTGGATTTGACATATCTTGTCAAAGATTTTGTTTAAGTTGGATAGCTCATCGCTATTGTCCTTAAGGGGCAGTTTTTATTGTTACGCCATGAGGTTTTGAATCGGCGTTGGTGCCGCGCTCTTTGGACCGTTCCTTAATCCGGCGCTGGTCCTTGTTGCGTCGTGGTTTCCTATTCCATCCTGACCTCGGATGTACTTGGGTCGCTGGTGCTGCATCTTGCTAGCCAGCTATCCTCTCCAGCATAAGCGGGTCATGAGGAACTTTTAATGCGGCCATGGTTCGGCTTCTCGGCGAGGTGTCAGCGAGCCATTAATCTCAGACGTTGTGTTTGAAAGCTGCTAAGGCTTGACATCGGACGATCGACTATTTAGTTCTTT
>JAHIAM010002139.1:0-23090 GCA_021605205.1 Aegilops longissima
TAGTTTGTTGCTAGTGCTTTTCTTCATGACTTATACATGTTCCTATGACTGTGAGATTATACAACTCCCGTTTGCCGAGGAACACTTTGGGTGCTACCAAAGCGTCCTGGCGTATGCTGGGTGATTATAAAGGTACATTACAGGTGTCTCCGAAGGTACATGTTGGGTTGGCATATTTGAGATTAGGATTTGTCCTCCGATTGTGGGAGAGGTATCTCTGGGCCCTCTCGGTAATGCACATCACATAAGCCTTGCAAGCATTGCAACTAAATGTGTTAGTTGTGAGATGATGTATTCGGAGCGAAAAAAGACTTTCGATGCTTGAGATTGAACTAGGTATTGGATACCGGCGATCGAATCTCGGGCAAATGTAACATACCGATGACAAAGGGAACAACGTATGTTGTTATGCGGATCGACCGATAAAGATCTTACGTAGAATATGTAGGACCAATATGGGCATCAGGTCCGCTATTGGTTATTGACCGAGAGGTGTCTCGGTCATGTCTACATAGTTCTCGAACCCGTAGAATCCCTTGCAGCTTAACGTTTGATGGCAGGTTATTATGAGTTTATATGATATTGATGTACGAAGGTTGTTGAGTCCCGGATGAGATCACGGACATGGCGAGGAGTCTCGAAATGGTCGAGACATAAAGATTGATATATTGGAAGCCTATGTTTGGACTCGGAATCACTCCGGGTGAAATTGGGAATTTTGCGGAATGCTAGGGGTTACGGAACCTCCAGAAGTCAATGGGCCTTGATGGGCCTTAGTGGGAAAAGAAAAGGGGGCCATAGTGCTGGCGCACCTTCCCCCTTCCCTAGTCCTATGGGACTGGGAAGAGCGCCTCTCTCTCCTTCACTTGGGAAACCTAGTTGGACTAGGATTTGGGGGAATCCTACTCCTAGTAGGGTAGGACACCCTGGCGCACCTCTCCTTGGCGGCCAGCCCTCCCTTCCCTCCTTTATATACAGAGGCAGGGGCACCCATGACACACAAGTTGATCATTGAGATCGTTCCTTAGCCGTGTGCGGTGCCCCTTCCACTAAACTACACCTCGAATATGCCGTTGCGGAGCTTAAGTGAAACCCTGCGCGGTGGAACATCATCATCGTCACTGCGCCGTCGTCTTGTGAAACTCTCCCTCAACTTTTCGGCTGGATCGGAGTTGAGGGGCGTCATCGAGCTGAGCGTGTGCAGAACTTCGGAGGTGCCGTCGTTCGGTACTTGGATCGGTTGGATCGGGAAGAAATCGACTACTTCCTCTCGTTGCGTCAACGCTTCCGTTCTGGTCTCTGAGTGCGTAGACAACACTCATCTCGTTGCTATGCATCACCATGATCTTGCGTGATCGTGAGAAAATTTTGAAATTACTCGTTCCCCAACGGTGGCATCGAGCCTGGTTTTATCGTTGATGTCATGTGCGAGTAGAACACAAGTGAGTTGTGGGCGATACAAGTCATGCCTACCAGCATGTCATACTTTGGTTCAGCGGTATTGTGAGATGAAGCGGCCGGACCGACATTATGCGTGCGCTTACGAGACTGGTTTCACGCTCCGAGCTTTCGTTGCTTAAAGGTGACGGCGGGTGTCTGTCTCTCTCACTTTAGTTGAATCGAGTGTAGCTCGCCCGGTCCTTGAGAAGGTTAAGCGGAGTCTATTTGGCGAAATGTCGTTGTGGTTTTGATGCGTAGGTAAACGGTTCTTGCTCAGCCCGTAGCAGCCACGTAAAATTTGCAACAACAAAGTAGAGGGCGTCTAACTTGTTTTGCAGGGCATGTTGTGATGTGATATGGTCAAGGCATGATGCTATATTTTATTGTATGAGATGATCATGTTTTGTAACGAAGTTATCGACAATGGCAGAAGCCATATGGTTGTCGCTTTATTGTATGCAATGCAATGCGCCATGTAATTGCTTTACTTTATCACTAAGCGGTAGCGATAATCGTAGAAAGCATAGATTGGCGAGGCGACAACGATGCTACGATGGAGATCAAGGTGTCGGCGCGGTGGCGATGGTGATCATGGCGGTGCCGGAGATGGAATCACAAGCACAAGATGATGATGGCCATATCATATCACTTATATTGATTGCATGTGATGTTAATCCTTTATGCATCTTATTTTGCTTTGATTGGCGGTAGCATTATAAGATGATCCTTACTAAATTATCAAGAAGTGTTCTCCTGGTATGCACCGTTCGCGAAAGTTCTTGTGCTGAGACACCCGTGATGATCGGGTGTGATAGGCTCTACGTTCAAATACAGCGGGTGCAAAACAGTTTACTGCGCAGAATACTCGAGTTATACTTGCGAGCTATGCATATAAGATATGACCTCGGAACACGGAGACCGAAGGTCGGCGTGAATCATATAGTAGATATGATCAACATATTGATGTTCACCATTGAAACTACTCCATCTGCGTGATGATCGGTCATGGTGTAGTTGATATGGATCACGCAATCACTTAGAGAATTGGAGGATATTTTTCTAAGTGGGAGTTCTTAAGTAATATGATTAATTGAACTTTAATTTATCATGAACTTAGTCCTGGTAGTATTTTGCAAATTATGTTGTAGATCAATAGCTCGCGTTGTTGCTTCCCTATGTTTTTATATGTGTTCCTAGAAAATTGTATTGAAAGATGTTAGTAGCAATGATGCGGATTGGATCCGTGATCTGAGGTTTATCCTCATTGCTGCATGAAGAATTATGTAATGCACACGCTAGGTGACAGACCTATTGCAGGAGCAGATGCAAGCGTTATGAGCGTTTGGCTAGCTCAATATGAGCGAATCGAGGCGTTATGAGCGTTTGGCTAGCTCAATATGATGACTACTTGATAGTTTAGTGCACCATGTAGCGGCTTAGAATCGGGACTTCAAAGGCGTTTTGAGCGTCATGGACCATATGAGATGTTCCAGGAATTGAAGTTAATATTTCAAGCAAATACCGAGTTGAGATATGAAGTCTCCAACAAGTTCTATAGCTAAAAGATGGAGGAGAATCGCTCAACTAGTGAGCATGTGCTCAGTTGTCAAAGTACTTCAATCACTTGAATCAAGTGGGAGTTAATCTTCGAGATAAGATAGTGATTGACAGAATTCTCTAGTCACCATCACTAAGTTAGTAGAACTTCGTGATGAACTATAATATGCAAGGGATGACGAAAAAGATTCTCGAGCTCTTGGCGATGCTAAAATCGTGAAGGTAGAAATCAGAAAAAAACATCAAGTGTTGATGGTTGACAAGACCACTAGTCTCAAGGAAAATGGCAAAGGGTAGAAGGGGAACTTCAAAGGGCGGCAAGCAAGTTGCTGCTCGGTGAAGAAGCCCAAGTCTAGACCTAAGCACGAGGCTAAATACTTTTGCTGCAATGGAACTGGTCCTTTGGAGCGAGAACTACCCTGGATATTTGGTGGATAAGAAGGATGGCAAAGTGAACAAGGTTATATTTGATATACAGGTTATTGATGTGTGCCTTACTAGTGTTTATAGTAGCCCTGAGTATTTGATACTCGTTAGGTTTGCTAAGATTAGTAACTTCGAAACAGGAGTTCTGAATAAGCAGAGACTAGTTGAAGGGAAGTGACGATGAGTGTTGGAAGTAGTTCAAGATTGATATGATCATCATCGCACACTCCCTATACTTTCAAGGGATTAGTGTGGAACCTAAATAAGTGTTATTTGGTGTTGAGCATAAATATGATTTGATCATGTTTATTGCAATCTGTTATTCATTTAAGTAAGAGAATAAATTGTTGTTACATTTACATGAATAAAACCTTATATGGTTACACACCCAATGAAAATAGTTCATTGGATCTCGATCATAGTGATACACATATTCATAATATTGATGCCAAAAATGCAAAGTTAATAATGATAGTGCAACTTATTTGTGGCACTTGCCGTTTAGGTCATATTGGTGTAAGCGCATGAAGAAACTCCATGCTGATGGGTTTTGGAATCACTTGATTATGAATCATTTGATGCTTGCGAACCGTGCCTTTTGGGCAAGATGACTAAAACTCCGTTCTTGGGAACAATGGAGCAAGACTCTTGACTTATTGGAAATAATACATACCGATGTATGCGATCCAATGAGTGTTGATGCTCGTGGCAAATATCGTTATTTTCTGACCTTCACAAGATGATTTGAGCGAGATATGGGTATATCTACTTGATGAAACACAAGTCTGAAACATTTGAAAAGTTCAAATAATTTCAGAGTGAAGTGGAAAATCATCGTAACAAGAAAATAAAGTTTCTGCGATCTGATCGTGGAGATGAATATTTGATTCTGAGTTTGGTCTTCATATAAAACAATGTGGAATAGTTTCACAGCTCGCATACATGGAACACCATAACGTTATGGTGTGTCGAGCGTCATAACGTACTTTATTTTGATATGGTGCGATCTATGATGTCTCTTACCGATTTACCACTATCGTTTTGGGGTTATGCATTAGAGACAGCTGCATTCACGTTTAATAGGGCAACCATCTAAATCCGTTGAGATGACACCGTATGAACTATGGTTTAGCGATGAAACCTAAGCTGTCGTTTCTTAAAGTTTGGAGTTGTGATGCTTATGTGAAAAGTTTTCACTGATAAGCTCGAACCCAAATCGAGATCGTCTTCATAGAATACCCAAAAGGTAACTGTTGGGTACACCTTCTATCACAGATCCGAAGGCAAGTTTTTCGTTGCTAAGATGGATCCTTTCTAGAGAGAAGTTTCTCTCGAAAGAAGTGAGTGGGAGGAAAGTAGAACTTGATGAGGTAATTGTACCTTCTCCTTATTGGAAAGTAGTTCATCACGAAATCAGTTCGATGATTCCTACACCAATTAGTGAGGAAGTTAATGATGATGATCATGAAACTTCAGATCAAGTTGCTACCAAACCTCGTGGGTCTTCGAGTAAGATCCGCACAGAGTGAATGCGGTAATCGTATTCGGAAATCATGTTACTAGACCATGATGAACCTACAAACTATGAGGAAGCGATGATGAGCCCAGATTCAGCGAAATGGCTTGAGGCCATGAAATCTGAGATGGGATCCATGTATGAGAACAAAGTATGGACTTTGATGGAGTTGCCCGATGATCGGCAAGCCATATTATATAAATGGATCTTCAAGGAAGACGGATGCTGATAGTAGTGTTACTATCTACAAAGCTCGACTTATGCATAAAGGTTTTAAACAAGTTCAAGGTGTTGACTACAATGAGATTTTCTCAACTGTGGCGATTCTTAAATCTGTCGAATCATGTTAGCAATTGCCACATTTATGAAATCTGGCAAATGGATGTCAAAACTACATTCTTTAATGGATTTATTAAAGAAGAGTTGTATATGATGCAACAGAAGTTTTGTCAATCCTAAAGGAGCTAACAAAATGTGCAAGCTCCAGCGATCCATCTATGGACTGGTGCAAGCATCTCGGAGTTGGAATATAGCGCTTTGATGTGTTGATCAAAGCATATGATTTATCTGACTTTTGGAAGGCCTGTATTTACAAGAAAGTGAGTGGGAACACTACAGCCTTTACGATAAGTATATGTGAATGACATATTGTTGATCGGAAATAATGTAGAATTATTCTGCAAAGCATAAAGGAGTGTTTGAAAGAGTTTTTCAAAGAAAGACCTCGTTGAAGCTGCTTACATATTGAGCATCAAGATCTATAGAGATAGATCAAGGCGGCGATAAGTTTTTCAATAAATATATACCTTGTCAAGATTTTGAAGTAGTTCAAAATGGAACAGTCAAAAAAGTTCTTGCCTGTGTTGCAAGGTGTGAAATTGAGTAAGACTCAAAACCCGACCACGGCAGAAAATAGAAAGAGAATGAAAGTCATTTCCTATGCCTCGATCCATAGGTTCTATAAAGTATGCTATGCTATGTACCGGACCTATGCATACCTTGCTACTGAATTTGGCAAGGGAGTACAATGGTGATCTAGAAAGTAGATCAATGGACATTGGTCAAGAACATCCTTAGTGAGGACTAAGGAAATATTTCTCGATTATGGAGGTGTAAAAAAGCCCGTCGTAAAAAGTTACATCGATGCAAGTTTTTACACTGATCTAGATGACTCTAAGTCTCAATCTGGATACATATTGAAAGTGGGAGCAATTAGCTAGAGTAGCTCCGTGCGAGCATTGTAGACATAGAATATTTGCAAAATAGATCTGGCTCTGAATGTGTGCCAGACCCGTTGATCTAAGCAAAACATGATCACACCTTAGTACTCACGGGTGTTAATCACATAACGATGTGAACTAGATTACTGACTCTAGTAAACCCTTTGGGTGTTGGTCACATGAATCGATGTGAACTATGGGTATTAATCACATCTGAGATGTGAATATTAGTGTTGAATCACATGATGATGTGAACTAGATTATTGACTCTAGTGCAAGTGGGAGGCTGAAGGAAATATGCCCTAGAGGCAATAATAAATGTTATTATTTATTTCCTTATATCATGATAAATGTTTATTATTCATGCTAGAATTGTATTAACAGGAAACATAATACATGTGTGAATACATAAACCTCTGAGTGTCACTAGTATGCCTCTACTTGACTAGCTCGTTAATCAAAGATGGTTATGTTTCTAACCATGAACAAGGGTTGTTATTTGATTAGCGGGATCACATCATTAGTTGAATGATCTGATTGACATGACCCATTCCATTAGCATAGCACCTGATCGTATAGTTTGTTGCTAGTGCTTTTCTTCATGACTTATACATGTTCCTATGACTATGAGATTATGCAACTCCCGTTTGCCGAGGAACACTTTGGGTGCTACCAAGCGTCTACAATGTAGCTGGGTGATTATAAAGGTACATTACAGGTGTCTCGAAGGTACATGTTGGGTTGGCATATTTGAGATTAGGATTTGTCACTCCGATTATGGGAGAGGTATCTCTGGGCCCTCTCGGTAATGCACATCACATAAGCCTTGCAAGCATTGCAACTAAATGTGTTAGTTGTGAGATGATGTATTACGGGCGAGAAAAGAGACTTGCCGATGTGAGATTGAACTAGGTATTGGATACCGGCGATCGAATCTCGGGCAAAGTAACATACCGATGACAAAGGGAACAACGTATGTTGTTATGCGGTCTGACCGATAAAGATCTTCGTAGAATATGTAAAGACCAATATGGGCATCCAGGTCCGCTATTGGTTATTGACCAGAGAGGTGTCTCGGTCATGTCTACATAGTTCTCGAACCCGTAGAATCCATGCAACAACGTTCGATGGCGGTTATTATGAGTTTATATGATATTGATGTGCGAAGGTTGTTGAGTCCGGATGAGATCACGGACATGACGAGAGTCTCGAAATGGTCGAGACATAAAGATTGATATATTGGAAGCCTATGTTTGGACTCGGAATCACTCCGGGTGAAATTGGGAATTTTGCGAGATGCAGGGAGTTCTGGAACCTCCGAGAGTCAATGAGGCCTTGATGGGCCTTAGTGGGAAAGAAAAGGGGCCATAGTGCTGGCAGCCTTCCCCTTCCTAGTCCTATTAGGACTAGGAGAGAAGGTGCCTCTCTCTCTCTCCCTTCCTTGGGAAACCTAGTTGGACTAGGATTTGGGGGAATCCTACTCCTAGTAGGAGTAGGACACCCTGGCGCACCTCTCCTTGGCCGCCAGCCCCTCCCTTCCCTCCTTTATATCTGGGGCAGGGGGCACCCATGACACACAAGTTGATCATTGAGATGGTTCCTTGGCAGTGTCGTGCCCCTTCCACCAAACTACACCTCGAATATACCGTTGCGGAGCTTAAGGTGAAACCTGCTTGAGTGGAACATCATCATCGTCCTGCGCCGTCGTCTTGTGAAACTCTCCCTCAACACTCGGCTGGATCGGAGTTCGAGGGGCGTCATCGAGCTGAGCGTGTGCAGAACTTCCGGAGGTGCCGTCGTTGGTACTTGGATCGGTTGGATCGGGAAAATGCGACTACTTCCTCTCGTTGCGTCAACGCTTCCGTTGCTGGTCTCTGAGATGCGTGAACAACACTCTCATCTCGTTGCTATGCATCACCATGATCTTGCGTGATCGTAGGAAAATTTTGAAATTACTCGTTCCCCAACATCAATTCCATAGTCCGGGCGTTCACTTCCGGCTGGCCGACCGTATGGCGAGTGGGCTGAGCTGAATAGGTTGTCCGGGCTTGCTATGGCGGATATAGTGACCCATATCGGCGGATAAAGCTAAGCCGAAGAAGTTACTTTGGCTTGTTGCAGCTTGATTTCTTGGGGCGGTGCCGCATATTAAAGCGATAAGCGGTCGGCCTGCATAGAGTGTCTTGCGGATGGCGCTTGCCGTGTGAAGACACATTGGACGAGATGGATGCCACGGCATTGCGACCCGGGTTGGATGATAACCGATTACACGCGAGCACTATTTTGGCGAAGTGTTGCGTGGTGCTTCGTGTAATGAAGTCGCGGTGCTCAAAAATGTTACGTTCAAATGAGCGTTTATAAAATAATATTTATGATGTGGCGCCTTTTATACTTATGCGTTCAAGTAATAGAATATCTCCTATGCGGCGTTTATGTATCGTGTGTATAACACGAAAGATGGCGATCGTAAACTGTTACGCACAAAGGTGCGAAGTGTATCATAAGCGTTTCACACATAATCCGGCGTCTCGGTCCTGTAAAGGAGGTGGTGGCGTAAGCAAGCGAGCAGGACTATAATGCTTTATCACTTTCTTGAGCCGAGGAGTTGAGGTGGGGCTCACGACATAGCCACCAGGGAGCACAGCTCTCCAATTCGAGGCGCATATGTGCCGAGCGAAGCGGCCCGCCGTCAAAAGCGGAGAATCCTAAACATTCCCATAGTCGATCGAGTGGTTGACCAGTCTCTCTGTATCATGATCAGTTTTGGCTTTCTCTCTTGAGGTACTTTCGCCCGGCGGCGAGGGCTGTCGCAGTAATTCTCCACGGAGCCGCGTTAGCGATGATCTGAGAATGTAAGCAGCAAAACACGAGGGCGGGCAAACCCTACATTTGACCAAAAGACATGATTGAACTGATGCATATAAGGCCCTAACTTCGAGGCGCGAACACTCCGAAGGTGTTCGGTCTTTATAATAGCGGGCAAAACAAGCCCTAAGCCTCTTGTGTCGATGCAGGCAGATTCTCTGGCGCGGCGATGCCAACGCCGGTTCCTCTCAGCTATAATGATAAACCAGGGATTATAGCAACAAGAGAGCGATAAGAAAGGTTTACGTGGGGTCTTAGTACGAAAGAGTCCTTTACAGCGGGTCCCTACTTGCGTCTGCGCTGTGTCTCCGTTGTGCATTATCACAGGGCGGGTGTGCATGCTGTTCATCTGTAAAAAGAAGAACTTGGTTGGAAAAAGAAATGCGTGCGAGAAAGTGCATAAAAATTGAAAAATAGGGATTAAGAAAGATGAGCCTATGCTAGCTCATTATAAACTATATGTGCAAACCCTTGTGAATGCGGCTAGGTAGCCCTAGCTTATTTATTCGGACTCGTCCAGCCGTGTCCGGGGTCTCAGCGACCTTTTAATGAAATGATGCCACGTGGACCGGGCATTTTAAGCGTAAGAGGCGTAATGTGGTATTGCATTGAAGCGGGGCGAGCTTCCCGTCAGTGGTGCTTGATAGCTGGCTTAGGGCACTGGCGCCACTCCTTTGAAGGAATGCGGCTATGCGAGTGTAATAGGGTCTATCCCCACTTGCGGATTGTGTCGGATATAGCAGGTTTAAGTCCATGCGTGCGTCCATCAACACTGCGTTAATTGCAGTCCGTCTATTATGGGATCCGATATCGAGGCAGTCTATCCTGCGCTCGGATATACGGACTAATCCGGATGGTCGAAAGTGATTGGTTTGACATCCAACCTTGGTCCTTTGGGGTGGATCGTCCGACACTGTCTTGGCGAGTGCCGTGTTGGCTTTCCGTGTTTATCACGTGAAGCAAGTTCTTTATTTTGACTTCTCGAGGAAAGTCCTTTGACTTAGGTGCTTTCTGCTTGGTGGGGCTCGTCATTGTCCTCGCTTGGCGTGCTCGAGGCCTTGTCCCGACATTAAGTCTGCGGACTGTTTAAACAACAATTTCGGTTGGTATGGTTTGCGAGCCTTCGAGATGCGTGGATTTGACATATCCGATCTAAAATTTTGTTTAAATTTGATAGCTCATCTCTGTTGTCCTTAGAGCCGTGTTTTGTTATGCGGCGCGAGCTTTTGAATCGGCGTTGACTGCTGTGCCCTTTGGGCTTTTTCTTTATTCGGCGCTGATCTTTTCTGCGCGTGACTTTCCGTTCCATCTACGATCTCGGATGTACTCGGGTCGCTGGTGCTGCATCTTGCTAGCCGTTGTCTTCTCCTAGCAAAAAGCGTCATGGGGCTTATTAAGCGGACCATTGTTCTTAGCTTCTCTTGGCGAGGGTGCTGGCGATCCATTCATCTCGGGCGTTGTGTTTAAAAGCTGCTAAGGCTTCAGCGTCCGGACGATCGACTATTTGGTTCTTTTGGTAAGGAACCTGTTCCGAGAATTTCTTGTTGACTCTCCGGGCTGTTGGGTTATATGACTCAGATCGAATCGACATCCGGAGGCGGACATAAGTCCCTTGAATTTGCTCTAAGCGCGTCCTCAAGCTCTTCCCAACTGTTGATGTTTTAAGGGAGGCTTTTGAGCCAATGCCGAGCTGGCCCTTTGAGCTTGAGGGTAGGTATTTTATGGCGTGGAGATCATCTCCTCTAGCCATGTGTATGTGTAGTATGTAGTCTTCTATCCAGACTCCGAGTGCATTGTTGTGCGTCGTATGCCTCTATGTTTATGGGTTTAAACCCTGCTGGAAATTCATGATCCAGCACCTCGCCAGTGAAACATAAGCGGGCGTCTGGCGCGCCCTGTTGGGTGTGCGCCGTCTTGAACACAGTCGTGGTGTGTTACTTACAGGGTCCTCTTCTTTGGCCCGTAGATGGACCCTAGTTGGGCCGTCCGTTTTACCAGGATTGTAATTAGACATGTGCAGCCCGCTTGTAGCTTTGGGCTGTCATCGGCGTCTATCCGGCGGCGGCCTCTTTATTTTTGACTGTGAAGGCTCGATGGCTTCCTCGTCAAATTCTGGTAACAACTTAAGCCGGGTAGCTCTTACGTTTGATAGCCATTGCCATATTTGTCTGCGGTCTTGAATACTTTGCTCCACTTCATTACGGCGTGTCTTACGCTGTTTTGAGCTTCCGTTTAGCCTTCTTCAAACTTCTTGCGTGGCGACTAGTTTTTTGCGTATGTTCTTATGCTCTGGTGTTGTGGCGGACTGTTGATTGCTCCGTGAAGGGTTGATTATCGGCTCGTCCACATTCGTCGTCCGCTTTCTTGCCCTGCTCTATCGCTGGGTCATTAGGAAGGCTGCTTTGATCGGCGGGACTTAGAGGCGGCGTTTGCGTCGCCGTTTGGTTCTTTATCGGCGAGATTATCCTCTGCCGCGTCCGTTGTTCCTCGTTATAAGCTTCCTTGAGGTGTCCACCATGTATATGTCGTATGGCGAGGTGGTCTTCGGTGTCTGTGAAGCCTTTGGTTCTTAGTAATCTCGGCATCGTTGTCCGTACCGTCGATGTCTTGAATCGTGGTCGAAATCGTCGATTAAATAAATCGGCGGTGGCTACAAAAGTGGGTGGTGGGTGGGATCTGAATTTGATGCGTCATCCGCGTCCCAACCGTCTGGCCGTGGTTCGGCCGGGGCTCTCGAGATAGAGAGATGCTTCAATGAATTTGTGATATCGCCCGAAGAAGTGAGTCTGAAAGATGTCGCGGCTGTGAATTCCATGATCGGCGTGTCGGTTCGGTGGCGGGGGCGCGGGAGGTGCGAGGTCGGCGAGTCCGACACCTCAAGTCATGGGCTTTATGTGGGACAGGAAGTAAGTGTTGGCTCCATCGCCATAAAATTGCGGCTCGGTGTCCAGCCATCCGTCCTCAATTGACGTCGGCTCCGGACTATGGGTGGAGAAGCGGATTCGTGGGCGGCCTCAAGGTGCTGTCCGGCAGCGGAGTTAGGTCATGCCCATCGTGACAGCGGCTTGCGCTCAAGCGTGGCTCGAGATCCGCCGAGATCAAGTCCCAGCGGATATCGGCCGTGAAGTTTAAGCTTCAAACCTGACACGGCGGCAGGAGCGCAGCTTCGATCTGCTCCGGATGGCCCAGAGTTGGCCCGCGATGATGAAACCGCCCGAATCTGAAGATCATGCGGGGAGAAAGGTCTCACCCAGGATTGCATCGTTGCTCGATTGAAGGGCCATCACGCCTATCGGTGGCGACACGGAAGAACTCTCAATGAAAGCACCAATGTCGGTGTCAAAACCGGCGGATCTCGGTGAGGGGTCCCGAACTGTGCGTCTAGGCGGATGGTAACGGGAGACAAGGGACACGATGTTTACCCAGGTTGGGCCCTCTTGATGGAGGTAAAACCCTCGTCCTGCTTGATTGATATTGATATTGTGGATGTTTACAAAGTGGATCTACCACGAGATCAAGGAGGCTAAACCTAGAAGCTAGCCTATGGTATGATTGTAAGGGTTGTTGTGATTGTTGTCCTCTGGACTAAAGCCATCGGTTTATATAGACAGGAGAGGGCTAGGGTTACATAGAGTCGGTTACAATGGTAGGAGATCTACATATCCGTGTATGACTTGCCTTCACGCCAAGGAAAGTCCCATCCGGACACGGGGAAGTCTTCAATCTTGTATCTTCATAGTCTTGGAGTCCGATTCGATGATGATAGTCCGGCAAATGATAGTTCGGTGATGATGGTAGTCCGGCTATCCGGACACCCCTAATCGAGGACTCCTCGGTAGCCCCTGAACAGAGGCTTCAATGGCGATAAGTCCGGCGTGTATATTGCTTGGCATTGCAAAGCGGGTTCCTCCTCCAAATGATAGAAGATTGTGAACACCGGGATAGTGTCGGCTCTGCAAAATAAATTCCACATTCCACCGTAGAGAATAATAATATATACACAAGTTCAATCTCTTGGCGTTTTCCGTGGCATGACGTCACACCACTACCAAGCCATTACTCGAATTGTTTTTACTTTACCACCTCAGCGCATTTAGCGGCGGTTTCCTTAACACGTCTTGTCGAGCGAGATCGTGTTTCCCTTAATCCGAGTTCTCATCAATACAGTGGTGAGTACCCAACGCGCCCGTTGCCCGCGCCCTCTATCGAGGGCGAGTCCCAAGCAGGTCACAATCGGCTCTTGGTATTCTCCCTCTTTATAGCGGGACCAGGCTCGTTTCTTTTCTTCAATCCTCCATGAATCCTTTCCCGCTCAAGTTCTAGCACCTAGAGCTCCAGATTAAAGTGCCGGACCTTCGCGATGTCGGTTCCGACCTCGGGGCGGTGGATGCCCTCCTCCGTCACGCGAGGAGGGCGTGCTAAACTGCGGATGCCAAGTACTGTCTTTTGAGATTTCGCACAGGCTGCTTGCGAAGGCGAGCCATCCCACCCGAGCCGGCGGTATGCGTTTTGTATCCCACCTCCGTGGGGTTTGGGCTTCGATGGCTCCTTTTGTGAGAAGGCTCATGTTTTATTATGGGTTGGAATTCCACGATTTGGCTCGAGTCCATCCTCCATATCTCCGCATTCATTGTCATCTGCGAAGCCTTCCTCCGCGTCACCCCTCACTTCGGTTTGCGTCAAAAGCGGAGTGTGGCGGTAAATGACCATAAGTAAGGAGGGCGATGCCCGTGGCCCTGGCTCCTTCAAGAGGAGCTCGGCACGTGGCAACAAGTGGTTTATATTACCGTTCGAGGGCCGCTAAACCCTAGAAGCTAGCCTATGGTATGATTATGAGGGTTGTTGTGATTGTTGTCCTCTGGGACTAAAGCCATCCGGTTTATATAGACAGGAGAGGGCTAGGGTTACATAGAGTGGGTTACAATGGTAGGAGATCTACATATCCGTATCGCCAAGCTTGCCTTCCGCGTCAAGGAAAGTCCCATCCGGACACGGGGAAGTCTTCAATCTTGTATCTTCATAGTCTTGGAGTCCGGTCGATGATGATAGTCCGGCAAATGATAGTTCGGCTGATGATGTTGGTCAGGCTATCCGGACACTCCCTAATCTAGGACTCCTCAACTCCCCCCTTCCTAGTTGGATTAGGTTGGGGGAAAATGGAGGAGGAAGAAGGAAGGGGAGGCGCCTTCCCCTCTCCTGTCTAATGAGACTAGGGGAGGCGCGTGTGCCCCTGCAGCCGCTCTCCTCTTCTCCACTAAGGCCCTTGAGGAGTCTGGATTGGGGGTGTCAGGATAGCGATCTATCACCGTTGGCGGACTCTGGACTATGAAGATACAAGATGAACTTGTCGTGTCGGATGGCTTTCCTTGGCGTGGAAGGCAAACTTGGCGCTGGATGTAATCTCCTACCCGACTACGTGCCCAACCCTAACCCTACCGATGTCTATATAAACCGAAGGTTTTAGTCCGTGGAATGAACAACAATCATACCATAGGCTAGCTTCTGGGTTTAGCCTCTCGATCTCGTGGTAGATCTACTCTTGTACTACCCATATCATCAATATTAATCAAGCAGGGTAAGGGTATTACCTCCATCGAGAGGCGAACCTGGGTAAAAACATCGTGTCCTTGTCTCTGTTACCATCCGCCTAGGCGCTGATTCGGGACCCCCTACCGAGATCCGCTGGTTTTGACACCGACATTGGTGATATCATTGAGAGTTCCTGCGTATGCGTCACCTATAGGCCCGATGGATCCTTCAATCATCAACAGCAGCGCAGTCCGGGTGAGAACTTTTCTCCCGGACAGATCTTCGTATTCGGCGGCTTTGCCTTTGGGCCAATTAAGCGGCCATGGGAGCCAGATGAAAGCTTCGCCCTGGCCATCAGGTCAGGTTTGGAGATTTAAACTACGGCTGACATCGCGGAGACTTCGGTCTTCGGCGGTTCGATACTTTAGCCGCGCGCACTATCTCGATGGGCATGATCTAACTCTGCCGCCGAGCAGTGTCACGGAGGCGCACTAGTGTCGCTCCGACCATTGATTGGAGCCGATCTACGCGATCGAGGATGGTTAGTTGGACACCACCTCGGGGCTGAAATCTCTCTGGCGATTGGGCGAACACCATCCTGTCCTTTGCAAGCTCGTGACTCCCAAGTGCGGGACTCCGAACCTCAGCGCCCTGCCCGATCCGAATCCGACTAAGCGCGGGTTATGGAAATTCACCGCCGCGGACATCTCGGCACTTCGCCCTTTGGCGATATCCTGAACTCATTAAAGTCTCTCTCTTTGTCGGAGAGCCTGGCGGACTACGGTCGGGGAAGGTTGGGACATGAAAGCGGCGAAGAAATTCAACGCCCACCCACGCCCTTTGTAGCCAGCGAAAGCTTAAGCGACATGCTCGATTTAGACTCGAAGACATCGATGGTATGGACGGCGATGTGAGAGATAACCATGAACCAGCACCTATAGGATCTTTGGACAACCACCTCATCCATGTTGTATACATGGTGGATACACCTAAAGGAAGTGGCGGCGAGGAGCGGCGGGACCTCTGAAGGATAAATCCCTCGGCAGTCAAAAGCGGCAGCGTGGCGTCGCACCAAGTCCGCCTCGACGAAGAACCAGCCATAGGCAGGGCAAACCCGGTGGATGGCGAACATGCTATCGAGCAACCGTCCGAACAGGACAACTTGGATAAACAACCCGTCCGGCGAAGATAACAGTCAGACGATCTCATGCGGACAAATTGTTGGAAGCGAGAAGAACCTCCACAAAGGCTCATTGCCGCTAGCGTAGCCTGAAAAAAGAAGCGGAAGCTCAAAACAGCGGAAGATGCACTCGAGAATCAGATGGAGCAAAGTACTCAACACCGCGAGACAAATCTGATGGCGATCGCGCCGAACAAGAAACTACCCAAAGAAAACTACTGCCCGAATTTTGTGAGGAGGCCGTGAAACCCCCACAATCAAAAAAGCAAGAAGGCCAATCGGTGGATGGGCGACCCACAGACAAACAGAGAAGCGGCAAATGGCACCGCACACAAGCCGACACATGATCCGCATAAGTTAGCATCAAAAGGATGGCCCGATTAGGTCCATCTATGGGCCGAAAGCAAGCTCCTCAAAGCAATGCAACACGCCAAATATCCGAACATCGCGGCACACCCAAATATAGGGTGCACACTAATGTTTCACCGATGAGGTCTTTGGATCCACGAATCGGTGAGATTCAAACCCGTAAACATAGAGGCATCTGACGGAACAACAAACCACAGATGCGGATTGAGGATTACATCCTCCACATACACATGGCGAGAGGAGATGATCTCCGCATACAAAATACTTACCCCTCAAGCTCAAAAGGCCAGCCCGGCATTGGCTCAAAAGCCTTCACTGAAAATACCATTGGAAGTTGGGAAGAGCTCGAGAATGCTTTTCGGGAAAATTTTCAAGGGACCTATGTCCGTCCTCCGGATCAGACGATTTAAGTCACATAACTCAACAACCCGAATCGTCAGCACGCAAATTCTGGAACAGGTTCCTCATCAAAAAGAACCAAATAATCATTGTCCGGACTTGAAGCCTTAGTAGCTTTCAAACACAGCGTCAGGGGCGAATGGCTCGCCAGACACCTCGGCAGGAGAAAGCCGAGAACCATGGCTGCATTAACAAGCCTCATGACCCGCTTTTTTGGCGAGGAGAGGATAGCTGGCTAGCAAGATGATACCAGCGACAAGTACATCGAAGTCAGGATGGGAATGAGGAAACCACGGCGCAGCAAGGACCCTTACGGATTAGGGAGCGGTCCAAAAAGCGCGGCAGATCAGCATGATTCAAAAGCTCACGGTAGAACAATAAAAAACTGCCCTTAAGGATAATAGCGATGAGCTATCCAACAAAACAAAATCTTGGACAAGATATGCCAAATCCATAGTACTCCCGGGAAGCCGACAAACCATACCCAGAGTTGTTGGGTCTTCAAGCAGTCCGGCGGACTCAACGCCGAACACAAGGGCTCGACACACCAAGTGAGGATGATGGCCAGAGCACCACAAGCGAGCCGGAAAACAAAAGAATTTCCCACAGAAGTCAAAACAGTAAACTTACTTCAAGTAACAAAGAGGAAAAGCAGGCGGCACCCACTGAATTCGGCGCACAATCTACCCAGTGAGTCCCAACACTGGTTGTCAAAACCAATTACAACCGACCATCGGGACTACTCCGAAAGTATCCGGAGCATAGGATGGACAACCTTGATACTAGAACCTATAATCGGCCGGTCTTCAATTTCACAAGTCCTAATGGACAGCGGCAGTGATTTAAACCTGCTATATCGAGGACACAATCCGCAACATGGGGATAAAACCAGCCAAAATTAGCAATAGCAAGACCTCCTTCAAAGGGTAATGCCAGGCCTGTATGCCCATTATGCGGGCTCCCTGCTGCTAGAAGTTGTGTTCGGTTCATCCGACAACTTCTGCCCGCGAAAAATAAACCTTCACATCGCCCCATTAAAGTAGCTATCAAGCACTCTTTGGGCGTGAAGCTTCATCCGCTTTAACCAATACGCATTATGCATCTCTTACACTTAAAATGCTGGTCCATGGCATCATCTCATTAAAAAGGAGCATTAAGTGTTACTCAAGCACGGAAGAGCGTGAGACTGCCTTGACAGCCCCACCAATCCGGCTCCGCTAATCAAATCACGGAATAGGTCATTCAAACCCCGGACACGGCTAAGCCAGTCCGGCGCCTACTAGCGGCATACCCCCATACAAGGGGCTGCGCATACGTACAACAAGAGACAATAAAGCTCAATTTTTATTCACCTTCCGAACTGTACTCTGTTTATTTAATATAAAGTACATTTCTCGCCGCGATATTTTTTCTTTTCAACTAAGTTCTTCTCTTTTACGGAGATGAACACCGTGCTACACCCGTCCGGAGGGATCGACTACGAAGACCGCAGTATGGGGCGTGCAGCGAGGGACCACGTTCGCAAGGATTCTTTTGATTAAGACCCTGCCTAAACCTTTTTCTTGTCTCTTGTTGATACATCCCCGGTTTCTTATTATAACGAGGAGGAGGCTAAGCGTTTAGCATCGGCCGCACCAGTTTTTGCGTACACGGACACCGGGGCTTAGGGCATTATTCTGCCGTTTTCATAAAGACCGAATACCTTAGGGGAGTGTTGGCGTCTCGAGTTAGGCCTTATATGCATCAGCTCGAATCATGTCTTTGGTCAAATGTTGGGTTTTCCGGCTCCCATGTTTGGTACCTTACGTTCCGTTATATCGGCTAAGGTAGCCTAGGGAGGAACTCTGCGATTGTGCCCCGGTTGAGCTAGGTTGAGCACCTCGATGGAAAGCTAAGCATTTGTCATGATATAGCGTGAGGCTGGTCAACCACTTTCGATGACCCAGCGGAATGTTTAGAAATTCCCCGCATTGACGAAGGGCCGTTTCGGTCGAGGCACATCTGGCGCCCAATTCGGGGGCCTTGGTGCCCCTAGGGGCTATATAGTAGCCCCACCATCGAACTCCTATGGCTAATGAAAGTGATAAAGCATTATAGTCCGGTTGCCTAGTTTGCTCGCTATCACCTCCTTCACAGGACCAAGGCGTTGGATTAAGTGTGAAAATCGCCTTTTTGCAAACATCCCGCACTATGTGCGTGAGGGGCTGAAAGCGAAGACTGCCATCTTTGAGGTTATATACACATATACATCAGCGACCGCCTGAGAGGCGTTTAATACTTGAGCACAAAGTATAAAAAGTTCTTATATTATATTGAAACATTGTTTTCACAAATCATACATGTCATTTGAACATAATATCCTTGAGCCTTTGCGTCTCTATTAAGCAGCGCCTGCGGAACTTCCTCAAAATAGTGCTCGGCTGGTACTCGGCTCTGTCCAGTCTTGGGATCTAGCGTCGGTGGCCTTCATCTCCGCCCAGTATGTCTTGACTGGGGCAAGAGCCATCAGCGCTCCCTCTATGCTTGCGCCGACCGCTTCATTGCGTCGTCTGGCGGAACCGCACCAAGGAACTGCTGCACTAAGCCAAAATAACTCTTGGTGGGGTCACTTTGTCCACAAATGAGTCATGACATGCTTCATGGCAAGTCGGATAACCGATTCAGCTCGGCCCATTCGACCAACCGATCGGTCAGCGGAAGAAGGATGCTCCGGACTATGGAATTGCGACCAAATAGCTCTTCCTTCTGTGCCCTTCGGCCTCGGAAGTGCTCAATCGCGTCGCGGCGCTCACGCTAAGTCCAGATAAGCATCCTCCGAAGTCACAACTTGTCCAGCGAGCATACCGGATCCGTATATTTCCTCCATAGCGATGACGGTTTCCGGCCGCAATAGCCCGGCTTTGACTCGGCTCCTCCTTGGCAGCTCTCATAGCGGAGCGGGCATCCTTGGATTGGCGGTGGCCTTTTCAGAGTCCTCTTGCTCCCCTTGGCGTTCTTTTCAAGAACCTGCTTGGCGGTCGGTAGCATTCTTCAACTTTATGGCCATAACGGCCATTTCCTCTTCTTGGCGGTGAGCAGCCGTTCGACTTTTAGCTCTTGGCCGCCCTTAATGACTTCGCGTACTATTTATGGCTTGCTCTTTAGCTTCGGCGAGTTCCGCGCAGCTCCTCCACACAGCGGCACCGTCGCATCAAAAAGCATACAAGTAGTAAGGCATGGGTGTCAGCTCCCTTACCGGTGTCGCGGAGAAATCGCATACCTTGTGAGTCGTCAAACCGTTTATTGACCAGCGCGATGTCCGCATCCGCCTCGTCAAGTTGCTGCTTTAGTTTGGCAAATTCATCGATTCGGCTGGTACGGGGCCCGCCACCTATTTAGGGCGGCGATAATGTTATAACTGAGATTATGATCCTCGGCACGCTGTCAATTTTGACAACATACCGAGTCTCGGGGCTACTACCTATCTGAGCGCATTCTATATGCATAAGCGCCGGAAGGTACATCATTTTGTGTACCTCGAACCCCGTCGATAAGCTTACGGCGGCTTCATACAATCCGCTCTCGCGGATGCAATTCTTTCAATCACCATACCCATTAGCGCGCGGTGATCTTACGAGATAAGCCGCTCTTGACAGATCCTTCAGCTCCTCGGCCGCCCGCCCGGTTGGCGCGGACCTTCGGCCCGCGGTTCGGAAACCCTCGGCGACACCTCGGGCTCGTCCGCCTCGCATGAAAGTGCGACGAGGTGGGCGTTTACGCTCTCCATCATCTCGAAGAAGATCCCCGAAGGCGAGCTCTGCTGAAAGGGCTGAGATCTGAACTACAAGGTATAATCTCGGTTATCTTGAAATAAATCTGAGGGATGTCCTTTATTACAAGACCCTTATTTTTACTTACGGCTGCTGGAGGCTGATCCTTGGGAAATAGTGCGGCTGGGGTACTTCCTGGCGCTGGACTCTCTGCGAATTTCTTTCCCTCTTTGAGGCCTTGTCCTCCGGATCTTCGAAGCGGTCCTCTTCTCTCTTTGGAGGGTGGGACTTTTGATCCCTCCTTCCTCAAAGCCTCCTTCCGTGGGCGGTTGCTTCCCGCTCCCCTTACGCCTTCTTCAAAAGCGCGGCCTTCGGCATCTTGGTCAGCACGGGATCCGGCGTGGTCTCTGGGTGGGGAGCCGGACACTTTATCAACTTTGCCTTCGCTATCCACTCCTGTTCAAGAAACAGCTCCTTTAAGGGCAAGTTTATGATAAATGAGCGGACAGCCTCTCCGGATACATGACTACTTACTTGAGTATCTAGGCGATTGCAGCTTAGTCCTGCGTCCTCGGTCAGTCGGACACTTCTCTTGTGATCGAAGAATAGTTTATACATCTCCAGGCGTCGTACCCATAAAATGTTGGAAGCTCGTGGTCCTTCGAGATTAAATTCCCACAGACCCGGAGGCGGCGTTTTTCAGGGCAGAAGGCGCGAATCAGCATAACCTGCGCCCCACTGCGACCATATTGATCTCTCTTTCTTGGAGGTCTCAAATAAGGCCCTTGGAGGCGTCCTTGGGCGGCCCCAGTCGAGCCTTGTTGAGCCATGGCGCCCGGCATGGTGGACTGGCGGAAGGCGGGAAGCGCCACCCATTTGGTGCCCACAGGAGCGGTGATATAAAACCACTCCCGTTGCCAAACCAAGGTCCTCTTGAAAGAGCCCTCAGAGCCCGAGCATCGGCTTGCCTTATGACCGCCCCTCCGCACTCTGTTTGTTGCCCCTCGATCATCTTGGCTCCACCTTGAGGTCTTGAGCCACAATCCAAAGTGAGGGTAATATGGAGAAGAAGCTTCACATCGACAATGAATGGCGAGATATGGAGGATGGACTCAGTTCAAGTCATAAATCAGCCCATAATAAAACATGAGCCCCCGCACAAAGGGATCGTCGGGGAAGCCTAAACCCGAAGGAAGTGAGACCACGAACACCACACTCTCGCCGGGTCGGGGAGTGGGAATGACCTGCCTAGAGCGAGGCAGCCTATCTGAAATCTCGCGGTTAGATACGGCGTCTCGCAGCTTTAGCACATCTTCTTACTGTGATGGAAGAAGACATCCATCGGCCGAGCTGGTCGGAGCGGACATCGTCGAAGGTCGAAGCGCCTAAATCTGAAGCTTTGGGTGTTAGAACTTCGGTAGCGAGCGAACTTCGATGGAGGTGAGGAAAAAAAAGGCCTTGGTCTCATTATAAAGAGGTTGAATACCAAGATCCCTCCCGTGGTGGATTGGCACTAGCCGATGAGGCGTGCCATCGGACACGGTTGGGTTACCATGTCCATATTGATGAGAATCTTGGAATAAGGGGCATGATCTATGCTTTGATAAGGCGTGCCAAGGAAACCGCCTCGCTAAAGCGCTAAGGTGGAACAGTAAAAGCGATTGAATAAAGGCTTGGCGTGGTGTGATGTCACGCCACGGAATCGTCGGCAGATCTGTGCAAAAATTATTCTCTCGGTGGTTTGTGGAACTTGTTTTGCGAGAGCGGACACTATCATTGTGTTCAAAATCTTCTATGAAGTATTCGGAGGAGAACCCGCCATGCAATGCCGAAGACAATATCTTGCAGCCGGACTCGTCGTCATTGAAGCCTGGTTTAGGGAGCTCTTGAGGAGTCTGGATTAGGGGGTGTCAGGATAGCGATCTATCACCGTTGGTGGACTCCTGGACTATGAAGATACAAGATTGAAGACTTTGTCCGTGTCCGGATGGGACTTTCCTTGGCGTGGAAGGCAAGCTTGGCGTCTACGGATATGTAGATCTCCTACCATCTTTACCGACTTTGTAACCCTAACCCTATTCGGTGTCTATATAAACCGAATGGTTTTGAGTCCGTGGGGCGAACAACAATCATACCATAGGCTAGCTTCTAGGGTTTAGCCTCTCGATCTCGTGGTAGATCTACTCTTGTACTACCCTTATCATCAATATTAACCAAGCAGGTGTAGGGTATTACCTCCATCGAGAGGGCCCGAACCTGGTAAAACTATCGTGTCCTTGTCTCTGTTACCATCCGCCTAGGCGCACGAGTTCGGGACCCCCTACCGAGATCCGCCCGGTTTGACACCGACACCACTATGGCCCATTAACCCCGAGGTTCGGAAACCTCCCAGTTCACGGCGAGGCTTCGCCTAAGCTTGTGACGATATGACTCTACGGCGCGGAGGCTTCGCCCTAAGCTCATGACGATATGACCGAAAGTGGAATATGGTGGAGGGGCACGCTGCAGCTAAGGCGATCCGTAGATCAACTTGTGTGTCATGGGGTGCCCCCGCCGTATATAAAGGAGCAAGGGGGTGCGGCCTGACCCTAGGAGGCGGCGCGGAGGAGTCCTACTCCCAGGGGTGTAGGACTCCCCCCTCCTAGTTGGATTGGGACTTGGGGAAGGGGAAGAGGAAGAGGCGCCCGCCCCTCTCCTTGTCCTATTAGGACTAGGGGAGGCGCGTGGCGTGCCCTGGCGGCCCTCCTCTTCTCCTTATGGCCCATCAAGGCCCATTGACCCCGGGAGGTTCATTAACCCGGTGTTCGATAAAATCCGATTTCATCCGGAACCTTTCGAAT
>JAHIAM010002140.1:0-74902 GCA_021605205.1 Aegilops longissima
TAGAGTAAATTAAGGCTACTACCTCCGCCCATGAGGACTCGCGTGAGATGGAATCACCGACACTGGACCGAGGACCAGAGCTGCCGAACCTCCGTGACGGATACTGGTTGGGCGGTCCTTGTGATCAAAAGTGATCGAGCAGGCCGCCCATGGGTTAAATTTTGTGTCGTCTGGATTTATGGCGTGGTCGTCTCATAGTTCGTGCTTGCGCTCCCTTTCAAAGGTATGCGTCATGTATATCATGTTTACTGTTTTTATTTCGGGGGGAAATTGCTTCTGTCCCCCGGTGCTCAGTAGGCGAGCCTCCTCTTCTTCACAGTTACTGGGAGGCCCCTTCCTTTTGTGTTCGGCATTGAGCTTGCCGGCTTGTTTGAAAACCCAACAATTTCTGTTCGTATGGTTGGCGGATTTGTCAGGGCTGCCATGGATCTGACAGGGCCGATCCAGTATCTTGTCTAGACTGGATGTACCGTCTCTATTTGACTTAAATGGCTTCTTCCATTGACCGGCTTTCGAGCCACTAAATTCGGTGTTGACCGTTATGTCTGGGGTTCCTGCGTAGTTGTTGTGATGCTTGTCTTTATTGCATCGTGGCTTGCCGTTGCCGTCCCTGACTTCGGAGGTGCCAGGGTCATTCGGGCTACTGCTTCTATGAGCGAGCCAGCTATCTTCTCCCGCGCAAAAGCGGGTCATTAGTGCGGTAAGAGCTGCCATGGATTTTGGCTTTTCTTGGCCGAGGTGGCGGGCGGGCCACTCGTCGCGGACACTATGTTTAAAGGCCGCGAGTGCTTCAGCATCCGGATAGTCGACAATTTGGTTCTATTTAATTAGGAACCTAGCCCAGAGTTTCCGGGCTGACTCTCCGGGCTGTTGCACTATATGACTTAACTCATCGGCATCCGGAGGTCGGACGTATGTACCTTGGAAGTTATCGTGGAAGGCGTCTTCCAAGTCCTCCCAGCTGCCAATGGAATTTTCAGGCAGGCTGTTTAACCAGTCCCGAGCCGGTCCCTTGAGCTTTAGCGGGAGTCATTTGATGGCATGAAGATCATCACCGCGGGCCATGTGAATATGGAGAAGAAAGTCATCAATCCATACCGCGGGATGTGTTGTTCCATCATATGATTCGATATTCATGGGTTTAAACCCTTATGGGAATTCGTGCTCCATTACTTCCTCCGAGAAGCAGAGGGGGTGTGCGGCGCCTCTATATAGGGCCAAGTCGCGACGTATCTCGGATGGAGTCCGTCTGCGGTTTTCGGCACGGACGTGGTTATGCTTGTCATGCCCGGCTAGATAGCCATCGCCGTGCGTCGGGGCATGCCCCCGCGATTCGTAGATCGATCTAGTCTGACCTGCTCTATTTTCTAGGTCCTACTGCAGGTCATATGTATATCCCCGAGCTATTGTGTCTCTACCTTTACGGCGAGGTGGTATGGACTGCTGTTCGGCTTGAGTTGCCGTTTTGTCCCGGCCACATGGTGGTCAGTCAGCCACGTTATGCGCTGATGGTACGGGGTCCAGTGCCTTGTTGTCGAATTGAGGTAGAAGTTTACGCTTCGGGTAACTTTTGGTTGGGCGCTCGAGGTTCCTCGACTGCCAGGATATTAGTCCACCTGTCGTTGAGTAGATCTTGATCAGCTTGAAGCTGCTGCTGCTTCTTTTTTATGCTCCTTACAGTGGCTATTAGCCGGCGCTTAAAGCGCTCCTGCTCGAGAGGTTCCTCAGGCACGATAAAGTCTTCATCGCTGAGGCTCACCTCATCCTCGGAGAGTGGAAGATAATTGCTGTCCTCCGAGTCTTCGTTTATGGCCTGTTCGTCAGGGCTAACCTTCCCATCTTCCCGATCGTCCTATTCGGAGGTTGGCTCGACGGGGTTTTCTTGGTCTTTGGCATCGTCCGTGGTATTGTTGTCTCTTTCACGACGTGATTTAGAGCGGCGCCGTCGATGCTTTGGTTGTATCTCAGGAGGTTTATCCTCTACTGGATTTTTCTCGTTATCATCGTCACCCTCTTTGGGTGTATCCACCATGTACATGTCATGCGAAGAGGTGGCCGTCTAGCGTCCGGTAAACGATGGGTTTTGGGCCTGCTCTTCTCCGACATCGTCGTCCATACTGTCGATGTCTTCGGAGCGGTAATCGATCATGTCAGTTAGGTCCTCGATAGTGGCTATGAAGTGGGTGGTGGGTGGGACGTAAAATTCCCCGCTCTCGGCCCCTAGTCTGGGCTGGGCGTAGTTCGAACGTTGCTCCTCTGTAATGACGAGGGATCGCTTCCAGTCTAGAGCCTCGCTTAAAGGCGAGGTTTGGCCAGAGAGAAGAGAGACCATGGAGTATGGAGGGATGGAGATTCCTTGACTGAGCTCACACAATGCTGACTCCGAGGGTTTGGAGCCAGTGTCCGGAGGAGGGTCCGGCTTCATGATGGTTGCCAGCGACACTACTGCCTCCGGTTCTCCCGTACTGGGCCTGGTGGCCGTAGATAGTCCGGCGGGCTCAAGAATCCCGTCTTCGAAACCGGTGATGCGCTCCGGATCTAAGGCCAGAGTGGAGGTTGGGGTCGTGAACCCTTGGAAGATCAAGTCTCCTCGGATATCAGTGACATAGTCCAGATTTCCAAAACTAATCTGGTGACCTGGGGCGTAGCTGTCGATCTGCTCTAGATGGCCAAGCGAGTTGGCCCGCAGTGCGAAGCTGCCGAATACGAAGATCTGGCCAGGGAGAAAAACCTCTCCCAGGGCAACATTGTTGTAGATGACTGACGGAGCCATCAGACCTTCTGACGACGACACAACGGAACTCTCAATGAAAGCACCAATGTCGGTGTCAAAACCGGCGGATCTCGGGCAGGGGGTCCCGAACTGTGCGTCTAAGGTCGATGGTAACAAGAGACGGGGGACAGAATGTTTACCCAGGTTCGGGCCCTCTTGATGGAGGTAATACCCTACTTCCTACTTGATTGATCTTGATGAATATGAGGATTACAAGAGTTGATCTACCACGAGATCATAATGGCTAAACCCTAGATTTCTAGCCTGTATGATTGTGATTGCCTCTACGGACTAAACCCTCCGGTTTATATAGACACCAGAGGGGCCTAGGGTTGTACAGAGTCAGTTTACAGAGGAAGGAATCTTCATATCCGAGCGCCAAGCTTGCCATCCACGCAAAGGAGAGTCCCATCCGGACACGGGAGGAAGTCTTCTGTCTTGTATCTCCATGGCCCATGAGTCTGGCCCGCGTCACATAGCCCGGACGCGTGAGGACCCCTTAATCCAGGACTCCCTCACCCGTGTTTACACCTTGTGCGATTGTTCCTTGCACGTTCCTCCTTTGCCATTCCACCATCATGTGGGACACCCGGTAACTGGGATCGCTCCCCGTTGCTTTTGCACATTTCACACATCCTATATTTCTTTTGCATAGGCATTGCTACTTCTTGAGCTTGCGTTTGTTTTTCCATTGAAGAGGAAAGGGCGATGTAGCAAAGTAGAGATAAGTATTTCCCTTAGTTAGAGAACCAAGGTAACAATCTAGTAGGAGGCATAAGCAACTCTCCAATCTATGCACCTACACAAACAATCGAACACTTGCACCCAACGCGATAAAGGGGTTGTCAATCCCTTCACGGTCAATTACAATGGTGAGATCTGATAGAGATAGATATAAAAGATTACTAAAACGTAAAATAAAATAAAAGTAAATAAATTGCAGCAAGATATTTTTGGGTTTTTTGGTTTATAGATCTGAAAAAATATAAGGGAAAATAGACCCGGGGCCATAGGTTTCACTAGAGGCTTCTCTCTTGAAGGAAAATATTACGGTGGATGAACAAATTACTGTCGAGAAATTGATACAAAAGTGCAAAGTTATAATGATATCCAAGGCAATGATTATGCATATAGGCATCACGTCCGTGTCAAGTAGACCAAAACGATTCTACTACTATTACTCCACGCATCGACCGACTCCTGCCTGCATCTAGAGTATTAAGTTCAAGAGTAGAGAGTAACACATTAAGTAAGATGACATGATGTAGAGGGATAAACTCAAGCAATATGATGAAAACCCCATCTTTTTATCCTTGATGGCAACAATACAAATACGTGCCTCGCTACCCCTACTGTCACTGGGTGAGGACACCGCAAGATTGAACCCAAAACTAAGCACCTCTCCCATTGCAAGAAATACCAATCTAGTTGGCCAAACCAAACCTATAATTCAAAGAGAAATACAAAGATATCAAATCATGCATATAAGAATTCATAGATAATCTGATCATAAATTCACGGATCTCGACAAACACACCGTAAAATAATATTACATCAGATAGAACTCCAAGAACATCGAGGAGAACATGGTATTGAAGATCATAGAGAGAGAAGAAGCCATCTAGCTACTAGCTATGGACCCGTAGGTCTGAGGTAAACTACCCACGCTTCATCTGAAGGGCAATAGGATTGATGTAGATGCCCTCCGTGATCGAATCCCCCTCCGGCAGATCGCCGGAAAAGGCTCCAAGATGGGATCTCACGGGAAAAGTGGCTTGCGGCGGCGGAAAAGTATTTTTTGGAAGCTTCTGGTGGTTTGGGAATATTTGGGAATTTATAGGCCTAAGAATAGGGTTAGAGGAGCTCCGAGGGACCCACAAGGCAAGGGCCCCCCCCTAGGGCGTGCCCTGCACCCTTGCCGTTGCCTCGGGACTCCTTTTCCTTGGTCTCCAAGTCCTACGTGTGTCTTCTGGTCCAAGAAAAATCATCATAAAGTTTTATTCCGTTTGGACTCCATTTGATATTCCTTTTCTGTGAAACTCAAAAACAAGGAAAAAACAGAAACTGGCACTGGGCTCTGGGTTAATAGGTCAGTCCCCCCAAAATATAAAATAGCATATTAATGCATATAAAGCATCCAAAACAGATAATTTAATAGCATGGAACAATCAAAATTATAGATACCTTGGAGACGTATCAAGCATCCCCAAACTTAATTCCTGCTCGTCCTCGAGTAGGTAAATGATAAAAAAACAGAATTTTTGATGTGGAATGCTACCTAACATATTTATCCATGTAAATTTCTTTATTGTGGCATGAATATTCAGATCCATAAGATTCAAAACAAAAGTTTAATATTGACATAAAAACAATAATACTTCAAGCATACTAACAAAGCAATCATGTCTTCTCAAAATAACATGGCCAAATAAAGTTATCACCACAAAATCATATAGTGTGGCTATGCTCCATCTTCATCACACAAAGTATTAAATCATGCACAACCCCGATGACAAGCCAAGTAATTGTTTCGTACTTCTTATATTCTCAAACTTTTTCAACTTTCACGCAATACATGAGCATGAGCCATGGATATAGCACTATAGGTGGAATAGAATACGGTTGTTGTGGAGAAGACAAAAAGAAGGAGATAGTCTCACATCAACTAGGCATATCAACGGGCTATGGAGATGCCCATCAATAGATATCAATGTGAGTGAGTAGGGATTGCCATGCAACGGATGCTCTAGAGCTATAAGTGTATGAAAGCTGAAACTAAGTGGGTGTGCATCCAACTCGCTTCCTCACGAAGACCTAGGGCAATTTGAGGAAGCCCATCATTGGAATATACAAGCCAAGTTCTATAATGAAAAATTCCCACTAGTATATGAAAGTGACAATATAGGAGACTCTCTATCATGAAGATCATGGTACTACCTTGAAGCACAAGTGTGGAAAAAGGATAGTAACATTGTCCCTTCTCTCTTTTCTCCCATTTTTCTTTTTTTCTTTTTTTCTTTTGGTGGGCTTCTTTGGACTCTTTCATTTTTGATAAAGTCCGGAGACTCATCCCAACTTCTATGGGAATCATAGCTTCCATCATCCTTTCCTCACATGTGACAATGCTCTAATAATGATGATCATCACACTTTTATTTACTTACAACTCGATACTTACAAATGTCACTATATGAATGCCTTCGATGGTGTACCGGGATGTGCAATGATCTAGCATAGCAAATGGCATCAAAAAACAGACAAGTCATAAAAATATCATGCTAGCTATCTTACGATCATGCAAAGCAGTATGACAATGATGGTATGCGTTATAATAAAATGGAACAGTGGAAGTTGCATGGCAATATATCTCGGAGTGGCTATGGAAATGCCATAATAGGTAGGTATGGTGGCTGTTTTGAGGAAGGGTATACGGTGGGTGTAATGCACCAGCGAAAATTGCGCGGTGCTAGAGAGGCTAACAATGGTGGAAGGGTGAGAGTGCGTATAATCTATGGACTCAACATTAGTCATAAAGAACTCACATACTTATTGCATAAGTCCATTAGCTATCGAAACAAAGTACTACACACATGCTCCTAGGGGGGTAGATTGGTAGGAAAAGACCATCGCTCGTCCCCGACTGTCACTCATAAGGAAGACAATCAATAAATAAATCATGCTCCAAATTCATCACATAACGGTTCACCATACGTGCATGCTACGTGAATCACAAACTTTAACACATGTATTTGTACCAATCCATAATTACTTACTGGCATGTCTCTAATATCCCCATTTTTATATCTAAAAACAATATGCAAGGAATCAAACTTCTCATAGTATTCAATGCACTTAATATGTAAGTTTTTATTATATCTCTCTTGGATGCCCATCATATTAGGACTAAATTCATAACCTAGGAAAATTACCATGCTGTTTAGAGACTTCAAATAATATAAGTGAAGCAAGAGAGTTCAACAATTTCTATAAAATAAAACGACCACCGTGCTCTAAAAAGATATAAGTGAAGTACTAGAGCATATTACCTAACTCAAATGATATAAGTGAAGCACATAGAGTATTCTAATAAATTCACGATTTAAGTGTGTACCTCTCAAAAGTTGTGTACAGCAAGGATGATTGTGGCAAACTAAAAAAATCAAAGATTCATATCATACAAGTCGCTCCAAACAAAACACATATCATGTGGTGAATAAAAATATAGCCTCAAGTAAATTTACCGATGGATTGAAGATGAAAGAGGGGATGCCTTCCAGGGCATCCCCAAGCTTAGGCTCTTGGTTTTCCTTGAATATTACCTTGGGGTGCCTTGGTCATCCCCAAGCTTAGGCTCTTGCCACTCCTTATTCCATAGTCCATCAAATCTTTACCCAAAACTTGAAAACTTCACAACACAAAACTCAACAGAAAACTCTTGAGATCCGTTAGTATAAGAAAATAAATCACCACTTTTGGTACTGTTGTGAACTCATTCTTTATTTAATTGGTGTAATATCTATTGTACTACAACTTTTCCATGGTTCATACCCCCTGACACTACCCATAGATTCATCAAAATAAGCAAACAATACATAGAAAACAAAATCTATCAAAAACAGAACAGTCTGTAGTAATCTTTAAACTTCGAATACTTATGTAACTACAAAATTCTGTAATACTAGGAAAACAAAGGCAATTTTTATATCAATCTTGTGTAGAAAAATCAGGATTTCTCATGCTTCTGTGATTTTTAACAATTCTGGCAATGTGCGCAAAAGTTTCTGTTTTTCAGCAAGATCAAATCAACGATATACCAAAGTATCCCAAAGGCTTTACTTGGCTCAAAAACTAATTAAAACACCAAAAATCAATTACCACAGAGGCAATAATGTGTAAACTCATGAAAACAAAAATGAAAAAATATTGGGTTGTCTCCCAACAAGCGCTTTTCTTTAAAGCCTTTTAGCTATGCGTTGATAATTTTAATGATGATCACATGGAACACAAGAATTGAAGAACAAAGAGAGCATCATAAAGCAAAAAAAAATTGAAGTCTAACATACTTGCTATGCATAGGAATTTTATAAGCAAACAAATTATCATAGCAAGCAAAAACTACCATATGCAAGGAAGAAGAAAGAAACAATAGCAATCTCAACACAACGAGAGGTAATTTAGTGACATGAAAATTTGTACAACAATATTTTACTCTATCATAATAATTACATGTGGGATCATACTCAAGTTCAACAATATAACTATCACATAAAATATTCTCTTCATAATCCACATGCATGCAAAGTTGACACTCTTCCAAAATAGTGGGATTATCATAAAATAAAGTCATGACCTCTCCAAGCCCACTTTTATAAAACTTCCACAAGATTAATCATTCTCCAAAGTAGTGGGATCATTATTTCCTAAAGTTAACACTCTTACAAGCACAGTTTCAATATTAACGCAAATATATTCATCATGAGGCTTAAATAAATTTTGAAGATCATAAGAAGCATTATCACCCCAATCATGATCATTAAAATAAGTAGTGGACATAGCAAAATTAGCATCCCCAAGCTTAGGGTTTTGCATATTATTAGCACAATTGACATTAATATAATTTATAATAACATCATTGCAATCATGCATTTTATTCAAGGAGCTATCATGAATCACTTCATAAATTTCTTCTTTTGAGACTTCATCATAATTCAGATTCACGAATTTCAAGCAAAACTTCATAAAGATAATCTAGTGCACTCAAATCACTAGCAATTGGTTCATCATAATTGGATCTCTTAAAAAGATTAGCAAGTGAATGAGGATCCATAAACTCTTTGCTTCCTGTTTTTGAATAAATACACAATTATGCCAAGCAAACGAGCGAACAAACAAAGTAAGACATAAGGGCAAACGGGAAAAGGGCAAATAAAAAGGGCAAATATTTTTGTGTTTTTCTGAAAATGTTTTAGAAGTGGGGGAGGAAAACGAGAGGTAAATGGCAAATAATGTAATGCAAGAGATGAGAGTTTAAGATGTGTACTTGGTAGGCTTGATGTAGAACGTCCCTGGCAACGGCGCCAGAATTCTTCGTGCTACTTCTTGAGCTTGCGTTGGTTTTTCCCGTGAAGAGGAAAGGGTGATGTAGCAAAGTAGAGATAAGTATTTCCCTGAGTTAGAGAACCAAGGTATCAATCCAGTAGGAGGCACAAGCAAGTCTCCAATCTATGCACCTACACAAACAATCAAACACTTGCACCCAATTCGATAAAGGGGTTGTCAATCCCTTCACGGTCAATTGCAATGGTGAGATCTGATCGGGATAGATATAAAAGATTACTAAAATGTAAAATTAAATTAAATTAAATTAATTGCAGTGAGATATTTTTGGTTTATGGATCTGAAAATATATAATGGAAAATAGACCTGGGGGCCATATGTTTCACTAGAGGCTTCTCTCTTGAAGGAAAATAATACGGTGTGTGATCAAATTACTGTTGAGCAATTGACAGCAAAGCGCAAAGTTATGATGATACCAAGGCAATGATTATGCATATAGGTATCACGTCTATGTCAAGTAGACCGAAACGATTCTGCATCTACTACTATTACTCCACACATCGACCAACTCCTGCCTGCATCTAGAGTATTAAGTTCAAGAGAGCAGAGTAACGCATTAAGTAAGATGACATGATGTAGATGGATAAACTCAAGCAATATGATGAAAACCCCATCTTTTTATCCTTGATGGCAACAATACAATACGTGCCTTGCTACCCCTACTTTGTCACTGGGTGAGGACACCACAAGATTGAACCCAAAACTAAGCACCTCTCCCATTGCAAGAAATACCAATCTAGTTGGCCAAACCGAACCGACAATTCAAAGAGAAATACAAAGATATCAAATCATGCATATAAGAATTCAGAGAAGATTCAAGTAGTATTCATCGGATCTCGACAAACACACTGTAAAAGAATATTACATCAGATAGAACTCCAAGAACATCGAGGAGAACATGGTATTGAAGATCATAGAGAGAGAAGAAGCCATCTAGCTACTAGCTATGGACCCGTAGGTCTGAGGTAAACTGCTCACGCTTCATCGAAAGGGTAATAGGGTTGATGTAGATGCCCTCCGTGATCGAATCCCCCTCCGACAGATCGCCAAAAAAGGCCCCAAGATGGGATCTCACGGGAACAGAGGCTTTCGGTGCTACTTCTTGTGCTTGCATTGGTTTTTCCCTTGAAGAGGAAAGGGTGATGCAGCAAATTAGAGATAAGTATTTCCCTCAGTTAGAGAACCAAGGTATCAATCCAGTAGCAGGGACAAGCAAGTCCCCAATCTATGCACCTACACAAACAATCAAACACTTGCACCCAACGCGATAAAGGGGTTGTTAATCCCTTCACGGTCAATTGCAATGGTGAGATCTGATAGAGATAGGTATATAAGATTGCTAGAACATAAAACAAAATAAAAGTAAATAAATTGCAGCAAGATATTTGTGGTATTTTTGGTTTATAGATCTGAAAATATATGATGGAAAATAGACCCAGGGACCATAGGTTTCACTAGAGGCTTCTCTCTTGAAGGCAAATGATACGGTGGTTGAACAAATTACTGTTGAACAATTGATAGAAAAGCACAAACTTATGATGATATCCAAGGCAATGATTATGAATATAGGCATCACGTCTATGTCAAGTATACCCACCGTGGAAAACAATTTGGAGGTGAAACGATGAACTCTTGTTTCCGTTCAAACGAAAAAATGTTGTTAGTTCATGTAAATGTCTTCAAATAACACACTGTTCACTCACGAAAGCCGTGTGCCTACCAAACAAATGGCGATGCCCCCCTTGCTGCGCAAGTGATCTGAATCGCGCTCGATTACGATTAAACCAGAACCCAAACCCCACGGATCGACGTGCGCACAGCTGGATGCTCCCGGATCGAACGACAATCCTCACCCCTTTCGACAGGAAATGCAGTCCGGCTAGGATTTGATTTATATGCCAAAATGCACTGTAAATGCCAAAAAATGTCTGAAATATAGCACACGAGACCTGAAATGCGCCAGCATATCAAACTCGTGGTATAATGGTGATTGCTTAACATGGGAAAAATTTAGAGGCGAAACAATGAACTCACGTCTTCATTTCAAAATTAGTACGTCTTCATTTCAAACGAAATTATTCTCTTTGTGCACACGAGCGCTTAGAGGCAACCGTTTGCATAGGCCTTTCCACGAGGCGACCGGGGATATTTTTCACCCTTTCCACCTAGGCCACCAACACCCCCCATCGCCCGCCCGCGTTTCACTCAACTAGTCCAACCAATCTCCATCGCCAGCTCCCCCTCCCCCAGATCCACAACAGAACCCTCTCCGGCGCTGTCGGTGCGGGGACGACACCTATGGGATCACAAGAATCCCGACTACGGTTGCGGGGCGCGGGGTCGTGAGAAGAGCAGATCAAACAGATAGCACACGGGTTCTTTATCCAGGTTCGGGCCGCGAAGTGCGTAAAACCCTACTCCTGCTTTGGTGGTTAGCTTATTTGCGTTCTTCAGCTTGCTATGGGGCGTGAAGAGCTCCAAAAAGCCGAATCCCCCTCCTGGTCGCCTTGGGCCTCCTTTTATAGGAAAAGGGGTTGCCACAGTGGCACACAGGGGTTGGAAAGGATACAGTCATACGAGTCTATCCTTCGCATTACATGACAAGGTGCCATAAATGCGTCTTGCTTAGGTGTCCTTGCTTTATCGGGGATGGGGGAGAGCCCAGTCTCATCCGTCGCTGCTCCCTTTCGTGTTGACACGCGCCCTGGCCAGCGGTGCCTGTGGTGCCATGTAGGCAGGCAGGCAGCTGAGGTGGCGCAGTGGTGAGTCTCCACGAAGGTTTGCTTGCCACCCCGCAGGTGCCTGCCCAGCTGGTTGGGTCGGTAGCTGCATGGTGGAGGCTCGACAGGTGCGGGCCCTAATGGTGGCCCTACGGGTGTCCTTGGCAGGGGCCTTGCCGCAGCCCCGGCAAGGGCCTTGCCGCGGCGCCTGCTGCCATCCCCGGCAAGGCTCTTGCCAGGGGCCTTGTGGTCCTCCTTGGCCAGGATCCCGCCAAGGGTCGTCATCTTCTGTAGTATGTATCTGATCTTTAAATGTCTTCACAAAGATCTGCATGCCACCACGGGGATGTCTCCCGAATCCCTTGCCCCATGGGGGGGGGGGCAATGGACTCAAAGGTGATCCGCCTGGGCGTGGGCGAGCCCGCCCGGCAAGGGCCTTGCTGGGTTTGCTAAAACCGCCCCGGCAAGGATTTTGCTGGGGAGTCCGCTTCGCCCCTTTGCTCTTTGTGGTCTTGGTCTTGGCGCTGTTCGCTTCTTTCAAGCTTCGGCCTTACCTTGGCTCTCCTTCCTTGCTTTGCTTGAGTGTGGCGACGCCTGCGGCTCAGACTGCCCGTGCACGGTTTAAAGGTGTACCCTTCTTCTCGTACACCGACAGGAGCCCCCGGGCCTGGGCCACATGTAAGCGCGATCGCGTCGTTGGGCTAGGCCCGAAAACGGTGCGCGGGCAGGCAGGGTGGTTTTTACCGCGGTAAGTCTTTTCGCGCGCTGCGCTTCCCACGTCTCCCGTGCGTGGCTTGGCGTGGGGAGGTGTGTGTGACGTGGGTGGCATGCGTGGGGCTGAGCTCTGCACGCATGCGTCCCGTCGCAGTAAAAGGGGGCGGTTCGCGCCTTCCCCATAAATGGAGGGAGGCGTGGAGGTGCGGCCCATTTACTGAACGGGGCCGGGGCGTGGTCTTCAAGGCGTCTACTCCCCATGATCACGGGGTGGGGAGAGGTCGCCTCACCCGCCGTCTTGGTCCCGCATGCCTGCCACGTGGCTCTCATGCGCTCAGGGTGGCGAATGGTGGAGGCGGGAAACCGGGCCGTCGCGGGCCGGGGCAGCGGGTCGGTCCCAGTTCCCTGCGCCTTCGTGTCTTGATTGGCTGGAGGGCGGTTATGCCCCACCCCGTTCTTTTATAAGGAGGGGGGGGGAACGGCGTTCCGCACTCTTCCATCTTCTTCTTCCTTCAACTTCTGCTCCCCCTCCCTCCACCCGCCATGGAGAGAGGGAATCCTGGTCCTTCAACGGTGGCGGCAAGGGTCGCCGCTCGACAACGCGTCCTTCCTTCTCCTTCACCTGCGGTGGCAGAGCCACCATGAGGGAAGGGGGAGGGCGAGGCATGGCGAGGCCATGGATGAGGCCGAGGTGCTCAGGTAAGAGTAGAACGGGGTGGCGCGCCGGTCCCGCCTCCGCCAGTAGTGTAACATCCCAAAATTCTAAATTTTGAAATGTCATATTAAATAAATAACTATGCTTGTTGTCTGATTGTTTGTTTGGTTGATTGAGTGAAATTGAGTGGAATTTGAAACTTTTGAAAGTTGAATGAGAGGGAATGAAATGACTTTCCCAAATTTTCCCCTTGCCCTTTTGGATCCCAATGAATTCAATTTCATTCCAAAAACAAAACCCTAGAGTGAAGATGACATGACTTCTTCCATTTGAAATGAAACGAGTTTGAAAAGATTTGAATTTCATTTGAAAATATTTCAAACTCAAAGCTTTATGCAACTCAATGATTTTCATGAGGGAAGATAAAATGACTTCTTAAATTATATGAAATATGAGTTGGAAGTTAAAAAGAATCAAATTGAAAGTCATTTGAAAGTATTTTGAAACTCCTTTCAAATTTGGGATTATTTGGATTTTGTTCAAATTATTTTCTCCTAAAATAAATAAATCGAAATTAGGGTAAAATGATTCCCTTCTATGGAAAATTAGGAGAAAATAAATTTGAAATAATTTTTGTATTTTAAAAATGATTTTTGTTGGGTGTTATTGCAACAAACAACACTATTTGAGTTTTGTAAATTTTGAGGATTTTAATTGAACTTGAAAAATAGTTCAGGTTGTAGGAAATCTTTTTCCGATCATTTTGATATATATATGTCCTATATAAAATATTTATATTTTATATACTTCTCTCTTTTATCTCAAAAAAAAAAATAAAAAGCCCTCGGCCCGGCCAGCCAACTGCCCACCAAAGACCGAGGCGGCCCGAGCCATCGCCAGCAAGCCTTCACCAGCGGTGCCCAGCCTAACGCCCGAGCCGCCCACGCCCGAGCGATCGAGCCTCGCTCGAACTGCTCCAGATCGGCCAACCGCCGCCCGCGCCCTCCCCTCTCACCGACAGGCGGACCCCACCCTTCTTCCCCTCGCGACGCCACCGCTTGCGCCGCTCTCCGGATCCCACAGATCCGGATCCGCCACGATTCCTCGCGGATCTTTCCCTCCTCCAAGTCGGGCCTCTATATAAACCCCTCGACCCCATTCCCCCTCGCCCCTCATGACCTCTCCTCTCGCCAGACGCGCCGACGGAACAACCGAGCCGCCGCCGCCGCCATTAACACCCGACCGACCACCCTGCCACCCCGAGCTCGCCTGACTCCACCAAACCAACCTCCTCGCCCGTCCGCACCACTGGAGGTCCCGCCGACGCCCGACCACCTGAGTCGCCGGAGCCGTCGCCGCCCGAGCCGCCGTCGCCGTCGACCTTCGGTAAGTCGCCGGAGCACCCCGCCGCCGTTAGATCTAAACCCAACGGTGTAGATTAGATCCCCCGAAGGGGTAGGTTATTTCAAATAAACCGGACCGGTTTATTTTGTTTTTAGTTAGGGTTTAGTTGAACCGGCCGATTCGGTTTAACCCTAGGGCCCGATTTAGTTATATTACCCCGAAGCGTTATATAGGCCCATTAGCCCGTTTTTCTTTATTTTTCGTTTTCTGTTTTAACAGAATAGTTTCAGATTTGAAAAATTCATATCTTTTAATCTACTTAATATTTTTAAGTGATTCTTTTTTTGTTGGTTTGCAAATTTCTTATAGTTTCTGAAGAAAATATAATTAGTCATGTTAAAATTATTTAAAATTGCTCTATTTTAGACTTAGACAGAATAGTAATTCTGCTATAAAATGAGTTAGGAATATTTTTTTTAATGATTCTTTTGTCACAACTTTGTTTTGACATTGCCTAACCGTAGGAATTTATTTGGGCATTTTAGGATTAATAAAAAATAGTTTTAGTCAGAATCATGTTATTCTTAATTAATTAACTAGCTACTTGTTTTCCTATTGTTTTACTTAGCAAATAAATTTATTTTTCATGAGAGATAGTTTATTCTTGATTAGTTTCTGTAACTTTAGAGCATGAACTTTTATTTATAATAAATAAAACTTTTATTTTATTTTTCTTACTAGAACTTGCTATAGGCCTAATATGAGTTTTATAATAGATTTTAAGGTGATTCTTTTTGCTCCTAGTTGCATGATGAATTCTTCTCTGTTAAGTTAACAAAAAAAATCATGCTTAGGTTATGTTAAGAAAATTTTTGTTATATAAAACTATTCTTAGTTGTTGCTTTGATGTAGGAAAGCTTTGATTTGGTTTTCTTCGAGTTTTTCTCTGGTTTTTGATTCGTTTGTTTTGTGTGCTATGTTAGCATGCTATTATGTTAAGTGATCATATGCTATATGCTTATTATGATTGTTGTTTGCCTCGGTAGAATTTCCGGAGTGCGAAGCTTGCTACCACGAGTCCCTAGTTTTCGACGATCGTCAGCAAGGCAAGTTCACTTTGACCATGCTTTCGTACCTATGTTTTATTGCATTTAGTGGCATCTTTGCAACCACCCTCCAGTAGTGTTATTGATTCTTGTAGTTGAGTAGTATGCATGAGGTAGGAACCCATCACCCTGTTACCAAGCCCGAGACGTCATTTATTTTAATGCTACGCTATAGTAGACGGGGTTTGGTATGAGTGCACGACAGTGGTGTGAAGAAGGAGGACTCTACGTCGATGATGACAACTCCATGGTGGCATCTGCAAGGACTGCATCTTCAAGGCCTCAAGACTTCAAGACTCGAGACAAGAATTCAATACACACTACTGGGTGAAGGACGGTTGACGGGCACCCTGGAGAAACCAGTGGTTGGCCGGGATGCATGGAGAAGCGCCATGACATCTTGGAAAGCTTCACCCAGCACTCAAAGAGACGGAAGAATACTTCATGCCCGGAAGCTTACCTGTGCAACCGCAAGTCACTATGGGCTCTGGCTTGGTTGACCTTAGTTGTGACTTTGGCTGGGACGGTGCTAGCAGATGTAGAACTACGGTAGGATTGGATGAGCACCGGACAATGGTCAGGGGAACTCTTCGGAAGACCATGTTTTGGTCATCTTGTTCTCAAACACCCTAAAGTGCGAGAACATAAAAAGAGGGATCGAATCTTGCGGGTAAAGTGTACAAACCTCTGCAGAGGGTTTAAACCTAATCGATTAGCCGTGTCCCCGGTTACGGACAATTTGAGCCTCTGGACTTGGACCTATCTCGGAACTCTCAACACCGGACTGATAACTTAATTGTAGGCTACTTATGATGATTTTGGGCTATGAGACATCGGTTGGCGGAACCATGTCATGATAGAAAATTCCATAGTACAGACTTCATTTATTCCTTTGATGTAGGGAAATAAAATCAGCGTTTACGCAAACAAAATTCAGATACAGAGCCACAAAGCCATACTGCATATAGTATAGTTTATCATCTGTTTTCTCTTATTGTGATCTTGCGGTACATTCAATGTACTGACCTACACGGCTGCAACGTATCATGTTGCAGATATTTCCTCGACAGTAAGAGTTACGATACAGGGTTACGGTCTACACTCAACCTGCCGATGGCGTTGATGGGACTCCACACCCGACTATTTGTTTCACTGTGACTTATGAGGTATATATCAGTTTTTGCGTTAATTATACATGTGATTGCACTTTGATACATACATTGATGTCTTGTGTGTGCAAAGATACTGATCGAGGATGGCACGAAACACAGAGGCTTGACCGTCGAGGTCGGGTCGCCATGATATGGTATCGAGCCCATGTTGGTGTAGGGCGTGACCCTAGAAATCGGAAAGCCCCTAGGACAGGAAATCTCTAAAACTTTATTTTCAAAAAGACTCTTACTTCTCATCTTTTCTGAATTTATCAAATAGACCCTCTCACCTCAAATAGTTAGAATATACACCCTTCCCTTTGACCAGACGGAAGATCAACTGAAGCCGCTCCAAGAAAGATATCGGACAGCTGATGACCCCTTCAAAGTAACCAGGATTTCACCATGCGTTGGAAGAAATTGCAGCTGCAACAATTGAAGACTCTGAAGACTTGAAGAATTTGAAGTTCCTGAAGAAATATTTGACCTTTAGAAGACCAAACCCCTGTTACACACTTACGTTAGATGCGACGATTTGTGAGCTGTCATTTGTTTGATGTTTTCCGACAGCCCCAAAATAAAACTTGTTTCTTCAAAAACTATTGTTTGTATTGTGTGTATATCCCTCCCCACCTCTCTCATATCTCATTCCAAAACTTTTGGACCCCATAGATGATGAATGAAGTTGGACTGATATTCTCTGGACCGAAGACTCAGCCGGAGGCAGAGCTATGGATGCAGAACATGGAAAATCACTTCGGGAGCAATTTGGTTTCAAGGAAGAATGAAGTATCTTACGCTCTTCAGTACTTTGAAGGAAGTGCTGCAACCTAGTGGAAAATGCATCAAGCCATACAGGGATTTAATGGAGCAAGAACTTGGGAGGAATTCAAGAAGACCCTGTTGAGATCACGTCTTATCCGGAAGCACCATGATACACCAAGAAATAAACCTTGTGCCTGCAATATTTGCGGAGAAATAGGACACACCCAGGAGGAACACAAGGATGGATGCCCTCATTGTGAGGAGAAACACCCAGCTGAGGAATGCCCAACTAGTCAGGTGACTTGTTTCTTATGTGAAGGAACCACCCACTACCCGACTCAGTGTCACATTTACCCCATGGTGCAACAAACTATTCAGGAGCAGGAAGAAGGAATGAAAGAAGCCCTCCGAGAAGTTATGAAAGAACCTGTGATGAAGGAATGTGTTGAAGACCACGATGGAGAAGGCCTCAACAGATTTTACTCCAATGCCTGCTATTCATGTGGAGAAGAAGGACATTTTTCGAGATTGCCCCAAGGGAAGAAAAGAGTATCCGGGATACTTCCGACAGCAGAAGTGAAGTTTGACCCTCGGAAATAGAAGCTCGATCATTACAGAGAAATCCAGAAGAGAAAAGAAGGCAACCCCGAACAACACGATTTTCGCAGAGAAGGACTTGAGTCATATCACTTGTTACAGGTGCAAGGATTTAGGTCATTACGCTAGTAAATGTCCGTAAAAGAAGCCAAGAATCCAAGGAGCCTACATAATCACAAAGAAGCCCGAGACATGTCGGAAGCCTTTTGTTTTCGCTGCAAGGAAGCAGGACATTATGCTACTAAATGTCCCAACAAGACGAAAGCTGGAGTTGAGTAGTTGGAATTTTGATATGGATAATAAGAGTAGTAGAAAGCAATTTCATTTTCATGAGTTCGATGAGTTGAGTTATGTAATAGATTACTCGAGAGATTGTAATAGTTCATGACTCAATAAAGTTGTAATGTCCCATCTGAAAGGCTTTAAGGAGTTGTTATATTTTATCTTGGAAATTAATATTCTGGATGAACATGGAAGAAAGTGAGTCGTGATGCATAAACGGGAAATTGGAAATTGAGTTTGAAGTTTTGTTTGGATGATATGAATGTGTGCCCCGGAGATATGTACCTTATTTCGAGCACCATTTTGTTTTAGCTCGCAGATGACGACCCTTTACGAGTCTTTCCTTAAAGGTCGGAAACAATCATGACCACGACAAGTGATCATGATTACCCAAGATCCGAAGGACATGATGAAGCATATTCACCTTGAAGGAGATGCAGTCTACAAAGGCTACCCTTCATGCAAAAGGGAGTGGAACTTTGGTATGTGGAGGTACACCTCCACCATTTGAAAGGAGTTTGCCCAAAGATGATGGGGCAGTACTTTTTCATTTCACGTGTGCCACAAGCAACTTTCTTCGATGCTGTTTCGTGAAGCAGCCATGGAAGCCATCACGCCGATCGGAGAAATACTTGAAGCAAGACTCCGTTATACTCAGGAATACCTAAGAGAAGTGCATGCAGAGATGATGGAGGTGAAGCTCAAGGCCACCACGATGAAACAGAAGGTTGAAGATTTCAAGGTGCATGTCGCAAAATTCCAGCAGGACTAAAGAATCCTCGAGGAAGATAAATAAATAAAGTTGGAAGTAATGTCTGACCATACCGAACCATGTGGGTGGCAGCATTTGTAATAAACTTTTGGAATTTGGATTCACGAAAAATGGTTAAGGATGTAATAAAAGATTTATATGAAAAATAATGGGATTTATGGATAAACTAGTGCATTTTTCTTTGGTGTCGTAGTACTCCATAAAGCCACAGGATCAATGAAGAAAGAAATGTGTTATTCATGACGGTCCATAGAAGGAAGCTAAACAAAATAAGTTGGAGTTTTGTATGATCGTCACCACAAGGGTATGAAGGAAGAAGTACTATTGGATTTACAGGAGATGTAATGTTGGAATATGGAATGAAAATCCTAGGAAGGATGAATTAAACTTGTACAAGAGTTGAAGTGGGCCATAACCCACAGGCCCAGGAGTTAATAAGAAGCAAGCACACTCTTACTGTAGGAACATTTCGGAAGAAAACTCCGAGTTTAAACATCCGACATTTTTTAGGAGGATACGAAAACCCGAGGATTGTGAAGAACGATAGATGTCTTGTTCAGCTTGCAGAAACCATGGATTTATCGAACTCGGTTAAATCGACAAGTGAAATTCTGCGGTGCTTGTGAGTATGCCCAAGTGTTAGAATCGTGATTTACTATTTACGTATGTGGTAATGATTCAAATACGGGATGGATTGGCCCCATACCAGGAGACTTCTATCATGAACTATCATATGTTGATGGAAAATCAGAGAGCCTTGAAAACCTTAGAAGGGTGTCGACGCGATAAGCCATAAAACCATAGAATGGTAGGACGAAGGAACCCTTTACAGGCAACCATTGCCAATCGTAGATTAAACGGTGAGAAACAAGCCAAGGCCCTATTTCTGCAGAAACCATTAATGGTAGACCACCAGGAGTATTTCGATAGTTGTCTAGAATGGACACAGACCTATCAGCTAAGAAGATCCAGTCTCGGACGAACTTCAACTTTGACGAACCGACCCAAGATTTTGAGGAAAACTCTATGCTTCTGACAGAAGAGCATTAATGAAGGAGCTATTGTAAGATATGTGAAGAGACATACATTGTCGGCACTCCAGAGGAAGTATCTGAGTTTATCGGAACCGTAACCTTGTGTGGTAGCACCCCTGACCTTCCGACCAAACATTTGCTAGCAGACCCCCAACCCCTAGCCCTTTCTTGCTAGCCTCTTCGAATCTCGAGGACGAGATTCATTTTAAGTGTGGTAGATTTGTAACATCCCAAAATTCTAAATTTTGAAATGTCATATTAAATAAATAACTATGCTTGTTGTCTGATTGTTTGTTTGGTTGATTGAGTGAAATTGAGTGAAATTTGAAACTTTTGAAAGTTGAATGAGAGGGAATGAAATGACTTTCCCAAATTTTCCCCTTGCCCTTTTGGATCCCAATGAATTCAATTTCATTCCAAAAACAAAACCCTAGAGTGAAGATGACATGACTTCTTCCATTTGAAATGAAACGGGTTTGAAAAGATTTGAATTTCATTTGAAAATATTTCAAACTCAAAGCTTTATGCAACTCAATGATTTTCATGAGGGAAGATAAAATGACTTCTTCAATTATATGAAATATGAGTTGGAAGTTAAAAAGAATCAAACTGAAAGTCATTTGAAAGTATTTTGAAACTCCCTTTCAAATTTGGGATTATTTGGATTTTGTTCAAATTATTTTTCTCCTAAAAATAAATAAATGGAAATTAGGGTAAAATGATTCCCTTCTATGGAAGATTAGGAGAAAATAAGTTTGAAATAATTTTTGTATTTTAAAAATGATTTTTGTTGGGTGTTATTGCAACAACAACACTATTTGAGTTTTGTAAATTTTTGAGGATTTTATTTGAACTTGAAAAATAGTTCAGGTTGTAGGAAATCTTTTTCTGATCATTTTGATATATATATGTCCTATATAAAATATTTATATTTTATATACTTCTCTCTCTTTTTATCTAAAAAAAAAGCCCGGAGCCGCCAGCCAACTGCCCAACCAAGACTCCAGCGCCCGAGCCCTTGCGCCAGCCTAGCCAATGGCCGAGCCGCCCCACGCCCGAGCGATCGAGCCCCTCTTGAACTGCTCCAGATCGGCCAACCGCCGCGCGCGCCGCCCCTCTCACCGACAGGCGGACCCCACCCTTCTTCCCCAAGACGCCACCCGCCCGCGCTGCCGCCGGATCCCACAGATCCGGATCCGCCGTGATTCCCTCGCCGGATCTTTCCCCTCCTCCAAGTCGGGGCCCCCTCTATATAAACCCCCCCTCGACCCCATTCTCCCCCTCGCCCCCTCGCCCGACCTCTCCCTCTCGCCGCACGCTCTCGCCGGAGCAACCGAGCCGCCGCCGCCATTAACACCCTTTTGACCACCACCCCCGCCACCCCGAGCTCGCCTGACTCCACCAAACCAACCCCTCGCTCTGTCCGCACCGCGGAGGTCCCCGCCGACGCCCCGACCACCGAGTCGCTGAGCCGTCGCCGCCCGAGCCGCCGTCGCCGTCGACCTTGCCGGAGCACCCCGCCGCCGTTAGATCTAAACCCAACGGTGTAGATTAGATCCCCCGAAGGGGTAGGTTATTTCAAATAAACCGGTCCGGTTTATTTTGTTTTTAGTTAGGGTTTAGTTGAACCGGCCGATTCGGTTTAACCCTAGGGCCCGATTTAGTTATATTACGCCGAAGCTTTATATAGGCCCATTAGCCCGTTTTTCTTTATTTTTTGTTTTCTGTTTTAACAGAATAGTTTCAGATTTGAAAAATTCATATCTTTTAATCTACTTAATATTTTTAAGTGATTCTTTTTTTGTTGGTTTGGAAATTTCTTATAGTTTGTGTAGAAAATATAATTAGTCATGTTAAAATTATTCAAAATTGCTCTATTTTAGATTTAGACAGAATAGTAATTCTGCTATAAAATGACTTAGGAATATTTTTTAATGATTCTTTTGTCACAACTTTGTTTTTACATTGCCTAACCGTAGGAATTTATTTGGGCATTTTAGGATTAATAAAAAATAGTTTTAGTCAGAATCATGTTATTCTTAATTAATTAACTAGCTACTTTTTCCTATTGTTTTACTTAGCAAATAAATTTATTTTTCATGAGAGATAGTTTATTCTTGATTAGTTTCTGTAACTTTAGAGCATGAACTTTTATTTATAATAAATAAAACTTTTATTTTATTTTTCTTACTAGAACTTGCTATAGGCCTAATATGAGTTTTATAATAGATTTTAAGGTGATTCTTTTTGCTCCTAGTTGCATGATGAATTCTTCTCTGTTAAGTTAACAAAAAAACCATGCTTAGGTTATGTTAAGAAAATTTTTGTTATATAAAACTATTCTTAGTTGTTGCTTTGATGTAGGAAAGCTTTGATTTGGTTTTCTTCGAGTTCTTCTTTGGTTTTTGATTCGTTTGTTTTGTGTGCTATGTTAGCATGCTATTATGTTAAGTGATCATATGCTATATGCTTATTATGATTGTTGTTTGCCTCGGTAGAATTTCCGGAGTGCGAAGCTTGCTACCACGAGTCCCTAGTTTTCGACGATCGTCAGCAAGGCAAGTTCACTTTGACCATGCTTTCGTACCTATGTTTTATTGCATTTAGTGGCATCTTTGCAACCACCCTCCAGTAGTGTTATTGATTCTTGTAGTTGAGTAGTATGCATGAGGTAGGAACCCATCACCCTGTTACCAAGCCCGGGACGTCATTTATTTTAATGCTACGCTATAGTAGACGGGTTTGGTATGAGTGCACAACGATGGTGTGAAGAAGGACTCTACGTCGATGATGACAACTCCATGATGGCATCTGCAAGGACTGCATCTTCAAGGCCTCAAGACTTCAAGACTCGAGACAAGAATTCAATACACACTACTGGGTGAAGGACGGTTGACGGGCACCCTGGAGAAACCAGTGGTTGGCCGGGATGCATGGAGAAGCGCCATGACATCTTGCGGAAAGCTTCACCCAGACTCAAAGAGACGGAAGAATACTTCATGCCCGGAAGCTTACCTGTGCAACCGCAAGTCACTATGGGCTCTGGCTTGGTTGACCTTAGTTGTGACTTTGGCTGGGACGGTGCTAGCAGATGGAGAACTACGGTAGGATTGGATGAGCACGGACGGTGGTCGGGGAACTCTTCGAAGACCATGTTTGGTCATCTTGTTCTCAAACACCACAAGTGCGAGAACATAAAAGAGGATTGAATCTTGCGGGTAAAGTGTACAAACCTCTGCAGAGAGGTTTAAACCTAATCGATTAGCCGTGTCCCGATTCACGGACAATTTGAGCCTCGGACTTGGACCTATCTGGAACTCTCAACACCGGATGATAACTTAATTGTGGGCTACTTATGATGATTTTGGGCTATGAGACATCGGTTGGCGGAACCATGTCATGATAGAAAATTCCATAGTACAGACTTCATTTATTCCTTTGATGTAGGGAAATAAAATCAGCGTTTACATAAACAAAATTCAGATCTGAGCCACAAAGCCATACCGCATATAGTATAGTTTATCATCTGTTTTCTCTTATTGTGATCTTGCGGTACATTCAATGTCTTGACCTACACGGCTGCAACGTATCATGTTGCGATATTTCCTCGACAGTAAGAGTTACGATCTGAGGTTACGGTCTACACTCAACTTGCCGATGGCGTTGATGGGACTCCACACCACTATTTGTTTCACTGTGACTTATGAGGTATATATCAGTTTTGCGTTAATTATACATGTGGTTGCACTTTGATACATACATTGATGTTTGTGTGCAAAGATACTTGATCCAGAATGGCACAGAAACACAGAGGCTTGACCGTCTGAGGTCGGGTCGCTACAAGTAGTTCCTCCTCCCACGGAGGGCCATGTTGGCGACGATCCTTGCGAGTTCTTCGTCAGGATGCGCCGGCCACCTCGTCGTCGTCTCCGTCTCCCGACTCCATTCGCGAGCGAGATGGAGCTGGATCCGCCAAGTCATTGCGGTTGCACATGAGGGCTGTTGGATCGATGCACGCGAGTTCGCGTCGACTTTCCAGCCCCTCACGTGATGTACCTTGGTCGAGGGTGGAAGATGTTCGCCCACATCCACCGCTTGACGGCGGGGCTCACTCTCCATTTTAAGCTGATGGAGGGCGGCCTCCTCTCCGTCAAGGTCTTTGGGTTCTTCGGGACTCGGGCAAGGTGCTGCGTGGAGAGTTCTTCTGATAGCGAAGGCTCCTCCTCGAGCGGGAGTGGCGAGGAGGACTATGGCAGGGACGACGAGGGTGGCAGGCGGCAGGATGACAGGTCCAACTAGGCGTCGGGCGTCGCTCCGTGCGGCACCGGCGATCCCATCATCCGTGTCGCCGGCTTCCTGAACTTCTCGGGGCCGTCTCCTTGGGCGGCTGGCATTGGGAGGCTGTGGAAGAGGAAGAGGGTGGGCGGCAAGGCCGTCAAATCGGGGTACGCGAGCACTGACGCCTTCGACGCGTGCTGACGTCCTGCCGCCTCGTCTTCGAGCTCTGCTTCCGGCGCCGCCATCACCATCCAGCCTTCGGACGACCACCGAGATGTTCTCTTGGTGTCTTCTGCCACCCGTATCTCGTCTAGGCGCTCCTTTTGCCCTTTTTGCCTCCTTGACCTGCCTCCTGAAGAGAGGGGCAAGAGCGGGGTCACGGGCACCTTATCTTTTTTTAGTTTGTAAACCTTTGGGCTTAGGCTGAACTTAAAAACTTGTAATCCCATCATTCATGTTTTTCATTCTCTATGGACTATACCTGAGTGGAATGTTTTTAATGAAAAGGGACGCTTGCCGGGTCGTTTGTTCGCGGGTAGAACCCATGACAAGGAATAAATCCTTGTTATCTCTAAGATAAACATTGTATTGCCCGGCAACAGGCCCTGCCGTCTTCCCACTTCACTCGACCTCCCTCACGCTTTTGGCGGAGGCAGGGATGAGGCGGGTTCAGGCTCTTCGTTTCATCCCTTTGCTGCCGCGACTACGTCCAAACCTGGCTCCGGGAACGGGCCCCAGAGCCTAGAGTTTTTAGGGGAGCACGGTAGCTTGGGAAACAACGAAGTTTCACATACCTTAGTCCATAAGGGAATGCATGATAAGGAATGAAGAACTTATCTGAAGCTGCAGCCCCCGGCAACTCTGGATTGCCGTGGCCGAATCTTCGTACTTGCAGCCCCCGACAATACTGGCTTGCCGGGGTCAAGATACCGATCTGCCCCTCCTTTTCCTCCTTCATCCTCAAGTGGTCCGGCAAGGGTATCTGTGAGTCCTGCGAACCAAAGGAGACAGAAGAATGGCAAAGAGACGCACACTCGACCTCTAAGCTAGGGGTTAGTCGCCGCCAAGCACTATCAACCCTAACCAAGGACGAGACTTGACCTAGCATGCATACTATAACTTAGGGCGCCAGCGCTTCATTTATGTATGCTCAGGGTCTGCGCCTGGCTTTGTACAAAGGGTTACATGCATCATCGGCAATGCTTGTACAAAAGGTGGCTTCTTGGGAGGCCCGGCAAGCCGCTACCTCTGGTAAAATTTGCGAAGATGCTCAATGTTCCAGGAATTACTCACTGGAACGACATCTTCGGTCTCCAGGCGGACTGCGTCGGGCCTGGTGACTCGTGTTACCCGATAAGGGCCTTCACTCTTTGGCGTCAACTTGTTGGAATTCTTGGTCGATTGAACGCGCCGAAGGACAAGGTCGCCTTCCTCAAGGCTTCGGGCATGAACCTTGCGGCTATGGTAGTGGCGCAAGGCTTGTCGGTAGCATGCTGCTCTCACAGCCGCCCAAGGCGATCTTCCTCAAGGAGCATTGCGTCATCTTGCCGATTGCTCTTGCTCAAGCTCGTCATAGCGAGCACTCGAGGTGACCTGATATGAGTTCGATGGGAGAAGCGCTTACGCCCGTATACGAGGCAAAAGGTGTCCGGCGGTGGCTCGATTTGGCGTCGTCTGATCGACCAAAGAACCATCGGCAACTCATCAATCCAGCGCCTTCCACTCTTGTGCAGCTGTCAAAGGTCTTGGTCCTTAAGCCTCGCGATGCTTCAGCATTTGCCCTCTCGGCTTGACCATTGCTTCACGGGTGAGCAACGCAGGCGAAACAGACTTTCTTTGTCGAGGTCTTGGGTATATTGCATGAAGGTGCGGCTTGTGAACTGTGTGCCGTTGTCGGTGATAACCCTGTTGAGCACGCCAAAGCGGCACACTAGTCCCTTGAAGAACTTGACGGCCGACCGAGCTGTGACCTTCCTATCTGCCTCCACTTCGGCCACTTTGTGAACTTGTCGATTACAGCGTACAAGTACTCAAAGCCCCGACAACACGGGGAAGGGGCCCATATGTCGAGCCCCAGCACCGAGAAGGGCAGGAGAGAGGAATGGTTTGAAGGGCTTGAGCTGGCTGATGAAGCTTCTTTGAATGGAACTGACACGCTTCACACCTCGTGACTAGTGTCATCGCATCCTGGAGGGCGGTGGGTCAGAAGAAGCCTTGTCGGAATGCCTTGCCGGCAAGGGCCCTTGACCCGATGTGGGATCCACATATGCCTCCGTGTATCTCTGCCAACAGCTCCAGTCCTTCCTCTCGAGGGATACACTTCAATTTCACACCGTTCGGCCTCTTTACAGACGGGACGTCATCGGCGAACTGGTACATGGTAAAGCGACGGGCTACATTTTCCGCTTCTTCCTGCTCCTCGGAAGTTCCCTATTGGAGGAATCGGACGGTATGTTGTGCCCACGCTGGAGCACGGGGCTCGGCAGCGAGGACTAAAGGCATTTCCTCCGCGCTGGGCGGCTGTCTCGACGGCAAGAGCTTGACGCTCCGCCGCAGCCGATCGCCCGTGGCGGGTTTCAAGATATCCCGGCAACATCCTTGCCGCGGCTCCGGGAGCTCGGCGGGAAAGTACTTGCCGGGCCCTGATTTCCTCCTCTTATTCTGCTCTGTTGATGGATCAACAGATGGCTGAGTTAGCTGGAGCACAAAGGTACGTGGTTCCACAGGTAGCTTGAGGGCAGCGCGTTTTGACAGGTAGTCGGCGATATCGTTCTCCGCTCGGGGAACGTGTTCAGCCTGCATACCGTCGAAACGCTCTTCCAGCTTTCTCACTTCATCGACGTAGGCTTTCATCAACGGGCTCTGGTAATCCTTGTTGACTTGCTTGACGACAAGCTGCGAGTCCCCCGTGACGATGAGTTTCTTGATTCCGAGGTCCGCCGTGATCCTAAGACCGGCAAGCAGCCCTTCGTACTCTGCCGTATTGTTTGTTGACACCTCCCTGGGGAAGTGCATCTGGATCACGTACTTGAGGTGCTCTCCGGTGGGCTCGATAAGCTGACGCCAGCCCCGCGCCTCAGAAGGAGAAAGCTCCATCAAAGTACATGATCCAATCACAACTTGCCTCCTTGCCGGGGAGAGCAGTCTCTTGGACTTCTTCGTCAGGCGTGGCGGTCCATTCCGCAATGAACTCCGCTAGGACTCGGCTCTGAATCGTCGAAGTACTTTCAAACTTGAGGCCGAAGCTGGACAGCTCCAGTGCCCATTCCACAATTCTTCCTGTTGCATCTGGATTGTGCAATATCCGTTGCAGAGGGAAGCGAGTGACGACAGTGATCTCGTGTGCTTGGAAGTAGTGACGCAGCTTCCTCGAGGCCATAAGAAGGCCAAAGAGCAGTTTCTGCACACCGGAGTACCTCGATCTAGCCCCCAGCAGGAGGGAACTAACAAATTAGACCGGGTGCTGCATCATTTTCTTCCTCGGCGGCACGTCAACTGGCTGTGTCGTCTCTGCATTGGTGGTGTTGGGCTCTGCCGCTGCCATCATCTCGCCGTCAACCTCTCTCTGCGCCACTAGTGCGGCGCTGACTACCTGGTCCATTGCCGCCAGGTATAGCAGCAACGGCTCCGGTGGCCTAGGCGCAACTATTATTGGCGCGGAGGAGAGGTACTTCTTCAAACCTTGCAATGCTGCTTTGGCTTCTGGCGTCCACTCCATCGGGCCTGCTTTTTTCAGGATCTTGAAGAAGGGAAGGGCGCGCTCGACAGACCTGGAAATGAACCTGCCCATGGCGGCGACACAACCAGCAAGCCGACGCACATCCTTGATCCGCTTGGGTGCTTCAATCCGCTCTATAGCTTTGATTTTGTCCGGATTGGCCTCTATCCCATGCTGTGACACCAAGAACCCGAGAAGCTTGCCGGACGGGACGCCAAAGACGCATTTCTCAGGGTTCAGCTTGAGATTGATCTTGCGTAGGTTTGCAAATGTTTCTTGCAAATCGGGTATGAGGGTTGCCCTGTCCTTGGTTTTGACCACTATGTCATCCATATAAGCCTCCATATTTCTATGGAGCTAGGGTTCAAAACCAATCTGGACCGCCCTTGCAAACGTCGAACCAGCACTCTTCAACCCGAAAGGCATCCGCATGAAACAATACGTACCACATTTGAATGCTGTCTTCTCTTTGTCTTCTCTTGTCATGAAGATCCGGTGGTAGCCGGAGTAGGCGTCGAGGAATGACAACAGATCACACCCAGCCGTGGAGTCAACAGTCTGGTCGATGCGCGGCAACGAGAAGGGGTCTTTAGGGCAAGCCTTATTGATATCTATGTAATCAATACACAGTCTCCACTTCCCATTTGCCTTGCGCACCACGACTGGATTGGCCAACCACGTTGGATGGAGCACTCCTCTTACCAAACGCGCTGCTTCCAGTTTCTGGATCTCTTCTGTGATGAACTCTTGTCGTTCCAAAGCTTGCTTTCTGACCTTCTTCTTGACGGGCCGCGCATGGGGGCAGGCAGCAAGGTGGTGCTCAATCACCTCCCTGGGAACACCGGGGATGTCGGAAGCTTTCCATGCAAACACATCGGCACTCGCCCGCAGGAAGGTGACGAGCGCGTCTTCCTATTTGTCGTCGAGGGTGGAGCTTATGGTAAAAGCTCCTCCGTGCAAATCCTCATTGATGTGAAACCTTCTTGGTTCCCGGCGGTATGGCCCTGGGCTTCTTGTTTCCGCCGGTGGAGCTCTCTGGCACGTCCTCGACGGCAGCGCTACGCTCCGAAGAGGTACGCTTGCTGGAGTGGGTGTCCGAGGTCTCACCGGTCTTCTTCTTCTTCTTCTTCTTCGCTCCCGGGGTCCCAGCGGCAGGAGCAGGTGCCCTAGCGGCGGCAGCTGCTGCAACTGCTTGCTGGTATAGTTGGTCAGCGTAAATCAACGATCTTTCTTGTCGGAGGGATGGTGATGATCGTCACAGTCCGGCATCTTGTGGTGTTGTAGGCGAGTGTGACGCCGCCATGAACTTGGCGGTATTTGGGCGGCCAAGGATCCCGCTAGGGCAAGGGATCTTGGCAACATCGAACATGATCCTCTCCGTCACGAAGTTCAGGTCGCTCCCAAAAGTCACGGCAGCGTGACCTTTCCCTTAGGTTGGCTTCTCCCGGGTTGACCCCTCGAAGCGTGCCGTCTCTTCGAGGTCTCCATCAGAATCTGCGGTTTCTCGATCACGGCATGCGAGATCAAGTTCAGACCGGCCCGCCATCGACTAGCAACCGTCACCACGAGGTTGCGTATTGTTGGTGAAACCAACAATGGCAAGCACCGACCGATGGTGCGATCGTGGTGGTCCTCGGTGTAAAGATGATAGGTGTCTTGGACCACTTCGCCGCCTTTGGGCATCAAACGACGGCTCGCCGGCTGTAATCTCTCTTGCCTTTGTTTAAGCGGCGGTGAGAAGTATGCAGCGAGGCGCGCCGTCGATGCACATGGCCTCGTAGCTTTCTAAAACTCCTGGTCGCCGGATTCGTCGTCCTCTTCGTGATCGTCGTCTTCTGGCTTTCTGTCACGGCCCCGGGCGGGCCTCTCCTATTGCTTATCCTTGCCGCGACGGCCCGCCTGGCCGTCACGCTTCTTGCCGGACCCCTCAGCACCGTCTGGGCCCTTCTCCTTGTCCCGCTTCTCATACTCAGCCCTTTGCTTCTCAGCGAGGAGCTCAACCTGTCGGCAGTCCTAGAGAGCATGGCCTTTGGTGCGATGGATCTTGCAGTATCGCTTGTCGGAGTTTCGGCTTCTCGGCGGCCGCTAAGGGCCGGCAGGCGACACATCCGCAACCTCCTTGCCGGGTCATCCGCTTGGTTTTCTTGGTGGAGCGGCATCATCAGATCCTCGACGGCAAGCACGGCTTTTCCTTTGCGCTTCCTGTTGCAGCGCCGGCCTTTCTTCATTGGGCGGAATATCCTCATCCGAGGAGTCGGTTTCCACGCCGGCATCTTCGCCGGGTACTTCCTTCCCTCTTCAGCTCGGGCACATTTGTCGGCAAGAACATAGAGTTCGCTACATCTCTCACCTTGTTCATTGCCGCTCTTGGCGCATCTTGCGATTACGCACGCTCGATGGAACACTGCGATGATGGCGGCGGGGTGAACATCGAGGGATATTATCTTGCACCGGGTGAACCTCTGAATATACTTGCGAGACTCGCGCCTCCCTTACGGGAATGCGTGCAGGTCGCTTGCTTGGCCATGGGCTTGGTGGCCTCCAATAAAGGCGCCCACGAACTCATGGCACAAATCCGACCAGGAGGAAATAAAGTCTACCGGCAAGTGCATCAACCATGACATGGCGTTGGGTTTAAGAGCCAGCGGAAAATAATTCGCAAGCACCTTATCGTTGCGGGCTCCGGCAGCTTGCGTCGCGATGGTGTAAACACTGAGGAACTCGGACGGGTGGGTCTTGCCACTGTACTTTTCGCCCACGTCGGGTTTGAAGGTGCGGTGAGTGGGCCACTGGAACTGCCGAAGCTCACGGGTAAAAGCCGGGCAGCCTACCTCGTAAGGTAGGCCTCCAGGGCTCCCCGGTGCCGGGTGGCTCACAGCAGGCCCTGCTCGCCTGTCGGATTGGTGGCGCGCTCCGCGCCGGCGCTCGATAGTGGTTCGAGCGTCTTCATGTTCTCGTTCCCGAAGAACTTGGCGCTGGTCACAGTGGGTCCATGGGTCGGACGATGCTATGGAGACCTCGTCGCCCGTAACGTCGCGACGGGCTGGCGTCCGCGGTACCGGGCGAGGAGGACGTGAGTGCATCGTGGTTGCGGCACCGCCGGCTCTCCTGCCACTGGTGCGTGGGACTTCGTCGGAGCGTCGACCCGGGGGCTCCACCGGACTCGGTTCGTCTATGTTGGCCATCGCAACAAGGCTTCGGATAGTGGCTCTCCATTCGTCGAGTTTCCCCGTAGTGGGAGGAAAATCGAGGAGCAATCGCTGCGATGCGGGAGCCTGGCTGGCGTTGGTGGCAATGAAACCTGCACGGATCGCGGCAACCGACTTGACCATGTCAGAAGGAGCTCTATCACGACCCCGTGGTCGCATGCCACCCTCACCAGCGCCTCGGCGAGCGGACAGGTCTTCTAAATCTCGGGAGTGGCGCTCGGGGCTCTTTCTGCGGCGACGCCCAGGGTCCTCTGTGTGATTACACCGTTTGTCGCGCGCCGCTTGAGAAGAGCGCACCGTCGGCGCCGGCGTGGGAGTCTTGGAAGCCCTCGCGTCGCCTGCGAGCGGGGTGGCAGCGACCTTGGAAGGCCCCGCGCCACCCGCGGAGGGCCTGGCTCCATCTTTGGATTTGGCGGTGTGCGACCCGTTACCAGGCGCACGAACATCGCCGCCTCCCAAACTTCGCTCTTTGGGGCGGTGTTGGTGTTCGCGAACAGCACCGGGTCCTTCTGCGACCGTCCGCTGCTCGCCTGCGTCGGGACAGGATGTCCGGCCCGACGGGCCAACCGCCACCATCGTCTTCTTCTTGGGCGCCATGACGATGAAGAAGCGTCGAACTAAGCTGCTAGAGCCGATTCTCACAATCGCGCTTCTACGGGCGCGCCAAAGATGTTGGTGCGGGGCGACACCTATGGGATCACAAGAATCCCTACTACGGTTGCGGGCGCGGGTCGTGAGAAGAGCAGATCAAGCAGATAGCACACGGGTTCTTTATCCAGTTCGGACGCGAAGTCGCGAAACCCTACTCCTGCTTTGGTGGTTAGCTTATTTGCGTTCTTGACTAGCTATGGGGTGTGAAGAGCTCCAAAAAGCCGAATCCCCCTCCTGGTCGCCTTGGGCCTCCTTTTATAGGAAAAAGGGGTTGCCACAGTGGCACACAGGGGGTGGAAAGGATACAGTCATACGATTCTATCCTTCGCTTTACATGACAAGGCGCCATAAATGCGTCTTGCTTAGGTGTCCTTGCTTTATCAGGGAGGGGGAGAGCCCAGTCTCGTCCGTCGCCGCTCCCTTTCGTGTTGACACGCGCCCTGGCCAGCGTTGCCTGTGGTGCCATGTAGGCAGGCAGGCAGCTGAGGTGGCGCAGTGGTGAGTCTCCACGAAGGTTCGCTTGCCGCCCCGCAGGTGCCTGCCCAACTGGTTGGGTCGGTAGCTGCATGGTGGAGGCTCGACTGGTGAGGGCCCTGATGGTGGCCCTACGGGTGTCCTTGGCAGGGGCCTTGCCGGGGCCCCGGCAAGGGTCTTGCCGCGGCGCTTGCTGCCATCCCCGGCAAGGCTCTTGCCGGGGGTCTTGTGGTCCTCCTTGGCCAGGATCCCACCAAGGGTCGTCATCTTCTGTAGTATGTATATGATCTTTAAATGTCTTCACAAAGATCTGCATGCCACCACGGGGATGTCTCCCAAATCCCTTGCCCCATGGGGGGGGCAATGGACTCAAAGGTGATCCGCTCCGTGGGCGTGGGGCGAGCCGCCCCGGCAAGGGCCTTGCCGGGTTTGCTAAAACCGCCCCCGGCAAGGATTTTGCCGGGGGAGTCCGCTTCGTCCCCTTTGCTCTTTGTGGTCTTGGTCTTGGCGTCGTTCTGCTTCTTTCAAGCTTTAGCCTTACCTTGGCTCTCCTTCCTTGCTTTGCTTGAGTGTGGCGGCGCCCGCGGCTCAGACTGGCCGTGCACGGTTAAAAGGTGTACCCTTCTTCTCGTACACCGACAGGCGCCGACATGCTCACCCGGGCCGTGTGCCCGCTCTTCAGCATCAAGCCTACCTCCACTGCTGTTCCCAACACGCGTCTGCCTGCGCCTCGCCATCTTAGTTTGCTCGCCAACCACCCTCGAGCATATCGATCCTGTAACCCTCACCTCTCCTGTGGTCCGGCCGAGTTTGCATTAAGAAACCTGTTAGTTACTACTCTCCATTGCGGTGAGGCATATTTCCTCGCATCCCTCTTCCTATTCCATTCTGTATGTTCCCAAATTGGCTATAAAATAACAGAGTGTATACATGTTCATTATCTACCTTCCTAACTAGTACATATAAGATGTATTTCTTCCAATAAGTTACTGCTGATTTATAGATCACGGGCGCCCGAGTCACACAAACTTAACAAATAAGCCGTACATTTTCTAAATTATTGCATGACATGTTTAGACAGCTTGATACCAAGTTGTTAGTTTTATGCTTATCCTCCTTTCCCGAGTTTTGCATGTGTTCTCTGTAGATGCCGAGTAGCAGCGACATCACTCATGCTTCAGGCGATGTATCTTCATCTGATTTCGACAACCCTAGGTCTTTAGCAGATGGTGAGGGATCAAGTAATCTTGAACGGGATAGAGCTGCAGCAATTACCCTTCCGATTAGGACACAGAGGAATGCTCCAAGGAAGCCCACACACCAGCCTAAAGGTGTATATGAAGTAACCGAGATCGATTTAAAGTCTGGGGCTCCAACTAAACCAGATAAAGCACACACGAGGTTCAGGAGTGTGTGTGGATTTGTTGGCAGGGCAAGGCTCAACATTAATCTGCCAGGGTTTCGGAAGGCCGACACAGAAACACGGCAAAGGATAGTGCGGGAGATCATGGATCACTTCAACGTTCCAGAGCAGTGGAGAATGCGGGTGGAACACACTGCACTGAAGAAGGCTAGGGATGCTTGAGAAACTGGAAGCACGTGCTTTACAAGAAGTACTTGAGTGAAGGCAAAGATTAAATCCCCGCATACCCCCAAATTACAAAGGTAGACTGGGCAACTAAAGAGTTTGTTGAGAAGAGTGCCAAGCAATCAGATTTTCAGAAGAAGAACACACACCCCCACCGTATGGGTGTGGCAGGATACTACGGCATGAAACTGATATGGGACCAGGAGGACAAAGAAGTAGTAGGAGCGGGTGGGAAACCAGCCTTTAGTGAAATCAGGGGAGAACGCACCAGAGACTACTTGCGGGCACGTGCAAGGAGGCATGATGAAGGAACTTATTACTTTTAAAACTCACATGACGAAGAATTGTATCAAGTGATGTTAAAGGCTTCCAGGATCCCTGGAAGGTTCTACAGGAACTCAAGGCCATGTGACATTCTGTATGATGCTCTGGAAATAAGAGAGCCCCCTGGCCATACAAGGGGTATAGGTGTTAATGTCCCGCATAAGAGGGCTTTCACACTCAACAAAGAAGAGAGGCTCAGCATGAAAAAAGCGAGGAGTGAAATGAAGCAGAATGAATTGTATGAAGGGTTGAGGAAGGACATGTATCCGGCTGTTCGAAAGGATATTGAGGAGTCAATGATGATGCATAAGACTCTAACACTGACAGATAGCCAGCAGATGGGAGGGGAGGCGGGCATGGAGGATGCTGCTTATTGTGCGACAACACCGCACAAAAGTAGTTATGCACCAGCTGACCCCAGCGACACTGAGACTACAGCTGCTCATGATGATGCTATATCTGATCTATCTGGAATGAAAGACAGACTGAAGGGCGTGCCTACGCATTTTGAAGGTACATTAAAATGTGCAACAGCCTGTGTTTGCCCACCCTTCTTGGAAGAGGGCCTCTTGTTGGACAATGTGCCATTGAAGACGGGTTGTGTGAAGTGCTACATGACTGAAGTAAAGCCTGGATTCAATGAATTTGCCTTTAAGAATGTCCTAGGAGACTTTGATGAGCAAAGGACCTTGGGAGAAACACTGTTACATCACATCCAATGGCCACGAAAGGAAATAGAGTTCATCGATGAGATCCCTGAAGCCCCGCCAAGAGCAACCAATGTCGCCCCTCAACCAGTGATGCTCTCCTTGCCACATCAGCTCTCGCGTGCTTCCCCCAAAGAACCTAATACTCGTAATCCAACGGCTGATGCATCAACCTGTGATCAGCCGGCCCGACTTTGTGCCGTACAGGCCATGTCATCCTCCACCCCGGAGCAACCAGTGGAAAGGCCTACAACTGCTGAAGACACACCATCAGTTTAGATGTCGGCTACTGAAGCAGCAGGGGGAGACCCAGCTGCAGCACATGCTCAGCAGACCAACCTGGTGGAACGGACTGCTAAGCGATCGATGCTTGTAACCGCTTGCTAAGCGATGCAGAGGTGCGAACCGATCGCTCATCAGTCCGTCGGTCCGTAGCTGCGTGATCAGCATACCAGTGCGTCAGCACTTCCCGCTTAGCAAACCAATGCATTGGCACGACCTCCTCAGCACACAAACAAGTTGGCACCATCTGCGCAGAAACCCGACATAGCTTCAACGCATGGTCAGCGATCGATGCCTCTGCTCCCTACAGCCCAAAGAGTCCGTCACAAAGAAGACCGCCCATTTCGGTGGTCCGGCATACATAAACCGTCTGCTAAGCAGTCCGTCGAAGCTTCACCATCTGCTCGGCAGTCTACCTTGTAGCCAACTAGACGTTCTGCCAGAAATGCTTCAAGTACCAAGAAGGAAGCGGCCAAAAAGGCTGCACCCGTGAGGAAGCGCGGCGGGAGAGCAAAGAGGAAAGAGAACGATTGCCTCTTACTTAAAGCACTCATCGCCTAGAACCAAATTAACAACAGGTTGTTCGAATCGGGGAGTAAAATTATTTCTGACGGCATGGATGATGAAGAAGTAGATTTTTTGCTTGTTAAAAGTAAAGCAGACGTACTTCAAGCACGCAATTACGTCCATGGCCAGCCATTTCTTGTTGGCGAATACTTTGATGAGTGCAGCTCCAGTTGCCGCATGTTACATGAATATTGCATGGATCAAATGTCAGCAGGTCATCAGGGTTTGCTAGTCCACTACAACAGAGTTCATTTCCGACACGATGCTGGTTCCATCAATGTGAGTTTCGAGGACTTACATCTCTTCTTCAACTTCAACAAGCTCGATGCCACTCTTGTTAGATGCCTGATTCTGTAAGTACTTAACAAACTCTGATCAACTTCTCCATACAAGGCTGTAAATGATAACAACTAACTACATTTTATTCCTCTCAGGGGATTGAACGCGCAGAGAAGAAAAAGGGAGAGTGTATATTTCATAGATCCTTCATTAGCAAATGGCACAACATTAGATGGTAAGGACCTACGGGACTGGGCCATTAACACGGTCATCCGTATCTTCGAAAACATGTCCCATTGAAAGTGCAACTATCCCTAGGTGGTTTTGGTAATTCATAACAACATATAGCTCATTGAGCTAATGCTATTCCAAGACTATTATTTCAGGAAAGCTCAATGAATTGCATGGCATGGATGATGAAAGTGGATCCCTCAAAATACTAAGGACAAAGGATTGGCTCAAGCTCAAAAGCTCAAGACTCTTCATTTTACATTTTAGTGATCCGAGATCACACTGAGTCTATAGGAAAAGCCAATACTATCAAGGAGGGATGAGGTGTTGCTTAATGAGCCTCTTGCTTCATGTGCTTAGTGATATGCTCCAAAACCCTCAACTACTTTCCCACATCCACAAATGACCTAAACCTAAAGCCAAAATCGGTCACACCGAATCTTTCTATCCGGCGCCACCGATTCCAAAAGTCATAGCCACTGCCACAAACCCTAAGCAAATCGGTCTTACCGATAGGGATCTCGGTCTCACCGAGATGGGGTTGCAATCTCTCTATTTCCCTTTGTAACATTTTGGTCTAACCGAAGTGAGCGATCGGTCCCACCGAGATTGCAATGTAAACTCTCTGTTTCCTTTTTGTAACATTTCGGTCTCATCGAAAAGAGCAAATCGGTCCCACCGAGTTTACCTGACCAACTCTCTGGAAAGCTTATTACCAAATCGGTCTCACCGAGTTTGTGTAATCGGTCTTACCAGGATTACGTTATGCCCTAACCCTAACCGAGTCGGTCTCACCGAGATGCATGTCAGTCCCACCGAAAATCACTAATGGTCACTAGGTTTACTAAATCGGTCCAACCGAGTTTAACGATTCGGTCCCACCGAGTTTGGTAAATTATGTGTAACGGTTAGATTTTGTGTGGAGGCTATATATACCCCTCCACCTCCTCTTCATTCGTGGAGAGAGCCATCAGAACAAACCTACACTTCCAACTTATCAGTTCTGAGAGAGAACCACCTACTCATGTGTTGAGGCCAAGATATTCCATTCCTACCATATGAATCTTGATCTCTAGCCTTCCCCAAGTTGCTTTCCACTCAAACCCTCTTTCCACCAGATCCATATCCTATGAGAGAGAGTTGAGTGTTGGGGAGACTATCATTTGAAGCACAAGAGCAAGGAGTTCATCATCAACACACCATTTGTTACTTCTTGGAGAGTGGTGTCTCCTAGATTGGCTAGGTGTCACTTGGGAGCCTCCGACAAGATTGTGGAGTTGAACCAAGGAGTTTGTAAGGGCAAGGAGATCGCCTACTTCGTGAAGACCTACCGCTAGTGAGGCAAGTCCTTCGTGGGCGACGGCCATGGTGGGATAGACAAGGTTGCTACTTCGTGGACCCTTCGTGGGTGGAGCCCTCCGTGGACTCGCGCAGCCGTTACCCTTCGTGGGTTGAAGTCTCCATTAACGTGGATGTACGATAGCACCACCTATCGGAACCACGACAAAAACATCCGTGTCTCCAATTGCGTTTGAATCCTCCAAACCCTTCCCCTTACGTTCTTGCAAGTTGCATGCTTTAATTTCCGTTGCCTATATACTCTTTGCATGCTTGCTTGATTTGTGTGATGATTGCTTGACTTGTCCTAAAATAGCTAAAATCTGCCAAACTATAAAATTGGGAAAAGGTTAAGTTTTTATTGGTCAAGTAGTCTAATCACCCCCCCCTCTAGACATACTTGAAGGTCCTACAAGTGGTATCAGAGCTTTGTTCTCCATTTGCTTTGATTTCCATAGCTTTTGGTGGTCATAGCCTTGGTTTCACAACCTAGGAGAGTATGGCGTCTAGCGAGGGAAATTATCACCGAGAGGTCCTTACTTTGATGGTACTAATTTTGCTAGTTGGAAGCATAAGATGAAAATGCATATTCTTGGACATAACCCGCCGTTTGGGCAATTATTTGTATTGGCTTGCAAGGTGAATTCTTGATGGGAGAGAACCGAACCGTGAAGCTAATGCGGAAGAATTGAAGATGCTGCAATACAACGCTCAAGCATGTGACATCATCTTCAACGGATTGTGCCTCAAGAATTCAACAAAATCAGCCGTCTTGAGAATGCAAAGGAAATTTGGGATACTTTGATTGATATGCATGAAGGTACCGAGTCCATCAAGGAATCCAAGTTGGATGTGCTCCAAAGTCAGCTTGACAAGTTCAAAATGAAGGATGGTGAAGGTGTCCTTTGAAATGTACTCTAGGCTTGCTCTTATCACAAATGAGATTGCCGGCTTAGGGAGTGAAGAGATGACCGACAAATTCATCATCAAGAAAATCCTAAGAGCATTGGATGGAAAGTATGATACCGTGTGCACATTGATCCAAATGATGCCAAACTACAAAGATCTCAAGCCAACGGAAGTCATTGGAAGGATTGTTGCTCATGAGATGTCACTCAAGGATAAGGAGGAACTTCACAACAAGTCAAGTGGTGCTTACAAAGCCTCAAGTGAAGCCCCCACATCATCAAGTGAGAAACCAACCTTCAATGAATAATTGAGCTTAATGGTGAAGAACTTCAACAAATTCTACAAAAGTAGAAGCAAAGAAAGAAGCTCCAAGTCAAGGTCTTACAATGACAAGAGATCTTCTAGTCGAGAGCGCAATTGCTACAATTGTGGGAGACCCGGACACTACTCTAATGAGTGTACGGCACCCTACAAAAGAAGAGAAGATTCTCCAAGAAGAAGGAGCAAAAGAGAAGAATCACCACCAAGAGAGAGGAGGAGTAGAGATGATCGTTATGAACGAAGACCCTCATGGAGAAGCAAGGATTCGGAAAGGAAGGACAAGTCATCAAAGAGTTACCCAAAATGAAGACATCAAGCTCATGTTGGTGAATGGGTTTCCGGCTCCGACTCCGACCATCACTCTGAGAGAAGCTATCACTCCGACCCCGAATATACTCAAGATGAAGGTGTTGCCGGTCTAGCACTTGTGTCAACCAACTCCTACGACATATTTGAATCATCAAATGAAGGTATTGGAAGATGCTTCATGGCCAAAGGTCCAAAGGTAACACATCCCGAGTATGTTGATTTTAATAGTGATGAAGATGACTTGCTAGGTGATGATGATTTACTTGTTGACAACTCTAGTGATGAATACTATGATGAAACGTCAATTAATCATGCTAATCAAACTGATGACAATGATAAGGAGAAAATTGAGCTTCTAACTAAAGAACTAAACACTCTTAAGTTAGCTCATGAAACTATCTTCGAAGATCATCGAGAAATTTTAAGGGCTCATGAGAAGTTACGCTTTGAAAAGCTCAATCTTGAGCAAGAGCATGAGTTCTTAAAGGCAATCAATGATGATCTCCGCAAGAAAAGTTCTTCTTACATTGCCAAGCGTTTACTCTTATCTACTTACATGCCTCAAGTCAAGTCTAGTAACAAGTACAAGAAAGATACTTCCTCTAGTAGTAACAATAATAATGTCAAATCCAATGTTGTTGCTTCTAGTAGTTCTCTTGATTCCACTAATGATTCTCTTAGCCAAGTTACACTTGAGCAAGAAAATAGTTTATTGAAGGAATTATAAGGAAAGGTGTTTACAAGAGCCTTCTTGGGAGTAAGCAATTCGAGGAAATTGTACGCAAGCAAGGAAGGCACGGAAGAATCAAGGTGTTGGTTTTGAACGAAAGTTCAACGCCAATGGAGTTGAGTGGGAAGAAGATCAATACCCCAAGACAAAGTTTGTTCCTCAACAAGAGAAGTATGATCCTACTTCCTTCAAGGGACACAAGCTCAAGATGATCTTCCACCACAAGACCACAAGAACAAAGGCAAGGACAAGCTTCAAGAAGAGATTGATGCATTTGAAGAAGCACCTAAAGCCTCGTTCGAGTGGGTCCCCAAGACTACGCCAAGTTCTACTTCATCAAGTACAACTATAACTCCAAGGATTCCCATCAAGATGATGTGGATCCCAAGAAGAAGAACTAGAGAGTTCTTGAGGGTGACTCGCCAACATTCTTCACTCATATCATTTTGGCAAGAACAAGTGCAATCAACTTTCACATCTTGCACTAGTTCAAGGAGTCACAAACCCTCATGTTGGTAAGCCAAGGAACAAGGTAACCTAATGTTTTCATGGACATCATCTTGTGTGTGCATCACTCTATGTCTATGGATATTCTTGTTTGTTCCTTGTGGGACTAACCCATGTAGGCAAGTTGAAAGTGCAACTCACTCCAAAGGATTGCTCCAAATGATCTACATCAACATTGAGCATCTACATCTTCAACACCTACATGAAGTCATCATCGACAAAACCCAAGGTTAGTTCATCCCTCTAAGGGGGGATCTCACATCTAGGGGGAGCTTAACTCTAAGAATTGAGTCAAAGCAACTCTAATGGTGTGAACAAATTAATGCATTATGTAAAAGTGGTAACCCCACTTGAGCTTAAACGATGAGTATGACCTATGATCAAATGTTCTCATTTGACTCCTAAGTCAATATACTCATATATAGATGACCTAGTCATCGCCAGTTGTTTGATAGTTGCTAAAATTGGTTGTGCATGCTTTGCCACATATTTCATTGCCATCTTATTGTGTGAGCATGTTGGTGCATATTTTACTCATTCAAGGACATCCACTTGTTGTTTTGTTTGTTTGGATTCTTTTCTTTGTGCCAAGTGGATGGACAAGAATGCCTAAGAACCTTCTTTAGCTATCTATGCTTTTCTCGTCTCAAACTCTATTCATGCTACATCACAAAATTTGATCAAGTCGATTCGAACCACTCGTGTGAGGAGCACTCGGAGTCCCCGATTCTTCATAGACTTAAACTTCCAAAACCTCTTAGTGATTCTCGGTCTGACCGATCCTTCCATTTCGGTCCTACCGAGATCATCAAGTTGATCTGAGTTTTCAATCTCGATGCAACCGATTTGAACTTTTCGGTCTCACCGATTTGTCAGTATGTGAACACGTTATGCATCTCGGTGCCACCGAGTTGTTCCACTCGGTCACACTGCAAGGTCGAGCTATATATAGCCACGGGCAAAATTTTGAAATTTCTCCAAACCCTTCGCCGTGCAACAGCTCGCTCTGCCATCATGGTCTCCGGATCGTCTCCTCGTCGCCAAGAGCCTCCTCGTCGCTGGTCTCCGCCGCCAATGGATTTCGTCCCGCCATTGCCGCCGTAGCAAGTCCACCGCCAAGTTAGGGTATGGACTTAAACTTTGTGCTTTCCACGTCTGATTCCTGGCACATTGTTTTCATATTGAATCTTGCCACGATTGAAACTCATCTATCCAGCCAAAGTAGTTCATAGATTAGATGTGATTCAAATTTTTAGGTTTAGGTTTCATGAAACCATCTCGGACCCACCGAGTTGAAAAACTCGGTCTCACCGATTTGGCTTATGCCATTGCACTAGTGACTCTCGGTCCGACCGAGAATTACTAATCGGTGCAATCGATTTGAGGATTCTGTGAAACCCTAGCAGTCTCGGTACCACCGAATGAAACTCGGTCCAACCGAGATCATCGATTTAGGTTCCAAAACTGCTTGGTATCACCGAGTTTGAAAATCGGTGGATCCGAAATGCTCTCTGTGGAAAACTAAGACTGAACTTTTGAGTCATTCTTTTGCAAAAACCTCTGCATTTTGTGATGCTCATCTTTTTCTATCTCATCTATAACTCTTCACAGGGTCAGCAGCCAGCTTTTGCAGTATGTCTGACCAAAGTGACAGCCAGAACATGTCAGAAGAGCAGATGAACTTGAGTGAGGGCACTAGTCCCTCAACTTCAGATGAAGGGAGCAGAAGTACTCTTAGCAATTTGCCTAAGGCTGCAACTAGGCAAAGGAGAAAAAGAACTTCAGATTTAGAGGATGAAGATTATAGAGCTGAGGAAGATGAGGCTATCTCCAAGAAAGTGGTGCTCAAGAAGGAATATGGCTCAGCAAAGAATGCAAAGCCAGGCATGAAGATTAAAAGGCCTGCAGGAAGACAACCAATGTCCAAAGCCAGAGTGTCTACACAAGCTTCTTTGGAAACCCAACCCAAAGAGCCTGCTGAAGGGAAGAAAAGGAAGGAAAGGGTCAAGATGACCATGGCCAGAATTATTGGGAAGCCTTCCATGATGGAAGAGGAAGATGAAATTGCTGCACCAGCTCCGAAGGCACCAAAGCTTATGGGCGATATTAGATCAGGGGCTGCCACATCTAAGCCCAAGGAAGCACCCAAAGCTGCCTCCAAGGCCAAGTCTGCACCAAAGAGGAATACCAGGAGTATTCCAATGCTTTGAGAAGAACAAGGCCCCAAAGGCTCGAGGATCTTGATGAGGAAGATGAAGAAGGACAAGTTCTGAGAAAGCTCAAGCCCAAGATACCAGACCACAATGATGCCCATCCCATGGCTGAGGACATGAGAATCAGGAAGGATTCAGGGCTGAGACTATGGAGAATGGAAGATCCATATGCTTCAAGGGGAAGAACTGCTGTTGACTACAGGTTCCACACAAAGGAACAACAGGACTTCTATGAAACAATTTTGTTGGACAAGATGCCCATAGTCTGTGATATGAGGTGGGTCGACTGGACCTACATGAAGGAGAATGAAGAGCACTATCCTGGAGTGCAAGACAGTTTTATTGCTTGTGGAGTTGCAGATTTTGTTGGGAAAAAGCTCACAAATTGGAATGATGAACTTATCATGCAGTTCTACTCCACAGCACACTTTTACCCAGATGGAAGAATTGTTTGGATGTCTGAAGGTACAAGGTACCAGTCAACTGTTGAGGAGTGGGCAAGTCTGATAAATGCCCCAGAGGAGAATGAGGATGACCTAGACATATATGCCAAGAAGAAGATGTGTCACAATTCAATGGCTCACATGTACAAGGAAATTCCAGACAAGGCATTAGCAACTCACAAGTTTGGATCAGTTCACTTTCTGCTGTCAGGGTTGCCAACCATAAATTGGATTCTGAGGCACACTTTGTTGCCCAAGTCTGGTGACCATAACATGATCAGAGGGCATGCCATCAACATGTTGCATGTGTTTGATGTGCCACAGAAGTTCAAAGTCATGAGCCTGATCATTGAAACAATGAAGAGGACTGCAGCAGATCAGAAGAGGAGCTGTGGATATGCACCTCAGATTCAAGAATTGATAAACTCAAAAATGAGCACAGGAAAATATCAGTTGGATAAGGAACACTTTACACTTTATCCAGACTTTGAGGACAATGAGGTTGTCATGAATGAAGATGATCCACAATCAGTTCAAGCTCAGGAGAAGAAGGAGAAGGCAAAGAGGGAGAAAGCTGCCAAGATGCCAACACAAGAGGAGGCATCTGAGTATCTCTTGAAGAACAAGCAGGAGCAGCTCGGATACTTAATAGCATCAACCCTGAGGATTGAGAAGGGATTGGCCACCCTCACTCAAAATCAGGAGAGCCTGGAGAGAATCATAGAACAAAAGTTCTATAACTTAGATGTGAAAGTTACTGAGATTCAGTCTGCAGTGGAGGAACTACAAGATGACATGCAGGAGAGGAAGGGCAAAATAACAACTGATGCATTTGCCAGAGTGCCTAGAGCCCAGAGGTCATCTGCTGTGCCAGTTTCTAACACAAGAGCAACTTCATCTGCACCAGCTACAACCTCAGTGCCACCAGCTCCAGCATCTACATCAGCTCCAGCTCCATCTACTTCAATCAAGCTTTGTCCTTGACGTTATCCAGACTTCACCACCACCAAGATCAAGCACGAGAGTCGATCTAGCACTATGCATTTTCTATGAACTTTTTGGTAACTTGTTGCCAAAGGGGGAGAAAAATGTATAGATCATAGGCTTCGCGCGAGAGAGAGTGTTGCTTTTGTTCTCTCTTGCTTTATCTGGTGGTTTTTCAATCTTTGTTTGCTTTTGGTTGAGATACTATGCTTGCGAGACATTGATGATCATGTGTTTGATCATAAGCTACACTTATGCATGCTTGATATTATTCTATCTATCTTATGTGATCACTCACTATGCTTGGTGATGAGTGCATGTATTCATTGTTTATTATTTTGAGCGCTCCACCAAGATGTATGTGACATGGAAGATTAACCCATGAGCCTAATTCATTGTGCATTTGCAGTCCAAAGCAAATCTAAAACTATGCACAACTTTAGGGGGAGCTCTTGCTTATCACATACTTCTCAAAGAGACGATGTTATTTAAATTTTATTATCATTTGTCGAAGCTTTGATCTCTATGTTGTCATCAATTACCAAAAAGGGGGAGATTGAAAGTGCAACTATCCCTAGGTGGTTTTGGTAATTAATAACAACATATAGCTCATTGAGCTAATGCTATTCCAAGACTATTATTTCAGGAAAGCTCAATGAATGGCATGGCATGGATGATGAAAGTGGATCCCTCAAAATACTAAGGACAAAGGATTGGCTCAAGCTCAAAAGCTCAAGACTCTTCATTTTACATTTTAGTGATCCGAGATCACACTGAGTCTATAGGAAAAGCCAATACTATCAAGGAGGGATGAGGTGTTGCTTAATGAGCCTCTTGCTTCATGTGCTTAGTGATATGCTCCAAAACCCTCAACTACTTTCCCACATCCACAAATGACCTAAACCTAAAGCCAAAATCGGTCACACCGATTCTTTCTATCCGGCGCCACCGATTCCAAAAGTCATAGCCACTGCCACAAACCCTAAGCAAATCGGTCTTACCGATAGGGATCTCGGTATCACCGAGATGGGGTTGCAATCTCTCTATTTCCCTTCGTAACGTTTAGGTCTAACCGAAGTGAGCGATCGGTCCCACCGAGATTGCAATGTAAACTCTCTGTTTCCTTTTTGTAACATTTCGGTCTCACCGAAAAGAGCAAATTGGTCCCACCGAGTTTACCTCACCAACTCTCTGGAAAGCTTATTACCAAATCGGTCTCACCGATTTTGTGTAATCGGTCTTACCGGGATTACGTTATGCCCTAACCCTAACCGAGTCGGTCTCACCGAGATGCATGTCAGTCCCACCGAAAATCACTAACGGTCACTAGGTTTACTAAATCGGTCCAACCGATTTTAACGATTCGGTCCCACCGAGTTTGGTAAATTGTGTGTAACGGTTAGATTTTGTGTGGAGGCTATATATACCCCTCCACCTCCTCTTCATTCATGGAGAGAGCCATCAGAACAAACCTACACTTCCAACTTATCAGTTCTGAGAGAGAACCACCTACTCATGTGTTGAGGCCAAGATATTCCATTCCTACCATATGAATCTTGATCTCTAGCCTTCCCCAAGTTGCTTTCCACTCAAACCCTCTTTCCACCAGATCCATATCCTATGAGAGAGAGTTGAGTGTTGGGGAGACTATCATTTGAAGCACAAGAGCAAGGAGTTCATCATCAACACACCATTTGTTACTTCTTGGAGAGTGGTGTCTCCTAGATTGGCTAGGTGTCACTTGGGAGCCTCCGACAAGATTGTGGAGTTGAACCAAGGAGTTTGTAAGGGCAATGAGATCGCCTACTTCGTGAAGATCTACCGCTAGTGAGGCAAGTCCTTCGTGGGCGACGGCCATGATGGGATAGACAAGGTTGCTACTTCGTGGACCCTTCGTGGGTGGAGCCCTACATGGACTCGCGCAGCCGTTACCCTTCGTGGTTTGAAGTCTCCATCAATGTGGATGTACGATAGCACCACCTATCGGAACCACGACAAAAACATCCGTGTCTCCAATTGCGTTTGAATCCTCCAAACCCTTCCCCTTACGTTCTTGCAAGTTGCATGCTTTAATTTCTGCTGCCTATATACTCTTTGCATGCTTGCTTGATTTGTGTGATGATTGCTTGACTTGTCCTAAAATAGCTAAAATCTGCCAAACTATAAAATTGGGAAAAGGTTAAGTTTTTATTGGTCAAGTAGTCTAATCACCCCCCCTCTAGACATACTTCAAGGTCCTACACCCATACAGAATCATTTCTCTGGCCATATCATGAACGGTAATTCAAGTAAACAACCACGCATACACTGATTGTATTTTAGATTTCAACATAATTCGTAAGTTCATGGCTTTCTTAATATGTAGCGATCACTGGATATTGGTATTCATTGTTCCAAACAAGAACACAACTTACTACATGGATTCTCTCAGAGAGTCAACAAACACTCATGATTTGACGCATCTTCAACAATTCATGGATAGGTATTGAATTCTATGATGTTGAAATTAATTTGCATTCATATTTGGTTCAATAATTGATATTGTCAAAATTCATCTTCATTTGCAGTGTGCTTGCATTGTGGAAAACTAAAACAGGGAACCTGTTCAAGAGGTAACTACCTCTGCAGCACGAGATTGTTTCTCCGGTAACACACCAAAATCCGTTATTTTCGGAAAATTTATCCAATAGTCTGCAAATACCTTTTCTTATGCTAGTCAAATGTTCAAGCTTCTAAATAAACCTGTTTCTATTACTGTCCAAAAAAAATAATACACCTAAAACCGGTTAGGTTGTTCCTAACAGGACAAATACATGACTAACTCTGTACAAAAAATTTCAGTGTCCTCAACAACAAGCAGGGACCAACCTTTGTGGATGCTATGTTTGCAGACACATGATCTCCATCTGCAAATCTGTTGATAGTTGTGAAGGTCCTCGCGAATTAGTACCAATAAGTCTATCTTAATTAATATCTTCTACTCTACTAATATGGCACATTCTGATCTTAAAAATACCGCAGCTCATCTTCGAACTGAGGACCCCTGAACCACTCCCTCCTGGTGAATTGCTAATGGTTCGGAGATTTATCAACGACTTCTTCCTGAATCACTACATCAATTCCACTGGTGATAATGAAGATTTCAACATGCGTTCTCCTGAAACATTGAGTAAGAGTTAGCCGCTAAACATATATGCATGGATCCATTGTTTTCCATCTGATGAGGTCTTCGTATTTCATACAATATGATTAATTATGTAATGCATATATGTGTGGATAAATCATTGGAATTTAGCTACCATATGTTCAATTGCAATTGTTGTGAAATCTGATGAATGTTCTTCCTGTGGACACTATTTGTTCAATTGAATATTGTGGCGAATTTGCTTTTTGCATGCTGATTCAAAATGGGATATTTTTGTTTTAACCTGGCAATTGCTCCGCACACGTTCAACTAAATGAGTGTGTGCGACCCACATCGGAAAGCATACGTCAATCGTAGCGGAACCGCCGGTGATACACAGTAGATCGCAAATGATTTGTAGCGCTACTACGTGTGCGTAGGGTCTCCGGAACTGTGATATCACGTTATCACAAATGAGATCTCGGAGTAAACCGTGCCCAATGTAAAATACAATCCCAGTCGTAATTTTTTCAGGAAACGTGCAGGATCCCAAACGAAATGCACACGTCACTCTTGCCGCAACCGTCGGTGATACAAAACAAATCACAAACGGTTTGCAGCACTTGTATGTGTGCGAAGGGGCTCCTGAACCGTTTGTGATAGAAAATTATCGCACACGGTAATTGTTGGGAAATGTGTGTGATGGAGTCTTGCATGGCAGACGGGTTCCGCAGAAAACTCGTGTGCGATGGGGCACATATCGCACACAGTTCATATGTTGGCCCGTGTGCCTTACATATTGTTTCCCAAATGGTTCATTACGACACACCATTTGGTTTCACTATGTCATTAGAAACGTGTAATCACCGATCCCACAAGTGCGAAAGAATTTAGTGTATGCTGCATCGCACAAGATTACATTTTGCATGGCCTCTGGATCATGGCTCCATATCCCCGATGGTTTCTGGGTCGTGTGGGAAGGACCCCCCTATCGCCCACACTCACTTGGTGATACTTCCAAATGCCGTTGCAGAAATGGGTTAAAAACCATTTGTATAGCACCGAAGCATCCCAGTGATTGCACATCCTCGGTACACCGCTGGAGGCATTCATATAGATTCATATTTCATTCTAAGTATTGAGTTTTAATACTTGAGTTGTAAGTAAATAAAAGTGTGATGATCATCATTATTAGAGCATTGTCCCATGTCAAGAAAGGACGATGGAAGCTATGATTCCCTCACAAGTTGGGATGAGTCTAAACAAGCCAAAATAAAAAGAGAGGCCAAAGAAGCCCACCAAAAAGAAAAGAAAAGAAAAAAATGAGAGAAAAGAGAGAAGGGACAATGTTACTATCCTTTTTCCACACTTGTGCTTCAAAGTAGCACCATGATCTTCATGATAGAGAGTCTCCTATATTGTCACTTTCATATACTAGTGGGAAATTTTCATTAGAACTTGGCTTGTATATTCCAATGATGGGCTTCCTCAAATTGCCCTAGGTCTTCATGAGCAAGCGAGTTGGATGCGCACCCACTTAGTTTATTTTGAGCTTTCATACACTTATAGCTCTAGTGCATCCATTGCATGGCAATCCCTACTCACTCACATTGATATCTATTGATGGGCATCTCCATAGCCCGTTGATACGCCTAGTTGATGTGAGACTATCTCCTTCTTTTTGTCTTCTCCACAACCACCATATTCTATTCCACCTATAGTGCTATATCCATGGCTCACGCTCATGTATTGCGTGAAAGTTAAAAAAGTTTGAGAACATCAAAAGTATGAAAAACAATTGCTTGGCTTGTAATCGGCGTTGTGCATGATTTAATACTTTGTGTGATGAAGATGGAGCATAGCCAGACTATATGACTTTGTACGGATAACTTTCTTTGGCCATGTTATTATGAGAAGACGTGATTGCTTTGTTAGTATGCTTGAAGTATTATTGTTTTTATGTCAATATCAAACTTTTATTTTAAATCTTATGGATATGAATATTCATGCCACAATAAAGAAAATTACATGGATAAATATGTTAGGTAGCATTCCACATCAAAAATTCTGCTTTTATCATTTACCTACTCGAGGATGACCAGGAACTAAGCTTGGGGATGCTTGCTACGCCTCCAAGGTATCTATAATTTTTGATTGTTCTGTGCTATTATATTATCTGTCTTGGATGTTTTATATGCATTAATATTCTATTTTATATTATTTTTGGGACTAACCTATGAACCCAGAGCCTAGTGTCAGTTTCTGTTTTTTCCTTGTTTTTAAGTTTTGCACAAAAGGAGGAATAAAACTTTACGATGATTTTTCTTGGACCAGAAGACACACGTAGGACTTGGAGACCAAGTAAAGGAGTCCCGAGGTGATGCCAGGGGTGCAGGGCGTGCCCCTGCCTTGTGGGTCCCCCGAGGCTCCTCTAACCCTAATCTTTGGCCTATAAATTCTGATGTAGGGTAGAACCCTAGATGGCCGATCTTTCACGAAAGGAGCGGATCCCAACGAGGAACATGAAGAACACGAGGAGATAACAAGGAGAGACATGAGAGAAATCACTCAACCAACAAGAATAGATCACACATGCGCTAGATTGATAAACACAAAGGTGAGATACAAGATCCAAGTCCAACAAAGGACGATACAAAGGTAACTGGTTCTTCTCCGTGAGGAGGTCTTGCTGGGGCCACCCAAGAGGGGGTCTTGAATCCGCTTGGAAGGATCTTCTCTGATGGAGGCACGTCTCCGAGGAGAAGGTAACCAAGTGGATGAGCAAAGCTCTCACACAAACATGAGCTAATCCTTTTGCTAACCCTAATTCGGAGCTAGGGCGAGTACTTATAGTAAAGGGGTAAGTTGGGGTTACATGGGTTGTTACCCCTTTCACTACGCACAGGCAGGCCGGTAGTACCGGTCACGGGGGCGGTTGTTCCGCTGGGAGCTCATGTAGGGCGGAAGTACCGGACATGGAGGGCGGTAGTACCGCTGGGAGGTCAGGCGCTGGCTTCTGGAGGTGAACGTCGAAGGGGCCAGCGGTTGTACCGGTTGTCTGGGAGGTAGTATCGGTCTTTTGGTCGTTACCGGAACATCTGGTGCAGTACCGGCCTTGCACCGCTCGATCACAAAAGGTGGACCGGTTGTTGGACGGTAGTCGGCCGGTTGTTCTGCCCGGGTGGTAGTTGGGCGGTTGTTCCGGTCCTTCTGGGCTGGGCAGATTGTCTCCATGCTCTTGATGTCCATATTGCACCATCCTTCCCCTTGGTTGCTTACATGGTACCTAAGCACACAAAGCATCTCCATTTGAGGTAGTAGCCATGTCCCAAGTGGGTCAAAGGGAAGTTCAACAAGGAGAGAGTTAACCTCGTTCTCGATGGCTCTCGCACGGGCTCTTGTCATTGGTCCAAGTGGTGTCATGGGAGATGTAGGTAGGTCCATGGGGATGGCCTTGGGATGCTCCGCATCATCTCCCCCCCTTGTGAAAGATCCGACCTTGTATCGAGATCTTTATCACCATGGAAGGGCGAGAGATCCTTGACGTTGAAGACGTCGCTCACGTTGTACTTGTCGCGTGGGATGTCGATCTTGTATGCATTGTTGTTGTAGCCTGCAAGCACCTTAAAGGGTCCATCGGCTCGTGGTAGAAGTTTGGACTTGCGTTCATTGGGGAAGCTGTCCTTGCGAAGGTGTAGCCACGCAAGATCTCCAATGTTGAATATCATGGGTTTCTTGTTGATGTTGAGCTTGGTTGCGAGTCGTTGTACTTGGCGCTCGATGGTGTGCCTTGTATCTTCATATGCATCTTCTTTAGGTGGTTGACTCGGGCACTCGCATCCATGTTGGTGCGCTCTTGTAGAGGTAGAGGAAGAATGTCCAATTGGGACAATGGATTGAAGCCATAGACGACCTCGAACGGGGACTTGTCGGTATTCGTATGTCTTGCACGGTTGTAGGCGTACTCGGTGATAGGTAGGCACTCCTCCCACTCCTTGATGTTCTTCTTGATTAGCACGCAGAGAAGAGTGGAGAGTGTACAGTTCGCCACTTCCGTTTGGCCGTCGGTTTATGGATGGTATGCCGTGGAGAATAGTAGCTTTATTCCGAGCTTGGCGCATGAAGTCTTCCAAAAGTAACTCAAGAACTTGACGTCGCGGTCCGAGACAATCGTCTTTGGCACTCCATGAAGTCGCAAGATTTCCCTACAAAAGAGATTGGCAACATGTGAAGCATCATCTATCTTGTTGCAAGGAATGAAACGAGCCATTTTGGAGAATCAGTCCACAACAAAAAAAACGGAATCCTTGCCGTTTCTAGTTCTAGGCAAACCAAGCACAAAATCCATGCTAATATCTTCCCATGGTTGATATGGAATTGGAAGTGGCATGTAAAGGCCATGAGATTGAGCTTTAGACTTAGCTTTGTGACATGTAGAACATCGATTGGTGAAGCGGTTGACGTCGCGGAACATCTTAGGCCAAAAGTAGTTCTTGGAGAGCGTAGCAAGGGTCTTGTCGCGTCCAAAATGTCCCATTAGTCCTCCTCCATGAGATTCTTGCAAAAGCAACAAACGAAGAGAAGACTCGGGGATGCAAAGTTTGTTAGCACTCATAAGATATCCATCTTTGATGTAATAGTGTTCCCAAGATGTATGCGTCAAACATTTGGCATAAGGAATGGCAAAAGTAGGATCATGCTCATACAAGTCTTTTATGTGCTCAAAGCCAATGCCATTCAATTCAAGTTGAGTAATAAGCATGCATATATGGGAAAGTGCATCTGCCACAACATTTTCCTTACCTTTAGTATACTTGATGACATAAGGAAAAGACTCAATAAACTCACTCCATTTAGCATGACGCTTGTTCAACTTAGTTTGACCCTTAAGGTATTTAAGCGTTTCATGGTCGGTATGGATGATGAACTCATGAGGGCAGAGGTAATGTTCCCATTCATGCAAAACTCGGACTAAAGCATATAGCTCTTTGTCATAGATGGGATACTTGAGTTGCGCTCCGGAAATTTTCTCACTAAAATATGCAATGGGGCGCTTCTCTTGTGTTAACACACCTCCTATGCCATTACCACTAGCATTGCAATGAATTTCAAAAGGTTTGTCAAAGTTGGTTAATGCAAGCACGGGAGCATGAGTAAGCAAATTCTTAAGCTCATTGAAAGTTGTGTCTTGGGATGATCCCCAAACAAACGGTGCATTTTTCTTACTCAAAGCATGCAAAGGTGAAGCAATGGTGCTAAAATCTACGGTAGAAACCGGCTAAACCAAGAAACTACGCACTTGTTGCAAATTGGTTGGTTGGGGCCAAGTTTTAATAGCATTGATCTTAGATTCATCAACATGAACACCCTCAGAAGATATATGAAACCCAAGAAAACAACCTTATCAACACCAAAGAGGCATTTTTCCATATTAGCATAAAGTTGCTCTTTTCGAAGAGTTTGTAGCACGGTGCGAAGGTGGGTGACATGCTCTTTGAGAGATATGCTAAAAACAAGGATATCATCGAAGTAGACAACAACAAATTCACCAATGTAAGGGCGAAACACATAATGCATAAGACGCATGAAAGTACCGGGTGCTTCCGATAAACCCATAGGCATGACTAACCACTCATACAAACCAAACTTTGTTTTAAAAGTGGTTTTCCATTCATCACCCTCTTGTATGGTATTTGATAGTAACCACTCTTAAGATCAATTTTGGAAAAGATAGTGGCACCGCTAACTTCATCAAGCATATCATCAAGGCGTGGAATGGGGTACCTATAGCGGACGGTGATAGCATTGATGGGTCTACAATTGGAACACATGCGAAAACTAACGTCTCTTTTTGGCACAAGAATGGCCGGTACGACACAGGGACTCAAACTTTCACGCACATGTCCATGGTCTATGAGATTCTTTACTTGCCTTTGCATTTCTTTGGTTTCTTCGGGGTTGACGCGGTATGGGGACTTGTTTGGAAGTGGTGCTCCGGGGATGAGATCGATTCGGTGCTCAATGCCTCGTAGTGGAGGTAGACCCGAAGGTAGCTCATCGAGGAAAACATCTTGGAATTCCTGCAATAAAGAAGATAACACTAAAGGTAGATCGTGAGAGGTGTTAGTTTTTGGTGCCTCGTCCTTGCACAATAAGACATAGTGTAGGACACTTGATGGGTTCTCACGCACTTCTCTCATCTCACGTTTGGTGGCAAATAGGACTAAGTTCTTCTTTTCGCTCATCGTGGAGGCACTCAATTTGGGCTTGTGGCGCTCACTCTCTTTTTGGTGGTTCACTCTCTCACTATTCTCTCCACGATGGGTTGCTTTCTTGTCGGTGATCACTTGGTTCGGAGACATAAGACGTAGCACATACTCCTTCCCTTTCATCTTGAAACTATAGCGGTTTGTGCGCCCATTGTGGATGACACCAAGGTCAAATTGCCATGGTCGTCCAAGAAGGAGGTGGCACACGGTCATTGGAAGGACATCACACTCCAAAGTGTCTTCATAAGCTCCAATCTTGAAAGAAACTTGTACTCTATGCTCGACTTGGATGGTGCCGGTGTCGCTTAGCCATTGAACTTTGTAAGGGTGCGGGTGCTTCATCTTGGCCAATTGGAGTTTGGAGCAAAGTTCTTCACTTGCGAGGTTATGGCAACTCCCTCCATCGATGATGACCTTGACGGACCTTCCATTGATTCCGACCTTGGTGTGGAAGATATGGCATCTTTGATCCTCGTCTTGTTGATGTTGAAGAGTCAAGACTTTGGAGACAAAAAGAGCGGGACTTGAATCTTCATCACAAAAGACTTGATCATCTTCGTTTTCGTTGTTCACTTGTCGGTGCATGGCCACTTGCTCAAGGGCTTCCATTTCTCCCTCACTCATTGAGTCATAGGTTCCGCCGTCATTGAGGATCATGGTGTGCTTGTTTGTGCACTCGAAAGACTTGTGGCCTCGGCCTCCGCATGTGAAACATTTGATTGAACTTGTCTTGATGGTCTCATCGGTTGGAGTAGATGATGATGAAGCTTTCGGCTTGTAGTTGCTTGTATTAGGGGGACGACTTGAGCTTGTCGAAGTTTTCTTGTAACTTGGCTTGTCGCCGTTGCTTGTAGATGTCTTGGTTGAGGAAGAAGGTGGTGGAGTCGTTGACACTTGATTGTTGGAGAAGCCATAGGACTTGGATGAGTACTTGGCGTACTTGAAGTCATCTTGCACTTGACGTTCCGCTTTGGTAGCTTGATGCACTAGCTCGATGAGGTTCGAGTATGGTTGGAAGTCGGCAATCTTCTTGAAAGGATGATTGAGTCCATTCAACAAACGTGCCATAGTTTGCTCATCATCTTCTTTGACATTGGCTTGTATCATGGCAATCTCCATTTCCTTGTAGTACTCTTCAATGCTCTTGGTTCCTTGCTTGAGGGAGTTTCTTGAAGAGGTCGCGTTGTAGTAGTTTGGCACGAATCGTGCTCTCATGACATCCTTCATTTGTGCCCAAGTGGTTATGGGTGGTTCACCCCTTGCCGCTCGGCGCTCAATGACTTGTTCCCACCAAATGAGGATGTACTCTTGGAATTCGAGGGATGCCATTGCGATCTTCTTCTCTTCTTCGTAGTTGTGCAAGCGAAAGATTTTGTCGACCTTCAATGCCCATGATATGCACTCTTCGGGTCATTGCTTCCGGTGAACTTGGGCATGGTGAACTTAAGCTTGTCGTGTCATTGCTCTTCACTGTGTTGGGGTCGGGGATGATGACGCCCATGTCGTGGAGGATTGACATTGTCATGTTGCTCTTGGCGAAGAGGGTTGTCTTCCTCATGTTGCTCTTGGCGAGGAGGGTTGTCGACCTCATGTTGCCCTTGGCGAGGAGGAGGTCCATTGTCTTCTTGCTCTCGATGGACTTGACGTTCTTGTCTTGCTTGAGGAGGAGCTTGTCGATCTTGACGAGGAGCTTGTCGATGCACACGTGCTTGGTAAATCCTTTCTTGAGCTTCGTCGCGAAGTGCTTCTTGATGTAGACGAGCTTGTCGGCCTCGATTGGCTACAGCACGACTTGAATCTTGAAGGGCACGTTGCGCCTCAAGTGCTTGAGCTTCACGTAGTTGTTGTTCTTGACGTTGTGCCTCGGCGTCTTGTGCATCTTGATGTTGTCGCGCTCGCTCCTCTTGTTCTTGTTGTCGTTGGCGTTGCCGTTCTTGTGCTTGCGCAAATGTAGCTTGGTTTTGACGATGTCGAAGCTCTTGAGAGTCTGTGTCGTGTAGAGGATTGCGGTTAGCTTGACGGTCTTGACGCGCGGCACGACGAAGAGTGTTCGATGTCGGTGTACTTGAACCGGAGAGGGTGTCGTCGGAGTGACGACTTGAGCGGCTCCGTCTTGAAGAGGACGAAGTTGTAGAAGAGCGGACCATCATGGTTAGGATATCTTCTTTGAGGGAACTCATGGATGTGTCGAAGTAGTCTCTTGTACGTTGCTCGGATTGTCGTAGGTCGGTGGCGAGATTGTCGATGCGGTCGCCTAAAGCAAGTTGTTCTTGATGCAAAGCCCGATGTGCACCAAATAGTTGAGTCTTGGTGACGTAGGAGGACATGTCGTCGTCTTGCTCCAAGAAGAGTGGGTTGGTAGAAGTACTTGGCCTATCCATCATTCCACACAAAGATATGTGAGTTGGAGAAAAAGGAGAACCAATACCAAATGTACCTTGACCGATGTTGAAAATGGATCAAAGATCACTCCAATGTGTAGCAAAGAAATAGCACAATTGGTACCTATTCTTGTCGGTTTCTCACACCTACACAAGTAAAAGCTTATGGTGGAGCTTGGTTAGGATGGTGGCACAAAATTTTATCCAATTGTAAGTGGGACTCAATAATGTTGGAAAAGATTCACGAATTTGCAAATGCAACAAGTAGACCAATAGCAAGATATGGTACACGGAAACACACACGCAAATAGATAAATGGGGTTGGGCAACCAAGGATGAGCCAAAATGTGGAATCCACTAAGATGCTCGTGTTGCACAACACTAGAGAGATGCTAGCACGATTGCACAATAGGCGGATACGAACTTGTGCACAACCTACTAAGCAAAAATGCAACAACTTCTATCCCAAGTATGCTATATGTATGATGTTTCTATGCTTTGATCCAAGATGATCGAGTATGACAATCTCAATGTTGTATGATGCTATGGTTCTTGCTTATAAGATCTTTGATTATCTTTCCCTTTGGCTTAAAAGCTTGTTTGACTCTTTGTTGTTTGAGCTCTTTTATCATGCAATGCTTGACGAACCAAGATAGCAATTGCGTATGTGATGACAACTTTGTGACACAAGAGATGATACCAAGATATGCAACATGATGATATTGTATGTATGCTATGGATAGTATGATCACTAATGTGCACAAGTCACGTTGCCGGCAATACTCAAAGGCTAGTCTCGTTGGGTAAGCTACACAAAAGTAAGGCTATAGGGTTATCAATGCAAATGCAAGAGAGTATGATGATATCACGATACCAAGATGATATCAAGGTGAAGGTGATATCAAAGTGATGTAGCCGTTCGTAGTAGTCCTTGGCGAAGATGAGCAGTGGGGATGTTGATGTCGAACCATTCCTAGTTAGACGAAACACCCTAGGAAACGATGAACCACAACTCAAATTCTCAAAACCAAAGTCAAAATGGTGGTATCGAAGTTGGCAATGCGGAAGTGAGATTGTTTGCGGAAAGCGGTGGTGTTATGCGGAGGATATGGTGGAGGACCTAGGCAAAGATGCCCAAATGACAAAAGTTTGAAGGTGTCAAATTGTGTTGGAACCTATCTATGTGGATGGGGGATGTCAATAGCTACTCAACGAGCTAAAGAACGCGAAAATCAGACTCCGGATGTGGAAGTTATGGTCAAAACTGTCAATCAGCCGAGGCTGAACCTCGGAGGGGCGGTAGTACCGGTTGGGAAAGCGGTTGTACCGCTCCTGGAGCTCAGCGGTAGTACCGCTAGGGGTGGGCGGAAGTACCGCTGGTGTCGGGACGAACTTGTGGCGGAAATGGATGATTTCGAGGTGAAAGTTGGAGGGATTTCGTGGATGGAAAGTGGGGAAACTTGGGGAGATGCTAGATCCACTCGAAACCAAACAAATCCATGGATCAAATCCAACAAAACTTCATCACACCAACAAATCACAAAAAAAATGGGGCTATTTTTGGTGGGGATTTTCGAATTAGGACGAAAAACAACAAAATCAAGCTAGAAAACAAAGAGGAGAGGCTCCGAAATCGTGATCAACGTGGCTCATGATACCAAGATGATGTAGGGTAGAACCCTAGATGGCCGATCTTTCACGAAAGGAGCAGATCCCAATGAGGAACACGAAGAACACGAGGAGATAACGAGGAGAGACACGAGAGAAATCACTCAACCAACAAGAATAGATCACACATGCACTAGATCGATAAACACAAAGGTGAGATACAAGATCCAAGTCCAACAAAGGATGATACAAAGGTAACTGGTTCTTCTCTGTGAGGAAGTCTTGCTGGGGCCACCCAAGAGGGGGTCTTGAATCCGCTTGGAAGGATCTTCTCCGATGGAGGCACGTCTCCGAGAAGAAGGTAACCAAGTGGATGAGCAAAGCTCTCACACAAACATGAGCTAATCCTTTTGCTAATCCTAATTCGGAGCTAGGGCGAGTACTTATAGTAAAGGGGTAAGTGGGGTTACACGGGTCGTTACCCCTTTCACTGCGCACAGGCAGGCCGGTAGTACCGGTCATGGGGGCGGTTGTTCCGCTGGGAGCTCATGTAGGGCGGAAGTACCGGACATGGAGGGCGGTAGTACCGCTGGGAGGTCAGGCGCTGGCTTCTAGAGGTGAACGTCGAAGGGGCCAGTGGTTGTACCGGTTGTCTGGGCGGTAGTACCGGTCTTTTGGTTGTTACCGGAACATCCGGTGCAGTATTCGGCCTTGCACCGCTCGATCACAGAAGGTGGACCGGTTGTTGGACGGTAGTCGGCCGGTTGTTCCGCTCGGGCGGTAGTTGGGCGGTTGTTCCGGTCCTTCTGGGCTGGGCAGGTTGTCTCCATGCTCTTGATGTCCATCTTGCACCATTCCTTCCCCTTGGTTGCTTACATGGTACCTAAGCACACAAAGCATCTCCGTTTGAGGTAGTAGCCATGTCCCAAGTGGGTCAAAGGGAAGTTCAACAAGGAGAGAGTTAACCTCATTCTCGATGGCTCTCGCACGGGCTCTTGTCATTGGTCCAAGTGGTGTCGTGGGAGATGTAGGTAGGTCCATGGGGATGGCCTTGGGATGCTCCGCATCAAATTCCCAAATATTCCCAAACGAACAGAAGCATCCAAAAAAATATTTTTCCGCCGCCGCAAGCCTCTGTTCCCATGAGATCCCATCTTGGGGCCTTTTCCGATGATCTGCCGGAGGGTGATTCAATCACGGAGGGCATCTACATAAACCCTATTGCCCTTCTGATGAAGCGTGAGTAGTTTACCTCAGACCTACGGGTCCATAGCTAGTAGCTAGATGGCTTCTTCTCTCTCTATGATCTTCAATACCACGTTCTCCTCGATGTTCTTGGAGTTCTATCTGATATAATATTCTTTTACTATGTGTTTGTCAAGATCTGATGAATTGTGGATTTATGATCATATTATCTATCTATTTGAATCTTCTCTGAGTTCTTATATGCGTGATTTGATAGTATTTCTCTTCGAATTATCGGTTTGGTTTGGCCAACTAGATTGGTATTTCTTGCAATGGGAGAGGTGCTTAGTTTTGGGTTCAATCTTGCGGTGTCCTCACCCAGTGACAAAGTAGGGGTAGCAAGGCACATATTGTATTGTTGCCATCAAGGATAAAAAGATGGGGGTTTCATCATATTGCTTGAGTTTACCCCTCTACATCATGTCATCTTACTTAATGCGTTACTCTTTTCTCTTGAACTTAATACTCTAGATGCAGGGAGGAGTTGGTCGATGTGTGGAGTAATAGTAGTAGATGCAGAATCATTTAAGTCTAATTGACACGGACGTGATGCCTATATGCATAATCATCGCCTTGGATATCGTCATAACTTTGCGCTTTTCTATCAATTGCTCAACAGTAATTTGTTCACCCATCATATTATTTTCCTTCAAGAGATAAGCCTCTAGTGAAATTATTACCCCTGAGTCTATTTTCCATTATAAATTTTCAGATCTATAAACCGAAAATACCAAAAATATCTCGCAGCAATTTATTTACTTTTATTTTATTTTATGTTTTATTAATCTTTTATATCTATCTCTATCAGATCTCGACATTGCAATTGATGTGAAGGGATTGACAACCCCTTTATCGTGTTGGGTGCAAGTGTTTGATTTTTTGTGTAGGTGCATAGAGATTGGAGACTTGCTTGTGCCTCCTACTGGATTGATACCTTGGTTCTCTAACTGAGGGAAATACTTATCTCTACTTTGCTGCATCACCCTTTCCTCATCAAGGGAAAAACCAACGCAAGCACAAGAAGTAACAGCCGGCCCCCTTGGGCGCCTGCCCTATGGCGCCCCCCTTTCCTTGGTTGTCGCCTGGGAGAAGGCAGGAGGGGGTGGCGCCCCCTTCCCCTTTTATCATGCGGGAAAAAGGCAAGAGGGCTTAGCCCTCTCCCTTTCCTTCCCTAGGGCCGGTGGCCTAGAGGTGGAGGTGCACCAGCGCCATGTGGGGAGGTTTGCACTCCCTCGTTGCCCCGTTTGGCCCATTAAACTCTCGAGGTTTCCTGGAACCCCTTCCGGTGACCCGATGACTACCTGATTCGCTCTGAAACCTTCCAAGTGACCAAATAGTATCGTCTTATATATCAATCTTTACCTCCGGACCATTCCAGAGCTCCTCGTCATGTCCGTGATCTCATCCGGGACTCTGAAAAACATTCGATCACCAAATCACATAACTCATATAATACTATATCATCAACGAACGTTAAGCGTGCGGACCCTACGGGTTCGAGAATGATGTAGACATGACCGAGACGCCTCTCTAGTTAATAACCAATAGCGGGACCTGGATGCCCGTATTGGTACCTACATATTCCATGAAGATCTTTATCGGTCGAACCTTTATGGCAACATACGTAGTTCCCTTTGTCCGTCGGTATGTTACTTGCCCGAGATACGATCGTGTATCTTCACACCTAGTTCAATCTCGTTACTGGGAAGTCTCTTTACTCGTTCCGTAATACATCATCTCGTAACTAACTCCTTAGTCAGTTTGCTTGCAAGCTTCTTGTGATGTGTATTACCGAGAGGGCCCAGAGATACCTCTCCGATACACGGAGTGACAAATCCCAATCTCGATCCATGACAACTCAATAGACACCTTCGGGGTTACCTTTAGAGCATCTTTATGATCAGCTGGTTACGTTGTGATGTAATTTGATAGCACACAAGGCCTCCCTCCGGTATCCGGGAGTTGCATGGTCTCATAGTCAAAGGAATATGTATTTGACATTAAGAAAGCAGTAGCCATAAACTGAACGATCATATGCTAAGCTAACCGATGGGTCTTGTCCATCACATCATTCTCCTAATGATGTGATCCTGTTATCAAGTGACAACACATGTCCATGGTTAGGAAACCTTAACCATCTTTGATCAATGAGCTGATCTAGTAGAGGCTTACTAGGGACACGGTATTTTTTTATGTATCCACACATGTATTTAAGTTTTCGATCAATACAATTCTAGCACGAATAATAAACCTTTATCGTGAATAAGGAAATATAATAATAACAACTTTATTATTGCCTCTAGGGCATATTTCCACCAGTCTCCCACTTGCACTAGAGTCAATAATCTAGATTACATTGTAATGAATCTAACACCCATGGAGTCTTGGTGTTGATCATGTTTTGCTCGCGAAAGAGGTTTAGTCAACGGGTCTGCTACATTCAGATCCATATGAACTTTGCAAATTTCTATGTCTCCATCCTTGACCTTTTCATGAATGGAGTTGAAGCATCTCTTGATGTGCTTGGTTCTCTTGTGAAACCTGGATTCCTTCGCTAAGGCAATTGCTCCAGTGTTGTTAGAAAAGATTTTCATTGGACTCGATGCATTGGGTATTACACCCAGATCGGATATGAACTCCTTCATCCAGACTCCATGTGCTGCTTCCGAAGCAGCTATGTACTCCGCTTCACACGTAGATCCCGCCACGACGCTCTGCTTGTAACTGCACCAACTGACACCTCCACCATTCAATATAAATACGTATCCGGTTTGTGACTTAGAGTCATCCAGATCTGTGTCGAAGCTAGCATCGACGTAACCTTTTATGACGAGCTCTTCGTTACCTCCATAAATGAGAAACATATCCTTGGTACTTTTTAGGTACTTCAGGATATTCTTAACTGTTGTCCAGTGATCCACTCTTGGATTACTTTGGTACCTCCCTAGCAAACTTATGGCAAGGCACATATCAGGTCTGGTACACAACATAGCATACATGATAGAACCTATGGCTGAGGCGTAGGGAATGACTTTCATTTTCTCTCTGTCTTCTACCGTGGTCGGACTTTAACTCTAACTCAATTTCACAGCTTGCAACACAGGCAAGATCCCTTTCTTTGACTGGTTCATTTTGAACTTCTTCAAAACTTTATCAAGGTATGTGCTTTGTGAAAGTCCTACACTACAAAAAAATACACTTCCGTGATGATACGTCTTTGTCACAGTAGGTCACGTTTTCTGTCATGCATGTACATCCATGACGATTTTATGACAGAATCAAGATAGTCATATCTGTGCTGTGTAGAAGTGTTCCATGACATTACCAAAATTATCATCACGGAAGTGTCCACTTCCATGACGATAAATCGCGCGTCATAGAAGTGCTTTCGTCAAGGGTGACCGACACGTGGCATCGACCGTAACGTGTCACCGTTAAGCAATCGGGTCCGGTTTTGGATCCGATAACCTGTTAACAGCCCGAACCAATGGGGATTTTCCACATGTAAAATTCTCATTGGCCGGAGGAAACACGTGTTTGCTCCTCGGTGGGCCAGATGTCGTCCGTCCATTGGAGGAGACATGCCTATGATACGTCGACACATGGCAGGGCCCAACAGAGGCCCATATAGGTTAAAAAGGCCGGCCCAGTCAAAGGCCCGTAGTACTTACTCAAGTACTAGTGGGCTAGCCCAATAACGACATGTTTAATAAAGGTCCATTTACCGCCCGAAGACAGATCTGGCCCGTTAATTATTTGTCGAATATTTGGGCCCAATTACGGCCCAGTGACTTTTGGCCTGTTAGAGGCCCAATGTAGACATGGGCCCATTTCAGCCCGGTGTGTCTTTCGGCCTGGGAATGGCCCGTGCTGCCCATGGGCCATATATGGTCCAACGCGAGATCTGACCCACTAACGGCCCGTGATAAAGGTGGCAATAGTTCAGCCCAACATGACTTTGGGCCTGTTAAAGGCATGTCGTATAATTCGGCCCATTGATGCCTGTACTAAGCTTTCGGCCTCTTAAAGGCCCATGATATCAGTGGGCCAACTAAGGCCTAGTCTACATTTCAGCCTGCTGAAGGCCCGTCAACGACTAGTGAAAATTGAGGCCCAACATGAATTTCGACCTGCTAAAGGCCCATGGTTTCTTCTGGGCCATAACAGGCCAGCAGAATATTCAGTCTGTTAATGGCCCAACGCTACATGGGCTAAACTAAGACTTCGGTCCACAAAAGGCCCAACTAAAATTTGGGCCGAATATAGGCCGGAGTAAGTTGTGGGCCTAGCGTAAAGTGTGAAGGCCCCAATGGCCATTCAGGCCCAAGAAAGATGCAGGCTGGCCCAATTGTGGCCCGCTAAAAACCAGGCCCGTTAGAGGCGAATGTTTCGGCCCGGTCGACTACATCAGTTTTTTTTCTGATATCAAATGATCGTAGTAAATAGTAGGAATTAAGAACAAACCTGCTCTATACAATACAGAGATTACGACATAGTAACTTAGAATAAACCTACACTATACAATAAAGGATTTATGGTATATTACGTCCACTGGGCATCGAAGTTCGCCACAAGTGATCATAAAGCGCAACGAAGAAGCATATTACAAAAACTGGGCACCATTGCAGTGTAACAAAATAATACTGAAGCGAGACCACTTCACTGGTGCGCGTCGGTCCTAAACAAATAGTTCTTTACCTCTTTCCGCGACGGCATTTGGAACCGTCGCCAAGTGAGTGTGGGCAATAGGGGGGGGGTCCTTCCCACACGGCCCAGAAACCATCGGGGATATGCCCTCCTGGCACACACGTTCGGCAAAATGAGGTCGTGTGCAACCGGCGAGCGCTCAAATACGGAAATACGTACAGTACAACTAAAAAAAATACAATTATATGGCAAAATTGTTTCCGGTCGCAAGTACATCCCACACAGTCAGTCCCCGCTAAACGCTTCGTTCAGATGCACATCCCACACAGTCAGTCCCCGCTAAACGTTTCCGTTCGTATGCACATCCCACACAGTCGTTACAAGGAAAACATTTGTGCAAGGCGGCGTAACACAAACAGTTTTGAAGAGAATATCGTGTGTGATTGTTCATTGATCCAACACGATTTATTCCTAGAAACTATGTGCGTTGCCTTAGGTCATCGCCCACGGTGTTTTCTCATTAGCCGTTTGCAATAGGAAAACCCAATTAGCAAGCTAATTGGCCAATTAGCGGGCTAATTGGCCTATTATTAATAATCCATTTACTAATCTAATTGACATTCATATTAAGCACAAAATATATTCCATTTCCATATTAAGGAAGCGGGATTTCTTAATTGAAATACATCGAGTACAACATGATATAGCTTCAAAGACTCAGCTACCCCATTACACAAGCGCACAGTGACAAGTGTCACATGCAACATCTAGAACCTTTAGAAATTAGCATCATAGACAGTACATAGAGAGATGCATCTCATCCGGAAAACTGCTGAAGCAGAAGGCGAATATTGAGCCTTCATTCATGTTGAAGGTATTTGCAACTTTAGGTCAGTGCCTGTGGATGATTGACCGTCGATCCTTCGACCTCTTCAGGAACATTTCAATATTGAACCGTGGGTGTTTTATGAAAACTTTCCTCGCCTCCTGACCACAGAGGTGGTTTAAGAGGTAATCATCAGTGAACCCTGAAAACAAGGATGTGCATAAATATCTTCTCTATATTGGAACGAGGCAAAGGAATAAAAAAGGCAAGGTATAATAGTTAGTACCATCTTGTAAACCTCAATGCTTCCCATTGTTTGCTTGCAACACGTATAAGGTAGTTAGTCATCAGGTTAAGTAAGGGTTCGCATGCTGTCAGTAAAATATGTTGATGAAAAATAAGCACATTGCAGATTCATCAGATTAATTCAAGCCACATGGAAAACCCATTTATCCAAACTAAGCATGATTAAGAACTAGGAAATATAGCACTTGTATATGTTTCTCATGTATTAAGTGCAGCCAAATTCGATTTATTCCTCACATGGTATACAATAACAGAATGCAGCCACAACAATTGAGCATCGCATTGCATAATTGAACCAAGCAGTTAACTAAACACCACAACAAATGAACCAAACGTTAACTGAGCACCACATTGCACTATATAACATACTCCTAATAGAAGATCAGACAGCTAACCAAACCAAGCATGCTTAACAACTTGGAAATATAGCAATTGTATTTGTTTCTCATGTATTTAGTACAGCCAAATTCTATTTATTCCTCACATGGTATACAATAAGAGAATGCAGCCACAACAATTGAACATCGCATTGCAGAATTGAACCAATCAGTTAACTAAACACCACAACAAGTGAACCAAGCCACAACAAATGAACCAAGCAGTTAACTAAACACCAATTGAACAATATAACATACTCCTAATAGAAGATCGACGATTAACCAAACCAAGCATGCTTAACAACTTGGAAATATTGCACCTGAAGAATTGAACATCACATTTGCAGAGTTGAACCAAGCAGTTAATTGAACACCACATTGCAAGACATATAGAACATATACACTATAGGAGAAGATTGCATGGTGAAAGTAGATAGCACAATTCACTAGAATTTTTTAAGGAAAGGCAGTAGCTAGAAAACTGAACATGGGTCCTTATAGTGAGCTAATAAGACAAGCTACTCCTCATTGTCGGAGATATCGATGATGATTGGCTCCTTGGACATGGAAGAGGGCGAGGCTTCCGCATCGTGGGTGCCCTCGTTGTAGTGGTGAGTTGCCTGAGCCGCTCCGGGCACCAACCTGCTGGCTCTCAAGATGATGTAAGCACGTGCACACTGAGAAAACACCTCGTAGTCTTCGTCGAAGGCACCGACGGTGGCCTCGAGAAAACACCATGAACTATCATTTAAAGCAGCCAACCGCGTCGTGATGTTGGCGCACGAGGCGTCAAAGGTGTCCTCGATGGCGAGGTGCTCCTCTAAGATCTGGGGGTCGGCATGAATGGCAGCCATCGCGACCTCATCCATGCATGCGGCCGCGATGTGCTTCTCCACTGCGAAATGCTCCTTGAGGTCCGATCCTGGCTATACTACATGCACCATGGCTTAGGCTGACGCTTATTTGGTGGAGGGGTCGGTGATTTGGGTGGAAGGTGTCGTGCTCGCGCCGATGGTCGGGGCATGTGGGATGTGGAAGGAGGAGGAGGATGGGAGCCGGGTGTGGATTACCTGCCTAGATAGGCGAGGCCGAGCAGCGTGAAGGAGGGTCGCCGGCGAGGAGGCGGCGGTGCTGCAAGCAAGGAGTGAAGGTTTCAACTTGGAAAGGAAGGCGGAAAGGGGGGAAATGTGGCTTTTGGTAAGGGGGAGGGGGCGGGGAGGTAGATATTTCCGCGGAAGCCGAAAATTTGGAATCGCTTCACACAAAAGCTGCCGCGCAAAGTGTCATCAGACACGGTCCCTTATTCAGACACGATCCGAAGATATTTTGTGCTGCATCTCACACGGTTGGTTATAATAAATTGTGTGAGATCTTCTTGATTTTTGGTCTTGATTTGAATTACATAATGGGGTCACAGCGGCCATGGACGGTGTTTGAATTGCTAGACCTTTCATCTGCAGTGATCACAAAAGAATTGGAATTATTCAGGGTTCGTTTGGACATTTTTATGCATTAAGTGAGTTTTTAATGCATTTATGTGCATAATTCAAATTTGAACTACATGCACATGCTCCAGTGCATATAAATTCGTTGAAAAATCAAATCTTTGTCCTTGGGTGCATGCTTAGGTCCCATGCAAGAAATGGGAATGAATGTCAAACACCCTGCCACCGTCACTCGGCCGCAAACATTGAGATACCTGGTTTCTAAATTCTAGTAATTCCAAAACTCGTCTGAAATTCATGAAACTTGGCATGCTATAATGGAGCGGCATCAACATGGCGTGGTAACGTTTTTGTCCCATTTGGGGCAGGTTTGGGTATATGCTTCTCACAAACCAGAGCTTCTCATAACAAGCATGATGGTTTCGGTAGGGAACGCCCCAACTTTGGGGACGAAACGCTATCCATTTCCTCTAATTGCTTTCAAATTTTTTCTCGTGTCAACATAGAACAACAGGAGTGTTGTGTTATTTTTTGTGATTTTTCGGGGTTCGTTTGGACATTTGTATGCATTAAGTGAGTTTTCAATGCATTTATGTGCATAATTCAAATTTGAACTACATGCACATGCTCCGGTGCATATAAATTGGTTGAAAAATGAAATCTTTGTCCTTGGGTGCATGCTTAGGTCCCATGCAAGAAATGGGAATGAAAGTCAAGCACCCTGCCACCGTCACTCGGCCGGAAACATTGAGATACCTTGTTTTAAAATTCTAGTAAATCCAAAACTCGTCTGAAATTCATGAAACTTGGCATGCTATCATGGAGCGGCATCAACATGGCGTGGTAAAGTTTTTGTCCCATTTGGGGAAGGTTTGGGTATATGCTTCTCACAAACCAGAGCTTCTCACAACAAGCATGATGGTTTCGGTAGGGAAAGCCCCAACTTTGGGGACGAAACGATATCCATTGCCTCTAATTGCTTTCAAATTTTTTCTCGTGTCAACATTGAACAACAGGAGTGTTGTGTTATTTTTTGTGATTTTTCGGGGTTCGTTTGGACATTTTTATGCATTAAGTGAGTTTTCAATGCATTTATGTGCATAATTCAAATTCGAACTACATGCACATGCTCCGGTGCATATAAATTGGTTGAAAAATCAAATCTTTGTCCTTGGGTGCATGGTTAGGTCCCATGCAAGAAATGGGAATGAATGTCAAGCACCCTGCCACCGTCACTTGACCACAAACATTGAGATACCTGGTTTTTAAATTCTAGTAATTCCAAAACTCGTCTGAAATTCATGAAACTTGGCATGCTATCATGGAGCTGCATGAACATGGCGTGGTAAAGTTTTTGTCCCATTTGGGGAAGGTTTGGGTACATGCTTCTCACAAACCAGAGCTTCTCACAACAAGCATGATGGTTTCGGTAGGGAAAGCCCAAACTTTGGGGACGAAACGATATCCATTGCCTCAAATTGCTTTCAAATTTTTCTCGTGTCAACATAGAACAATAGGAGTGTTGTGTTATTTTTTGTGATTTTTCGGGGTTCGTTTGGACATTTTTATGCATTAAGTGAGTTTTCAATGCATTTATGTGCATAATTCAAATTTGAACTACATGCACATGCTCCGGTGCATATAAATTGGTTGAAAAATCAAATCTTTGTCCTTGGGTGCATGCTTAGGTCCCATGCAAGAAATGGGAATGAATGTCAAGCACCCTGCCACTGTCACTTGGCCGCAAACATTGAGATACCTGGTTTTTAAATTCTAGTAAATCCAAAACTCATCTGAAATTCATGAAACTTGGCATGCTATCATGGAGCGGCATCAACATGGCGTGGTAAAGTTTTTGTCACATTTGGGGCAGGTTTGGGTATATGCTTCTCACAAACCAGAGCTTCTCACAACAAGCTAGATGGTTTTGGTAGGGAACACCCCAACTTTGGGGACGAAACGATATCCATTGCCTCTAATTGCTTTCAAATTTTTTCTCGCGTCAACATCGAACAACAGGAGTGTTGTGTTATTTTTTGTGATTTGGACATTTTTATGCATTAAGTGAGTTTTCAATGCATTTATGTGCATAATTCAAATTCGAACTACATGCACATGCTCCAGTGCATATAAATTGGTTGAAAAATCAAATCTTTGTCCTTGGGTGCATGGTTAGGTCCCATGCAAGAAATGGGAATGAATGTCAAGCACCGTGCCACCGTCACTCGGCCGCAAACATTGAGATACCTGGTTTTTAGATTCTAGTAAATCCAAAACTCGTCTGAAATTCATGAAACTTGGCATGCTATCATGGAGGGGCATCAACATGCCGTGGTAAAGTTTTTGTCCCATTTGGGGCAGGTTTATGTATATGCTTCTCACAAACCAGAGCTTCTCACAACAAACATGATGGTTTCAGATAGAACACCCGTATGCAAAGTGAGAGCAGGATTTGTGCATCTCTTGAACATAAACGGTTCTTTTGGATGACCCATGTGAATCACTAGCGGGGCGGTGCAGTACTATTTGATTTGACAGCAGGCAGTGCAGTTCCCGATACGGCTTTAATGTAGACGAGGGGGAGGGTAGCGGTTCCCGAAATGTTGAACGACCAATGATGCATCCTCCTTCAATTAGCATCGTGTGAATGCATGAGGGAAGTAATGGGAGGACCGGGAAAAGAGGCAACACGATGTGAATGCAACGCAGTTTGCACTCATATAAAGGCGCCCCTCCATTCCAATTCATCTACCACATCGTACGCACCTAAGCATTTGCCTAAGCACCTACACTAATAAGCGCAAAAGTTCCCACTCCAGACCCATGGTGGCGATGCGTGCGAGCAGCCAGCGGCTGTGCCAGATGGTCCACAACGCCGGCCTGCGGCATGGCTGTCGGTGTCAAAACCGGCGGATCTCGGGTAGGGGGTCCCGAACTGTGCATCTAAGGTTGACGGTAACAGGAGACGGGGGACACAATGTTTACCCAGGTTCGGGCCTCTCTATGGAGGTAATACACTACTTCCTGCTAGATTGATCTTGATGAATATGAGTATTACAAGAGTTGATCTACCTCGAGATCGTAATGGCTAAAAGCCTAAAAGTCTAGCCTGTATGACTATGACTATGATTGCCTCTACGGACTAAGCCCTCCTATTTATATAGACACCGGAGGGGACTAGGTTTGTAGAAAGTCGGTTACAGAGAAAGGAATCTTCATATCAGGGCGCCAAGCTTGCCTTCCACGCCAAGGAAAGTCCCATCCGGACACGGGAGAAAGTCTTCGGTCTTGTATCTTCACAGCCCATCAGTCCGGCCCATGTACCATAGTCCGGACGCCCGAGGACCCCTTAATCCAGGACTCCCTCAGTAGCCCCTGAACCAGGCTTCAATGATGAGGTGTCCGGCGCGCAGACTGTCTTCGGCATTGCAAGGCGGGTTCCCCCTCTGATTACGCCCGAGGACCCCTTAATCCAGGACTCCCTCAGTAGCCCCTGAACTTAAAGAGCAGTATTCGGCTTTCCATTTAATGTCGTGCCCATCGGCTTCCACTACTTCATGACTTCAGCTTCCACGTGTCAAGCGAATACGAGAGGTCGGGGTATTTTTGCACATATCACCCTGACCATGTAAGAAAGGCCTCTATTTAAAGAGATTGGAATCTTCAGATCCATTCCACATCAAGCAAAGAATCCTCAGAGCTCGCTAAGAGAAACCATTCCAACATGGCTAGTGCTCCCAGCTCTTCCTCCTGTCCCCACGACCCCAAAAAAGGCGATTGGGAGAAATGTTCCGTATCCCACGGTCGGCTAGTGAAGCTACAGACACAGGGATTTCTTCCCCCGCGCGGATCTAGTCCCCGTTCGAGCAGGATTGACTTCCTTCAACGGCAGGGCTCAGGCGGAGAATTTTGCCAACCCATCTAGGGAGGAACGAGTGTGCTTCGTTCCCCACTTGTTGAGAGGCGTTGGATTTCCCATCCACCCATTCCTTCGAGGACTTCTGGAGTATTATGGCCTTCAACTGCACAATTTCACTCTTGCCTCCATCCTGCACATCGCGGGTTACGTTGCTCTTTGCGTGTTATTCCTAGGTTGTGAGGCCCATTTTGAATTGTGGAGGAAGCTATTCTGCCTCGTCCCTCCTAACCAAGATGGATCAATATTTGAAGTGGGCGGAGCCAAGGTATGGCGCATCGCCGGGACCGGATACCTGTCCGGCACGCCGAAGAAGGCATCCGAAGAGTGGCCTTCTGAATGGTTCTATATCGAGGATGTCTCCCTTCCTAACCCAGTCCGAATGGGTCTTCCTGAATTTACAAGTGTTCCGTTGAAGAAACGCCACAGCTGGCGCCCTCGAAGCCTCGAGGAGGAAGATAGTGCGGAAGTCCGTCAACTGATGAGCAAGATAAAGACGCTTGCCCAGTCCAGATTATCAATAGTCAAGGTAATGGCGACTTCCATAGTACGAGGGGTTCAGCCACTCCAATACAGAGGGCTTCCCATGTGGCACTATAATGGGGAAGATGATGCCTCCCGCTGCGGTCGGAAGGGTCCGGACACCCCCGCCGCTTTGGCCAAAATATTGGCTGAACTATTCAAAGGGGAGGAAGAGGAATTCATTCGTATTAAGCGCAGAGATGGATTTTCCAGGTACAATCCTCCTAGCTGGGTGAGTTCCAATCCCACTTCTCTACTCATTCTACTCTCTGAGTCACTTTTAATGAACATTAATCCGTCCATTTGTAACAGGAATGGCGAAAGATCACCAAGGGGCTCCACAGCCTCGCCCCACAGCCAGAGAACCACAACCGGGACCTTGACTGTCACAGCCCTAGAGCTTGCTTGTAACTAGTGGCATTGCATCCATGCATCATGTTTAAACTTATTTGAAACTTGAAATGGGAATTGCCTAAACCCTAGCATTAAAGGAATTCAAATAGGTTCAACCAAAAATATTTTTCAGTGAATTCAAATGGCTTTAGAAAATGTTCATCATTTCTGGAAAAATGCTTTAAACGAGAAACAGAGGTGCTGCACATTTTTCATGTCACATTTGGTCACTGGATTAATTCATAAAGTATTTGCATTTGGGCATTTAATGCTAATAAATATTTGAAATGCTCAAGTAATCATAAACTAAAATGTTCTTTGAGGATATAATCCCAACAGGATCATGAGTAGTTTCATGATTTTTGGAAGTGCATAGGTATTTTTAATAAAGCCCTGAAATTTACAGAATAATAGAAAACTGAAATAATTAGAAAAGGAGAGAGAAACCTACTGCCCAAACTTACTCGGCGCCCACACCTGGCCCAGCTCCTCCAGTGGCCCGGCCCAGCCCACCACCGCCCCTCCCGCTGTCTACCTCCCGCCAAGTGGGAGCAGGGCGCGTGGTCGCCACGTGCCTCGCCACCTCCTGCTTCGCCGCTCGAACCGGCCCGAGTGCCACGACTCCCCTCGCCCCTGCACCTCTCCTCTCTCCCCCGACCCCATTCCTCCTCTTCTCCCTCACAAGACCACGGGCGCAGCTGCCGCCACCGACGCTGTTCACAAGGCCACAGCCACCTCCCGCCCGCCGAGCAGCCCAGAGGATCCGCCACTCCGTCCTCGACCCCCTCACTGAGCCACGCCCCGCCGGAAGCCCCGAAGCGCCGCCCCGACGCTTTTCTCCTCCTCGGCCACCGAGGATCGCCCGCCGATTCGCCACGACAGACGCCCCGAGCCCACTTACCTCCCTACGAACTTGCGGTGAGCTCCTCCACCGCCCCCGCCCCGTGGTCTGCTTCTCGCCAGATGCCATCCCCACGAAGCTCAAGCTCGCCGGCGCCATGCTCTGTCGCCGCCGTGGTTACGGACGCCCGAGCTCGCACCTGAGCTCGCCATCGTGCTCAAGTTGCTCCTAGGATTTGAACTCAGCCGCTAGCCCGCTTTGTTGCACTGCAGCGCCAGAGCTGCTGCTGTTCGAACTCCGCCGCCGCCTTTGAGCTCACCGTCGCCGGCTCCGCCACCCCCGGTCCAACCACCACCACCACTTGATGCGGGGGAGCGCCCGCGTCACGTTAAGCCCCTCCGCCGCTCTTTTGGTCACCGGAGGGCGAATCCCGACGCTCTCCGCCGTCTCTGGCTCCGCCGGCGACGAGGCGCGGGTCAACTCCGGCGAGTTGACCCGGGTTTGACCCTAGTTTGACTTCCCCGGAGCCACTGACATGCGGGCCCCGCCCGGCTAACTAATCTAGTTTAGTTTTAAACTAAATTAACTTAACCTAGGTTAGTGCTAATTAAACTAGGTTAGTTAGCTAGTCACTGACGTGTGGCCCCCACACGCCAGGTTTGACCCAGGTTGACTGCTGACGCAGTGCTGACCTCAATCTGACGCAATAATGATTTCTGTAATTATTTTAACTCAGGAAATTCCAGAAAATTAGCAAAACTTCTAAAATTCATAGAAATTCAACCGTAACTCCAATGGAAATAAGTTATATATGAAAAATGATCAGAAAAATATGAAGAATCTGTTTATGCCATGATCATGTATGTTTGAACAAGTTAAACTCACCGAATAGGACAAATGATGATTAGGGCAATTTATGAAATAACATTTGGAGTTGGAATTTGTTCTTGTTTGAGTTCCACTTCAATTAACTCGGCTAGATATTGCATTAGGTGAATTCAGTACCTTAACATGACATGTCATTCATGTGAATGTGCATTGCATTGATTGTGTTCTTTCTCAGTTGCCGGTGTTTGTCCCCTCTCAGTAGATGACGTTCCGACAATTGTTCGATGACACCGATGAAGAACTATATTATCTTCGGAAGTGCCAGGCAAGCAAAACCCCCTTTTTCATTCCAATACAATCCCACTCTCTCGCTCCTGCTCTCTTTTACTGCATTAGGACAACAACGATTTATCTGTTACTTGTTGCGGTAGCTGAACCCCTTTATCCTCTACATGACCTGTCATTCCACAGTAATTAGATGAAACCCACTAGCATGAGTAGGAGTTGTTTGAGCCCTGTTGTGCCTACTCATTCATGCTTGTTTGTCATGCCTGCTACTGCTTAGAGTTGAGTCAGTTCGATTCATCGGGATGAATCGGAGGTGTGTGAACATGTCCTCTGTGTGTGAGCTAAGTGTGTGAACACGATTTGGTAAAGGTAGCGGTGAGAGGCCATGTAGGAGTACATGGTGGGTTGTCTCATTGCAGCCGCCCTCGTGAACTGAGTTACGTGTTTGTGATCCATGAAACAGTTACTACCACACATTGGGATCCTTAATTGACTCTCTCGGCTTCTTAACCACCCTTGTCCTCTGTCCGGAGTTGCAACTAGTTTCGGTGTTTGTAGGATATGTGTTGGAGGCCGTGCGAAGCGCTGACCCTAGGGGTGGGCTATGATGCGGTAGATACACCGTGGCCCAGTGTAACCAATGCCCGCTTGGTAGCTCGGGAACCCCGCACACATCGCTCGGGCTGTATGGGAAACCTCGGTCGGACTCCTGCGGATGGAACCTGAATAGGCGATAAACCTGGACTAGGGACTTGAGTGTTTAGGTAGGTGTGGCCGACACCCACGCTGGGCTTCCGCTGAAGGTTGTCGAGTACATGTCGTAAACGGCGGTAAGTGGTGAGAGCGTGTGAAGAAGTACACCCCGCAGGTTAATATGATTTATTCAATAGCCGTGTCCGCGTAAAGGACTTTGGGTTGCCTATATCAGTTCATAGACAAGTGGAAGTGGATACCCTAAAATGCGCAAGATAAGCGTGAGTGCTATGGATGGCGTTCTCGAGGGAGACGGACCGGTCCATCGTGGTGTATTGATATGGTGAATATGTGGACTCGTAGCGCCACCTCAAAAGAGTTACTTGCAAATGTAGTTCAGATAGCCACCGAGTCAAAGCTGGCTTGCTGCGGTCAAACTCCACCACCCCTTTTGATAATGATGCATATGTAGTTAGTTCGATGTAAGTCTTGTTGAGTACCTTTGTACTCACGCTTGCTTATTTTATGTTTTGCGAGAGACGTCGGCCTCGCTAGTAGTTCCACTTGACTTGACGCTTAGCTTGTTACCTCAGCCACGATCTTGTGCCCTCGGCAGATCTGGTAGATAGTCGCTTCTCAGCCTTTTTCATTTGTAGATGTCTCACTCGGACATGTTAAGCTTCCGCTTGTGCCTTGACTTGTATGTTCTAAGTGTTGGGTCATGAGACCCATGTTTGTAATATCTCGCCTCCTGAGCCTAATGAATAAATATTTGAGTCGAGAGTTATGTTGTGATGCCATGTTGTATTTACACATATTGAGCATATTGTGTGTATGTTTGAAATGCTTGGTATGTGTGGGATCCGACAATCTAGTTGTTTATCCTTGGCAGCCTCTCATATGGGGAAATGTAGTCTCGTGCTTCGAGCGATAGTAGTCCACCACAGCCCGGTTCACGGAGTCCTCGCTAGCCCAAAGACTACTGCTTGGACACTTGATCTGGCGGCATGTGTTTCGCCGTTCTTATGTCTGTCCTTCGGGAAATGTCACGCGGTGATATTCGAGTCCTGCTTAGCCTGCTATAGCCCGGGATACCGGAGTC